>PVHT021183517.1:502714-579189 GCA_004024745.2 Catagonus wagneri
TCTTCTTGTTCTTTTCTAGCACAAGATTCAAAGCCTAATTTCTCACATCCAAAGGCACTATTTTTTTTAATGCCCAAGGCAGAAGCCAGAGCGCGGCTGCATATAATTAGTGTCAGACCCAGCGTGGGCCGGTCTAGACCGGCACTGACACTTGCTCCCTCATGAAATGTGCTGATGGGTGATCTGGCTTAACAGAAATTAGGAAAACACCATGTTTTCACCCACGAGGTCCTGGACTGGTGTGTGCATACTCATGAATAATTTGTCTTTAAAACAAATTTGTTTTTCAAGATAGTTTCCCAAACACTAAAATATTTCCCTTTAAAGGTTTAAGAAAATCTCAGTGGTTGAACTGTCGGCGGAATGTAAATTGGTAAAACCATCATGGAAAACAGTACGGAGGGCCCTCAGAAAATGAAAAATACTGCCACCACATGATCCAGCAGTCCCCCTCCTGGGCATCTATCTGGGCAAAATTACAATTAAAAAAGACACATGCACCATTAAGTTCACTGCAGCACTATCCACAACGGCCAAGACAGGGAAACACCCTGAATGTCCACTGACAGATGAGTGGATTAAGAAGATGCGGTACACATACACAGTGGAATACCGCTCGGCCATAAAAAGAACAAAATAATGCCATTTGCAGCAACATGGATGGAACTAGAGATTCTCATACGAAGTGAAGTAAGTCAGAAAGAGAAAGACAAATACCGTATGATATCACTTACATGTGGAATCTAAAAGATGGCACAGATGATCCTAGCTACAGAATAGAAACAGACTCACAGACGTGGAGACACACCTGTGGTTGCCACGGGGGAGGGGGAGGGGAGGGACGGGGAGCTGGGGGTTGTTGGATGCCAACCCTTCCATTCAGAACGGATGAGCAGCGAGGTCCTGCTGCACAGCTCAGGGGACTCTGTCCAGTCTCCTGAGACAGAGCACGGTGGAAGGTAATGTAAGAAAACGAATACATATATATGACTGGTCACTTTGCTGCACAGCAGAAATGGGCACAACACTGTGTATCAACTATACTTTAATAAAAATAAAACCAAAACAATTCGAAAAAGAGAAAGTCTCAGTATTTGGGGCTGAAGGGTTTTCTGCACGTGATTGTAAACACACATGCATATGCACACAAACTCGTGTGTGTGTGTGTGTGTGTGTGAATGAGTACACATATGTGGGCGCACACATACACGTGTGTGCGCCCATGTGTAGGCATGCACACGTGCCTGTATCTTGATCAGGGTCGCCCTGACCTCGCCCTCCTGGCGTCTGCTCTGTCACCTGCATTCAGTTCCTCTGCTGCGTGCTCGGCTCCCTCCACCCCTCTCGTGCGCAGGAGGGGACTTTCTAAATGAAAACCAACAGACCCTTCCTTATACAAAAAACATGCCCAATAGATCTAAACATAAAATCGTACCATTTTTGAAGAAAACAGAGAATGAGTTCCTTCCTGGAGTAAGTCACAAGGCAAAAACTGGATTGTCTGGATTTTCATAAAAATTAGAGGTACTTTTCTGTGCAAAAGCCCCCCGGCTCAGCAGAGGAAGAGACTTGAAGAAAGTTTCTGCAGGTCCCCAACCCAACAAAGGACGGTATCCAGAACATTCTAAGAACCCTTGAACTGAGCAGAGGAAACAAGCAATCCAGCTGGAAGATGAGCAAAAGAGCCGGACAAACAACCTCAGGAGAAGACAGGCAGACACAGACTGCAAACAGGCACCTTGGCTGCCGGGGAAATGCAAATTAAAGCCATGTAAGAGCTCCTCACACGTTTACCAGGAAGTGAAGGTCACTGCACGTGCTGGCGAGGACACGGCGGAGTCCGGTTCCTCCTCCGTCCCGGCGGCCCCCTTGGGAAGGGTCAGCAGTTCGTAAAAACCTTCATATACTCTCACGCCGGCACCCCCATTCCGGCTCCCGCACGTAAGGAGCGAAGCCAACACTTGGTGTTACAGAAAAGCCCGCAGTAAGATTCAGAGCCGCTGAGGTCACAGTCACCAAACCCTGGGCAGGAAAACAAGTGTCCTTCAGCAGGTGGACGGGCTCTCGCCCCCAGCGTCCCGTGCGGGGACGTCCCCTCTCCACGCGGGGCGTGCGAGGACGCCAGGACCCCTGGGGGGTCTCCAGGGCATTTTGCTGATGAAAACGCCAGTCTCCCGGGCCACCACTGTGAGATTCCGTCGTGTGATGCTCATAAGTGACAAAATCTGCCTGTGGAGACAGGTCAGCGCGTGAGGCAGCGAGGCTGTGGAACGAAGGGCCGACCGGACGCACCGCAGGGATGTACACGTGGCCCGATGTCCCAGCAGCACACACGCGCACGCGCACACACACACGTACACGCACACACATGCGCAACGCACACACATGCACACACATACACGTGCACACACACACACGCACACACACGCACGCACGCGCGCGCACACACGCACACGGGAGAGAGAAAACAAGGAGGTGTGAGTGGGAGCCGGCGGCTCGCAGCAGGTTGCAGCTGAGCTGGCTTCCGCGCCTGTGTCCAGGCTTAGCCACTGTCCTCCGGTTCCGTGAGACGTTCTCACGGGGGGACGGGTTCGCGGGCTTCGGTGACTCCCATGTGACCCTAAAATTATGTAAGATCAGACGTTTCTAAACCTCTCCGGATCACTGCTCTGACTAAAAGCACGAAGAGCACACGCGTCCTCCGTCTGGGCCCGGTCCGCGCCCCCGGCCCCGGTCGCCTCCGTCTTGTGACCCCTCCAGGCCTGGGAGGGCTCTCGGGTGAAGGCTTGGCCCAGCGCCCAGGCCACCTGAAGTGGGCCCTTCTGTGCGCCTGCACAAGCTGGCCGTGGAGGTCCCGTGCTGCCCGCGTCCCAGCCTCGCTGGTGCCCGCCCTGGAGGGCAGAGCAGCGGGCAGTCGATAAGCTCGGGCTAGGCCTGGCCTCCCCGCGCCCGCGGCGTGCGAGGGAAACCTGACCTTCACGAAGGCGCAGCAGGGCCTCAGCCCTGAAGTCACGGACACGGGGTCAGCGCGAGCCTTGGCCGTGCCGCCCCGTGACTCCTCCCAGGCTGGGACCCCCGCCCTTGCTCAGGTGGAGAGCAGGACGGAGGGACAAAGGGCTTCAGACCCGCGTCCCAGCACCGGTAAACGGGCTGCTCTCCCACGGCACCAGCCCCAGCTCGGTCACCAAGCCAGACCAGGCTCCTGCCGGGTCAGCTGGACCTCGGCCATCGAATCTTGACTTTTCAGTCTGATCAAATCACGAGCATGTCACCTTCACTCGTGATTTCCTGAGATGTCTTGGAATTGTGTGTGCCCCACACCATTTTGCTAGAAAGAGGACGGGAAGAAAGAGGAAGTTGCCAGAGTTTGTGAGAAACGTCAGGGTGAAAAGCACCCGTGGCCCCAAGGTCGGTTGCCCACATGAGAAGGCAGCGCGGGCAGCGTCTCCGCCGCCGCCGGGGCCACTCGCGGGCATGACGGCCGGGAGCTCTGTAGCTGCGCACGGGGCGGTGGCGGCCGCAGAAGGTCGACGGCAGGGGTGGCCTGCAGATGGGACGCAGATTCAGTCCCTGGTCTGGGAACTTCCACATGCCGTGGATGCAGCCATTAAAGTAATGATAATAATAATAATAATAATAATAGTAATAATAATAATAAAGCCTGAGCTTCCATTCTGTAAAACTTGAGCTTGATCCCTGGGCCCTCCGCTGCCCAGCGGTCCGGCTCCAGCAGGTGGAAGCTTACTTATGGCGCTAACCGGAGAGCGCCCCCCACAGGCGAAGCCCCTGCCTCCTCCACAGCTTTGTTCTTCCCTTTCTGGCACCATGCGGCCTTCATGGCCGGCTCGTCACCCTCGAGCCACAGTTAACTTCTCTAAGGCGCCAGGAAATGAGCTCTGCCGCACATCTCGGCGTCGTCACGCCATCGGGGACAAGACGGCCCTGGGCTGCAGCCCAGGGGTTGGCAGGGCTCTCGGGCCTTAGGGCCCCCCACATGGGGTCCTTTAATTACGCACCAAGCTGCCACCGCCGCCCCGGAGGACCTGGGCGGGGGGAGCCTCCTAGAGGCCGCTGGAGGCCGGATGAGGCCGCGCCAGCCCGCCATCTGCGCCTGGTGATCAACACCCGTCCGGACTGGCTCTGACCGGCCCTGAGACCCCAGTACTGAGGACGCACTCCGGGTGCTGGCATCCAGCAAGGACCCCAAGAGGAACTGCCCAGGGCGAGTGACTCACCCCAGGGGACGGGAACCCCGGCTGCAGTCCCGAAAAAGCTGGGCCTCAGGGTTTGGCCCAGAGGGTCACAGATCCAGGCTGCCCGCGTCCCGCTCCCTCCGGCCCTGGGCTCACAGTGGGTCAGCTGGCTCCTCACTGCGGCCTGGAGCGCAGACGCTGCCCCGGGTTGGCCGCGCAGTGACCGGCTCCCGTCAGGCCCCGGCCTCCCCCTGCGTGGACCGTCGTGGACCGCCGGGCTCCACTCAGCGGGCTTGGGTCGGCGTCCTAACTTCCCACAAACGGAACCTCGCCCCAGTGGAGACGAGCGCGTTTCCTCGTTTTCATGATTGAGCTCTGAGACGACGTATGGCCAGCATGTTAACCCTGAATTATTAATTATGAATACGTACATTAGCATTTTTAGAGCAGATGTGGACACGCGTCGGCCGCGTGTCCGGTGTTTCCACGCATCACCTGTGTTCCGGCTGCGTGCTGGTGAAACAGAAGCCGTGCTTGGAACAGCGGGGACGAACCACAGCTCCGCCCCGTGTGTCCACCAAACGCGAACGTCGAGTCTGCCTCTCAGCGGTGAGCCCGGCTGACAGCCCTGGGCCGAGCCCTTCCCAGCCTCCCCCCAGACGCAGCGAAGCCGCAGGAGGAAGTTAAGCTTTGTCCCCTCCTGCTCCCCCCTGACGGGGGTCCCCACGTTCCCACCTCGACGGCGAGGAGAAGGCCCCGGAGGGGGGCGGTGTCCATCACCAGCGCCCGCTCTTCTCGGCCCGCGTGGCTCCCACCCGCTCCGGCCCCAGGACCTTCCATCCCCAGCTCCTCGGCCCTTCAAAGTGAGCCTCAATCCCCAGAGCCGTCGGGACCCCCCCAGCCCGGCCCCCCTCCTCTGGGCTCCCCGTATGTTCTTCCCGAGCCCCCGCAGCACCGCGAGCCCGCGCGGCGAGACGGGGACACAGGCGGCTGCAGCCCTGGAGTCCCGATGCCGCACAGCCGGCGGCCCCCGGCTCCTGCGCGCCCAGCGCTGTGCCTCTGCCCAAGGGTCCTCTTCAGCGTCACCAGCCGTGTGACGGGGCAGTGGCAGTTGCGTGCACCACGGCGGTGGGACTGCCGGTGCCGGGAAACACCTGCTGAAAGAAGTGTTGAAAACGAAACAAAAGCCCGGCTCTCCCTGGGGCCCGGGGTCTTTCTACGTTGGTTTGGGCGACGGGTGCAGCAAGCTGGGGCAGCAGAGGTGGGTTTATCTGGGACTTCTTGGAGGAAAATTAAGGCGTTTCAGTCTGAGGACAGTTTCGTGTTTGAATTCTCCCCCCGGGGGGTCTCCACTCCCAGTGGAGCGTACGGGACACGCTGCCTGTGAGGCCACGTGGACCTGGGCTCTCAGAGGAGTCAGACCGCCCGCTTTGTTCAGGGCTGGCTGGACGTGCTGGGCCATGGTCTCTGTCCCCATGTCCCCATGGCCGATGTTTGGAAGACAAAACCAAAGAGGGAACAGCAGCAAGGACAAAGATCGTGGACTTTTAACCTAATTCTACACCGAGAAGGGGGCTGGCTTATCCGCCCCCATGTCCACTTCAGGTGGCCAGAGTCTATCAGGAAAAGGCCAAAACAGGAGTTCCGTTGTGGCTCAGTGATAGTGAACCAGACTAGTATCCATAAGGATGTGGGTTCACTCCCTGGCCTCGTTCATGGGTTAAGGATCCGGCATGGCTGTGGCTGTGGTGCAGGCCGGCGGCTGCAGCTCCAATTCAGTCCCCAGCCTGGGAACCTCCTTTTGCGGTGGGTGCGGCCCTAGAAAACAGGCAAATATAAAGCCCAGCCAGCCCTGCAAACCTCCTTCCTCATCTGCGAGTCGTGCTAGTAGCCACGAGCTGTGTGCCCTGCCCTCCTCTCTGTGGCCCCCGCCCTGGCAGAGCTGGATGCCACCCGGCCGGAGCTGACCCCTGACCCCTGCCCTGCTGGATGGTCCCACACTCCAGCCCCGACCCAGCTCAGGACGCGTTCCTGCTGGTCCCCAGGCCCCGCGCTCGGGATCTGCCCTGTGACGCTCAGGGCCCGGGGCCGGCCGACTCCCTGCTGTCTGCTGCAGACGACCACGGCGCCTCTCTGGGCAAAGGTGCGGCCTCCAGCCCGAAGCCGCTAAGGCAGCTGAGGACAGGCCCGGGAACTGCCCTCCACGTGGCTTCGCTGTCCCCTCCTTACAATTTCAAGAAGGGCCTGTGTTACTTCATTAAGTTCTGAAAGCATCGCGGCCTCAAAAACACAAACACGTCAGAAACGAGCTGAAAAATCCGCCCACACTCCCAAGGCCACTGCAGTCGGCTTCCGTTCAGTCCGACCTACAGCATCGTCACAATCAAATTAAAGCAAATCGTTCACCTTTGTTCTTCATTATCTTTTTCACAACAATAAAAATCCAGTCAGTCCGAGAACAGCCCATCCGTCTGCTGACGGCCTAGACACAGACGTTATCCATTTTCAGAACCTCAGCACACAGACACGTTCTACCCTCGTTTTGCTGTTTTTGTGTCGCCTCCAAGACGGCTGGAGTGACCTGGCCTCCCAGGGCGGGTTTGAGGGTCAGCACGCGGCCGGGGACTAGACGTTGCTGTCCAGGTCACCTGGTGAGAGCCCCGCCTCCCACATGGGGGGTCCCGAGCTTCCTCACTCTCACCGCGTGCCCTGGGCACGGCCAGCCGCCACCGCGCCGCGAGGACACCCAAGCCGATCTGGAGAGGCCCTGGGCTCTGGACCCTCCAGACAGCAGGCAGCGAGGAGGCGGCCGCCTGGCAGCCACTGAATGTGCTGCAAAGACGAGGCGCAGCCCCAGGGTCCCCAGGGTGATGCATCCTGGCTTCGGACCACGGCCCCGTGGGACGCCCTGGCCGGGAGCCCTGAGTCTGCTCCAGATTCCCGACATCAGATAGTAAATGCGTGTTACTTGAAACTGCTCAGTTTTGGACGGAACCGTTTGGCAGCCGCAGAAAACTGAGGAGCTGTGTATGAAGACTGGGAGCCGAGCTAGTCCTGGCTGTGCCTCCATCAGTGGTCGGCTTGGTGGCCCCGAGTCAGGACCTACCGGGGAGCCTGAGTCACGGCTTCTGAAAAAAGAGACAACACTGCCGCTGGCCCCTGAGAGTGACAGCTAGGTCCCCACGTGCCCGTGCGGGGCGGCACCTGCCCAGCGCTGGGCACGCAGCAGGCGACTGGTCAACACTCAGCGCGCCAACAGGAGGTGCTTCTCCTCTCGTCCACGGGTGTGAGGCGCGCTGTGATTACGGTATCACGTCGGAGTCGGGGGCTCAGAAACCCTTGACTTGACAGCCCCCTGCCCCCGACGGTCACTGGGATTCCAGAGTCACTGACTTCAAGGGGTTTGTTTCCTTTGATGAACGCGGCCGGAGTTCACCTTGACCGCCCAGCCGGGCCGCCGCCCTGACAGCCAGCGCCGCCGGGTCCAGCGAAGGTCTTCCTGGGTGTTTCCTTCATGCCATGGACGCGCCGGCCCAGGGACCATCAGGCACCATCACACCAGACACAGAACGCAGACGGGTGCACACGGGACAAAATGCCGGCCCCCCGCCCGTGAAAACAGCGGAGGGAAGCTCAAAGCCAGAGCCACACCCCGTGCGGAGGGAAAAGCCCAGGGCTGACCATTCGGAAGCTCAGCCAGGCGTGCGGCTTCAGACAGGCAGCATCCTCACTGGACTTGCTCTCCTCACCTGAAAAAGGAGGCGGCCGTCTGGTCGTCCCAGGCGCTGGCTTCGTGGGCAGAGAGCCCGTACAACCCGGAGACACTTAGAACAGAGCTGGGAGGGCGCGTGGCACCGAGGGAGCCGGACGCGCCATTTCCGTCCGCGTTTCTGAAGCGGCGCCGCGAGTAGAAGCCGGACCTGCCCCGGGTGGCCTCGGGGGCTGCATCCACGCCGCGGCAGGAAGCCCGGTTCCGCAATCCTCTGCGACATAAAAGTGAGTGAAAAGACGCATTCATTCAAAAGCGCAGTGGCCCTTGCGGGCAGCAGAGCCCTCTGCTCCAGAGCCAGGCACACGCGGCCTGACTGCTGGGAGGGACGTGTACTTCCAACGGGGCTGGGCCTCCAGGACCCTTGGCAGGGGCGCCGCACTGGCCCCCAGCCCTGCAGTCGGAATGCGGCTCAGGGCAGCTCCTCGCCTGGTCTCGCCTGCGGTGGAGCGGCTGCCGGACCAGTTAGCTCCTTCCTAGCCCTGAGCTTCTCCAATTTCATTGTTACATCACTGGAGATCTCTAAGTCCTTCACAGGCCCCGGATTCTGTGAGCCTACAAAGAGGCTGTGGCTGCCAGGAAACCACGCCAGCTCCTGTCTGCTCTTTAAAGCAGACCTTGTTGAGAGAAATCTGACTTAATAAAATCTGATTCCAAAGAAGTCAAAATGCTATTTTTCCTAATAATAGCAAACAGCTCCAGTGGCCGGGACTCTGCAGTCGGGCACGCCCATGCACTGAGCTTGTGCGTCTGGAACAAGCGTAACCTGACTTTGCTTCTATCTCTGCCCCCGGGAGGAGTTTCCCATCACCCCTCCTGCTAGAGGAAAACCCTGCAAGGCCGTGCCTACCCTGCTGTCAGTGTGAAGGTCCCTTAAGTCGGAAAGCGCCTCAGTTCAGAAGTTAGCTGAGAGCAAACATTAATCAAGACTGCGAGCCTGACGTCGGGTGGGGCCTGGTCGCAGGGCGGGGGGCCCGCACCGGCTTCTCTCGTTCTCCCGCCAGCCTTTAGCCGCCTCCCGACCCCTCCAACGCCGGCGCAGGGAGACGCGAGGGGTAAAGCACAGAACTGTCTGTCGGAAACGTACACTCTCATAAACTGGTTCCCCACTCGCTGTGGCCAGAAGTCTGAGTTTTGAGCGTATCTTTTGGAACCTCCCCGTGCTCGGACGTCGCTGCTGCCACTCCTCCCACGTAGGAGGTGAGCCTCCGCTCTGGGGGCGGCCTCCGGCTCCCCCACGGTCCTCGGAAGTGGGTGTCCAGCGCCGGCTTCTCGGTGCTCTCACAGCCCCTCCAGAACCCTCCCTGGACCGCCCATCTCAGCCCCTCTCCCCAGGCCACGTGATCAACTCGACTCTTTTTTTTTTTCTTTAGAGCCGCACCTGCAGCATGTGGAAGTTCCCAGGCTAGGGGTGGAATTGAAGCCACAGCTGTAGGCCTAGGCCACGGCCACAGCAACGCCAGATCCAAGCTGCATCTGTGACCTACACCGCAGCTTGTGGCAACCCTGGATCCTTAACCCACGGAGCGAGGCCCGGGATTGAACCCGACGGAGACAACGTCAGGTCCGTAACCTGCTGAGCCGCAGTGGGAACGCCCTGAACTCAACTCTTGCTGCCATTCACTCCGGGGGCGTGTGGGCCGACCTCAGCCCGCCGGCAGAAGGCTGCCAGGACGCTCAGGCCTGGGGCAGGCACCACAGAGCTTCTTCCCAGCCACAGCGACAGCCCTCGCTCCCTTTGAAGCCCTCTCACTAGGACAGGAAATGCACAGCCCTGCCCCTCATCCCAGCCTGTCCCTCATCCCAGCCTGGCAGTTCTGTGCTCAGAGTCGGGAGGAGGCTGAAGAGCGGCATAGCGGCAGTTCCCGTCGTGGCTCAGTGGAAATGAATCTGACTGAGAACCATGAGGGTGTGTGTTCGATCCCTGGCCTCGCTCAGTGGGTTAAGGATCTGGCGTTGCCGTGGGCTGTGGTGTAGGTCGCAGACGCGGCTCGGATCCCGCGTTGCTGTGGCTGTGGTGTAGGCCGGCAGCTACAGCTCCAATTGGATCCCTGGCCTGGGAGCCTCCATATGCCCTAAAAATAGAAAAGAAGAAGAGTGGAGTTGTTTGGAAGAGTGTCCTTTACGCTACTCCCGGGGCTGCTCGCCCTTGCCGTGGGCCGAGCCGTCACACTGACGCTTCTGCGGAGGCGGGCCTCCCGCTCAACATCCGACCTCGCGCACAAGGCGCCGTCTCCCCTGAAAGCCGCTGACGTCACATGCAATGTGTTTAATTCAACCCGGAGGCCGCTGAGTTACCCGCACTTACACGTGAAGGACTCAGTCTGGAGAAGTCAGGTGCCTGCTCCAGTTCGACAGGCGTGGAGCCCAGACTCAGCCCCAGGCCCTCCTCGCTCCACGAGCTCTCCTGGGCGGGAGACCCGAGATCAGCTGGGGGGCCGGCGAGACGCAGGCCACTGCCACCCCCGCCCGGCCCGGCCCGGCCGGCTCAGAGCTTCTACTCAGCGGCCGGGCGTTTCCAACAAGCTTCCCGGGGCCACCGCCACCGCACTAGCCTGACCCGGGACAGGCGTCCTGCAAGCTCTCGTGCCCTCCGGGGGCACGGGTGCTTGCAGAGGTGGCCCGGACGTGGCCTTCCTGCAGACCTGGCTGGGCTGGGGGTCCCGCTGGGTTTGGGCGCGCAGCTGAGCAAGGAGAGCTAATTGCTCTTTGTGACGCTGAGAAGCTTGTTAGGGTTTTCTCCCAGGGGCCGGGGGTGGGGTGAGGGCAGCTAGACCGCGGTTTAAAAGGTCCTGATGGAAACCGGACTCCCGGGCCATCCAGACAGGTGTTTATCTGGGGAGAACACACCGGGGTCAAGCGTTTCACCAGGTCTGGTGGTGACAGTGCAAGGCAAGTTCATGCAGTACAATGTCCGGCGATGACGGATCTTAAAACACCCCCACAAGCACAGGGGACTCATCTGTCCCGCTCTTGCCCACCAGCCGACATGTTCAAGGGTCACGTAAGCAGGTTAGAGCAGAAAAAATTAAATAAATGAAAAAACTAGGCAATTTAATTTTGAAAACTGTGAGTGTTCATTCGGAATAAACCAATTTATAAAGCTGGAAGTGACAAGCTCAGATTAAATGTACTTCCCTTTATTACTGTTTTTCTACACCCTCATCAGCCAATTATGCTCTCAAATCATTTAGCAGAAGGATCATCTTCACTCTCTTTTAAAGCAGATAAATTCTTCCTAAAACCCATTTTAGTGTCTGATTGACAGCTAATTTACATGCGCGTCCGTCACGTGTCCTGAGCTTCCTCTGTACGGAGACGGCCGCTCAGACCGCGCGGACCTGGACACGGCCTTAACTGCCCTCGTATAAGGACCCCCGCCTATCACGAGGGACTGAAAAACGCGAGACGATTCTGGAACCGGCCCCAGCCCCAGGCCTTCAACTCAGTAACGTCCGGACATGTACAAATATCATGAGCGGTCTTCGGCCGCGGAGCGCACGTGCGAGCAGTACACTTGAAGGTCAAGTCAAATGCCAAGTCCGCCGAAGGTCTACTCCTGGCCACTTAGGCAGGGCTCACTTTAAATAGTGGTTTAGGCAATGTTCACTTCCTGTGTACATCAAAGCGACCTCGTCCAGTTTTAGAAAGGGATTAAATGTACATTATACTTCTATTGTGCTGTTTTATTCGTGCTGTAACCTTGCTCAGACAGCAAACCAGGAGCATCATTTCAGCATCGTGAATTTGAATTATAAGTAGAGATGGAGACGGGGGTGGGGGTGGGGGTGGGCAAGGCCGGTTGAAGCTGACTGGTCCTCACTTACCTGGGCGTGTTCTCGCTTCCATATTTTCCAGCCTTCTGCCTTCCACTCTTCAGGCCTCCTCTGTGCTGAGAGCTGCCGCCCGGTGGCCCCGCCGCTCTGACAGAGCTCCTGACGCTAGTGGAAGCACTGCTGGGGGCTGCGGCTCAGCACCCCGCAGCCGGAGGTGCTGAGTGAGAAAAAGTGGAGCCCGTGCTGTCAGAGCCCCTTCCCCACGCCCCCGCCCACCTCAGTCAAGCTGGCGCCACCTCTGCCACCCCCGGCGGGCAGCCAGGGGATTTGCTTACCGCTCTGGGTCTCTGTTTCCTCATCTCTAAATTGAGGATGATAAAACCTCTCATAGGCAGTGGTGGGGAAGGGTGACAATTATGTAAACCAAGGGCGGTCGTTACTTACGACAAAGGCTACCTCTCACCTACCTGGGCTCCCTGCCCTGCACCGCCCGCCACCCAAAACAGACTCACCTGCAGGACGCTCTAGCAGGCACAGCCTACTTTCTGGCTCCATGCTCCAGATAGTTCTCGACTTGGGTTAATGAAGAAGGAAAGGGGAGTTCCCATCGTGGCTCAGTGGTTAACGAATCCGACCAGGAACCATGAGGTTGCGGGTTCGATCCCTGGCCTTGCTCAGTGGGTTAGGGATCCAGCGTTGCCCTGAGCTGTGGTGTAGGTTGTGGACGCGGCTCGGATCCCGCGTTGCTGTTGCTGTGGCGAAGG
This sequence comes from Catagonus wagneri, assembly GCA_004024745.2. Classification (NCBI taxonomy): domain Eukaryota; kingdom Metazoa; phylum Chordata; class Mammalia; order Artiodactyla; family Tayassuidae; genus Catagonus; species Catagonus wagneri. Next base: position 515,217 of record PVHT021183517.1, read on the forward strand.
CTCTCAGCTAAAGCTCCAGTTGGACCCCTAGCCTGGGAACCTCCATATGCCGCGGGTACGGTCCTAGATAAGGCAAAAAGACAAAAAAAAAAAGAAAGAAGGAAAGGGCTGCCCTACAAAGGGCACTTGTTCTGAATGGCAGTCCCTGGGGACGGGGTCTCCTAAGCTGGGAATGAGGCCCTGATGGCAGGAGTCTAGCCAGGACCACGCCCCAGCGGAAGACAGTTTGAAGAATTCCGAACTCCTGCCAGGGCGTTGGTCTGATAAAAATTCACTGCAAGTACCCGCGTTCCGTCACCCATAAGTGGGCGCTGGGGGCACCTGGGCCGGCCACCAAGCCCTCCACACGGCAAACCCTCGAGCTGCGGCTGCAGGCAGGGGCCTCGGAGGTGCCGTTGCCTGAGAGGGAGAAATGCACGTAGCAGACCTGACGGCTCGCTGCGGGCTGCCCTACACCTTAACAGGACTAAGAGCAGAAATCTGCGATGAGCAATTACGCATGCATTTCTGAGGCAGGGGTGTCACTGGAGTGTAGACCGGAGTTAAGAGTCTGAGTTAGCACTTGCAGGATGTATAGACCACGGGTAAAATAATAATAATAATACCTAGAGGTCTCCAGCTGCAGGAAACCGTGAGGCTAATAGTGGCAAAGAAAAAATGGGAACCTGTTTGGGGACAGCGAAGAGACGCGTTCGGCTGGAGTGGGGTTTGTGAGAGGCAGGCCGTGAGGTGCACACAGGACAGAGGCGTCCTTTAACCAAAGCGAATTTGCTTTAGGTCAGACCGGGCTCTTTCGGTCTGTGGCTCCCGCATGTTTCTTGATCTTGCGGCTTAACAGCTGTTTTTTGACCCCAGCATCTCTGAAATAACTGAGATCTACAAAGCAAGGGCCGCACTGATCCCCTGGGCTCCTCTCTGAGTCTGGAACTTAGCTCAGAACGAGGCTTCTGGAGTCAGACTGCCTCCCCGGGGCTCAGACTACACTCCCGGGAGGTGGGCAGGGAGCTCTGCCGGGAAAAGCCACAGGGACAAACACCCAGAAATAGAAACTGCCTTGAAAATACCCCTGAGCTCACCTGGGGGCGGGGGTGGGAGGGAGGCTGCGTGCTGCTCCAGCCTGCCCTGCTGTCCTTGTCGCTGGCGCAGGACAACAGCCACCCGCCCCGGCCCCTCAGCCCTGAGCTGCACCCCAGCCGGCTCTCTTCTCTGCCCACTTCCCGCTCCTTCTGCAGCAGCAGGTGGACACTGCCCCCGCCTTCCATCCTCACGGCCTCCAGCACCTGAGGGGCAGGGCACGCTCGCCTGCGCTTTGCTCCTCTCACCCAGAGAAGCTTCTAGAAAGGTCTCCCGCTCCAGGCCCCGCCCAGAGCAGAGCCCAGCCTGGAGGCGGGAGGGCCCTGCCGTTCGTGGTTGGGGGCTACTCTGGCTGCTGCTTCCGGAGAGAGGCCGCCTCCGCCTCCCCCGTGTGCCCGAAGCGCAAGCTACACGCGTGTTCAGAGTGGGTGGCGAGGCTCGGGGTCACGGTCCTTCGGGGCACACAGCAGGCCTCCGTGCCTGAGATCCTAATGCCTCCCCTTGGGACGCTGGGAAGCGTGGCCCACCCCACGGGACACGAGTGGGACACGCGGTCAGACGCACCTGAGGCAGAGCTGGGAGCTGACCGGCCACGCGCATTTCGCGGAGGAGACGGTTCTGCTGGGCGAGCATCCGGGGCCATCTGGGACCCTGCGCCACGGCTGCCACCCGCGTGCACTGGAGAGGCTCTGGGACGCGTCGGACACCTGCCGGGCACTTCGCTCCCCCCCGCAGCGACGACGCACGAGGCTCGGATATTAACCCCTTGGGTGCAGGAACGCTGGCTTAGAGCAAGCCAGCACCTCCTGAAGACGGGGGTGCAAACAGAGAGCTGTGCCGTCCCAGGGCCAGGTCCCGCTTACACGGATCCTGGGTCCTCCGTGGCAATCCGTGAGGCCTGGGCGGGCAGCCTCGGTCAGGATGACACGGAGGCGTGGGCGACACCGCGCATGAGCTGAGGCGAGCCTGGAGCGTCTCAGAAGTGCCCCGGGGAAGCCCGTCCAGCCAAGGGTGACACATTTGTAGAGCACTCATGATGTTGGGGGGCGAGTCTAAGAGGACTGTGCTATCGGCCCCCAAAGTTCTCCCGGCCACGGTCACTAGCCAACCCCAGGCACCATGGTCAGATGCAAACCACGGCACCCGCTCTGCTCGGGCCCCTTCCCAAGGGCTTGCACCCTAAGATCCCCTAGGACAGGCCCCTGGTACTTCCTCTGCGTCTTCCCAGAGCCCGCAGTACCTCCGAGTTCCATGCCTGGTGCTGAGCCTGCCAACTGCCTCTCCTTCCCGGCCCACCTGCATCTCGCCCTCCGTCCCCGGACCCCACTGCCCTTGTCTGCATCTGGAACAGGACGTGCCTTCTGCAGCCTTGGCGCCACAGGCTCCCCCACCCCCACCCCCACAGGCCAGGGTGTTTCTGACAAGGACCAAGGGCCTGGGCCTCTGAGACCCTGGGGAAGGTGGAGAGAAGGCCGGGAGCCAACACCAGCACAGCTGTTCAGCCTTTCAAGAGCCCGAGATCTTTCAGAGCATTCACTTAGTTTTAAAAGAAACACACGCCCCACAAGATGTTAAAAACTCAGAGAAAAATTAAAATTCCATCCCCTTTTCTCATACCAAAGAGATTAGGAATTTAATATTTTGACTTTTTTTTTTTTTCCTCCACGAGATTTTCCAGGGTAGATGCTTTTTAATGATACTCACCTGGACTTTTGAAACTGGTGGTCAATTCTATTTTCTGGAAAGTTTCTTTTTTCAGAAAGATTTCTTGCACTTAAAGAAATTTGTCCTTAGTTTCTTATGAAATTATTTTATTCGTCACGTTTACTGAAAAAAAAAAACCATACACAACTTGACAGTTGAGTTATATTTTATTGGGCTCCTTGCTGAGGGCTTAAGCCCGGAACACAGGCTCTCAGTAGCTCTGACGAAACTGCTCCAAAGTGGTGGTGGTGGGGGGGGGTTGCAGCAAAGACCAGGGAGATGGGACATGGAAAGCTTACTGTTAATTAAGACAACGCGACATTTTAAGTGAATGCAGCGCTTTCCTGGGCGCCCTGACGTCATTCCTGTGATGTGATGTGCGCCTGGCTGTCTGGGGCCCTGTCCTGCGCTTTCCTGTCCTGGATCCCCTGGGTGGGCGGGGGGCCGCACAGCTGGAGGGAGGGGAGGCTGCGGTGGCTGAGCGCTAGATGATGGCTGAGGGGCGGCATGGCCGGCCCATCCCGAGTCCCCTCGGGGCTCCTCGTGGGGTGGCTGCGGCAGCCTTTGCTCACAGGTACCGCCGGCAGTACTTTTCATTCGCAGGTCCCGTGCGGTTCCCTAACTCCTCTTACTTTTGTCTTACTTTTGGTTCCTGCTTCCTCCGGGGAACCCAGCCGCCTGGGCCCTGGCCGGCAGGCCCTGCGCAACTGCACCGCTGAAGCTGGCTCCATCCGCCAAGCTCTCTACTGCTCAGCAGACCACTCCCCATCCGTCAGCTACGGAGCCGGGAATGGAAATCTGGCTCAAGGCAGGCCTTGGCCTGGGACTGAAAGCACAGCTCCCCAGCCTCACGATTTGCAGGCTCTCTTTGAAGATGAGGGGCGACGGAGGACCACAGATCCCAGCATGCACTGCGCGGGGCCGCCGCGCCGACCCGGGGGCGTAGAACTACAATCCCCAGCATGCACCGCGCCCCAGCGTAGAACTACACTCTCCAGCATGCAGCGAGTCACCTGCCGCTCGTCCCTGTGGTTCATTGTGGGCTCTGTGTGGGGATGGAGGCCCCCTGATGGCGCAGAGGAGACTGGGCGGGGACCGTGTCGCCTACCAACAGAGCCGCGTGGCTGCAGCGAGAAAACGCCTGCTTCTCTGCAGTAGACACCGCCTTCCGTGCTCCGAGGCAGTGAGCAGGCGATGCAGTTCCTGCAGCGACGCGAGGACCTCGGATCATTTTAGAAAGCATAAGTCACGTTTTAAAATATGGCTCCGTGAGCCCTGTAGCAAGAGAGAGTTCGTACATAGCGTGACCATGTAAAGAGCAGTCAGGACTTGCTTCAGGGGCATCATGAATTGTGTTCCTTTTGTGTCGGGGACAGCTCGCTGGGTACCATTTCAAACTGGACGCCTTTGCTGAGGGACCTGAGCACGGGCGCCCGTACTTCTGTGCATCTAAGTGCAGTTTTCTCCTGTGTGCTCGGGCGGGCCCCCCCGCAGAGAGCCTTCCTGCTGGTGACATGGTTTACAGAAGAATATTCTCAGGCTCCGGGCTGCAGAGGCTCTGGCTGCCTCTCCCTCAGGATGACCTGTCCCTGTCCGGCCCCTCCCACTGAGGACAGCGTCCCCGCGGACTCGCGGCTGAGGCTCCGAGCTGTGGCTGTCAGCTCTCCCCCAGGCCGGCAGGATTCACTGAGGTCCCCCAGCACACTGCCTATCAGGAAGGCGCGAGCCTTCGGGGACCCGCTGTAACCTGCACGGAGACAGCCTCCTGCTGCTTCTCGACAGGCGGCAGCTTCTCATCGCCGGGGTTACCTGGAGGGCCCCCGCCCCCACCGCGCGTGGTGCCGACAGCCGGACAAGGTCAGCGTGATCTTCCCCCGCCCCGGCATCCGGCAGGACACGTGTCCTGCTTACTAAGTTGGGCTCCTGGGCTCTTCCTCTCCTGGAGGGGCGATGGTTTATCCTTGACTCTAGTTTATGTGCAAGGATAGGAGACAGAACAGGAAAACGGGGAAGCCGTAAGTCTCCCGTGAACTCCAAGCTGAGCTTTATTACGCTGCGGGGCAGGGAGCAGGCAATCAGAAATTCTGCTCGGTGGCAGAGCAGCACGAGCTCTTCGCGATCAGAGCCTAGGCCCCCAGCCTTGGCCTGGAGTCAGAGCCAGCTCCGTGGGCCCCCCGCCCGAAGGGCCTCGTGCTCTGCCTTAAGTACCTTGAAATTCTTAGTCTTTTTTTCTTTTTTGGTGGCACCCGTAGCATATGGAGGTTGCCCGGCCAGGGATCAAATCCGAGCCACAGCCTCACACTCCACCACCACTGCAGCAACGCTGGGTTCTTAACTTACTTCACCACAGCAGGAACTCCAAAATTCTCTCTCATTTTTGGACAGGGAGCGGTATATCTTTATTTTGCACTTATCTCCACAAATCACTTCTGGCCCTGACCTTCTGGAGCCTGTTTCTCCACGGTAACTGGTGTCTTAGTCAGGCTGCTGTCACAAAACACTGCAGACGGGCGGCGCCGGGGGGCTGGAACAATAGGTATTGATTTTCTTACAGTTCTGGAGGCTGGCAAGTCCAAGATCAAGGTACCAGCAGGGCTGGGTCCTCTTCCTGGCACGCAGACAGATGCCTTCTTGCTGTGTCCTCAGTGTGGTGGAGTGAGGGGCTGGGGCGGGGTGGGGGATGGGGGAGCACGCTCCCACTTCTTCTTCTTATACGACTGTCGACCCCGTCAGGGGGTCCTCACCCTTGTGACCTAGTTCTTTCCCAAAGCCCTGCCTCCCGTGACCGCTGCACTGGATGCAGCTTATGAGTCGGGTGGGTGTGGGGACACATACGTTTAGACCACAGCAACCAGTAAAAACACCCACGGGCCAAACTCTCCTCCAGGTGGTTGAAACTAGACCCAGAGGAGAAGCTGCCCTGTGCCCGCAGTAAAAGCTACAGACCAGCCTGCGAAAGGGGCCCTCCGATCTAAACGGAAACTGACAGCCTGCTGTGCTGAACTGCAACCTTCTTTAAAGGAAGAAAAGCAAAGCCAAGCTCTCAGCAAGCTGTGCTCGCCCTCAAATGTAGACAGGGTCACTATAGCTCTGTAGGAAGATCCAGGAGGGAAGTGAGTCAATAAAAACCGAGTAAGAAAAGGCAGATATGGTAAAATTAGCAGACACGGACATTAAAACAGCTATTATAAACATTATAAATATGCTCCAGTATTTAAATCAAACATGAACATAATGAGGAAAGAATTCTAAGCCACTAAAAAATTAAACATTGGGCATCACAAAAACCACTATCAACGGAGTGAAAAGGTAATTCATGGAATGAGAAAAAATATTGGCAAATCATATATCTGATAAGGGATTAATATTGAGAACATGGAAAGAACTTTAGAAGTCAACAGCAGCAAAAAGCAAAGAGCTGACTGAAAAATGGGCAAAGGACCTGAATAGACACTTCTTGCAAGAAGATGTGTAAATGACCAATAAGCACGTACAGAGCTGCTCAGCATCGCTCGTCACTGGAGAAGCACAAATCAAACCCGGCACAGGCTGTGATGCGGATGAGCAGCGGCCACATGCTGAATGGAAAGGGCCGGACAAGACTGGACCAGCAGCACACGATTCTGCTCACGTGAAGCCCCCGGAGTGGTCACGGTCATGCAGACAGAGAGTAGAAGCGGGGTGCCAGGGGCTGGGGGGGGAGCCTTAACATTTAATGGGTGCCAGGCTTCAGTTTGGGGGGATGAGAAAGTTCTGGGGATGGATGGTGGTGATGGCTGCACGGCCACGTGAGAACTCAGTGTCAGTCACCTGTGCACCTAAAAATGGCTCAAAGTCACCACTCTGTATATTTTGCAATGGAAACTTAAAGTGAAAAATTACCAAATGTAATTTCTACAGATGGGAAGAAACAACGTATTATATCAGCATTGAACTAACATCAGATTAGACACTGCAGAAGAAAAGAGTTAATTTAAGACATAACAACAGAAGCCATCCAAACGAAATCTAGAAAAAACAGAAAAACTGAAAAAAAGGAGAGGGGTAAGAGGAGAGAGAGATAAATTACTTAAAAAAGTTACAGCTAGAGGAGTTCCCGTCGTGGCTCAGTGGTTAACGAATCCGACTAGGAACCATGAGGTTGCGGGTTCGATCCCTGGCCTTGCTCAGTGGGTTAAGGATCCGGCGTTGCCGTGAGCTGTGGTGTAGGTTGCAGATGTGGCTCGGATCCCGCGTTGCTGTGGCTGTGGTGTAGGCCGGCAGCTACAGCTCCGATTAGACCCCTACCCTGGGAACCTCCACATGCCGCAGGTGCGGCCCTAGAAAAGGCAAAAACAAAAACAAACAAACAAAATTACGGCCAGAAATTGTATAAATCTGATGAAAACTATAAAGCCATATGTACAAGAAGCTCAGGGAACCACCACACAGAAGAAACAACAAGAGGACCCCATAAAGAGCATCATGATCAGTTTTCTGAAAACCAATAATAATCAGAAAAGCTTAAAAATAGCCAGAAAAACAAAACAATTGTAATAAAGACAAAAGACTTTCAAGAGATTCCAAGAAAGCCAAGAGCAGCATCTTTAAAGTTACTGGGAAATAAAAAGCTTCCAGCCTACAAGTTGGCAAGGATATAAGTAAGAGTGTCCTTTTTAAGATGAACATGAGAAAAAGACTTTTCACATAAAAAAAAAAGGTGAAAGAATTCATTGTGAGCAGAGCCACAGGAGAAGAAATTATAAAGGAGGTGTTTCAAGTGGAGAAAGTGATATCAGATGGAAAATTGAACTGACAGATTCGAAATACAGGAGGATGAAATGAACAAGAGCAGGTGCTGTGGGAAGAAACTAAGGGACATGAAAGCGCACGTGACCAGCTGCAGCAATACGTGAGGTTCCGCAGCGGGGACACAGAGCCCGAACAACCCTATTTCTCTCTAAATTGACAAATAAATTTTAATGTGTTCAGTGAAATTTCTACCAGATCGGAAAATTCACAGTATTTCTAAAGTTCATAGAAAATAATTTAAATGAAAAGATAATAGAGAATATTTTGTTCTACTCATTTTAAGAAGTGCATGAAGCAGAGTTCCCGTCGTGGCTCAGCAGAAACGAATCTGACTAGCATCCATGAGGACGCAGGTTCAATCCCTGGCCTCGCTCAGTGGGTTAAGGATACAGCATTGCCGTGAGCTGTCGTGTAGGTCGCAGATGCGGCTCGGATATGGCGTTGCTGTGGCTGTGGTGTAGGCCAGTGGCTCCAGCTTCTATTTGACCCCTAGCCTGGGAACCTCTGTATGCCGTGGGTACCGCCCTAAAAAGCCAAAAAAAAAAAAAAGGCATGAAGCTACAACAGTTAAAAGAGTGTTTAGAGTTAGGACAAGCGGTTGGATGGCGGAAAAGGTACAAGTACGGGCCCAATTTATGTAAAAATTTTGTACATTTTAAGAGTGGTCCTGACCTTGAAAATAAGTAGGCAAAGACGACCTAAAATGTTTACATTAATGAATGGCCCGTTTCGAAGCAAATATCTCATAACTTTCAGAGGCCAATGATGCAACAGCTCTCAAAAGTCTTAAAATGCATTTATGCCCTGGCTCATACGTCCTACTTTGAGAAGTTTACCCATGTACAAATATCAAACAAGAGATTCAATATGCTTGTACCAAAATCCTGTAAAATTGATGTTCGCAATGATGAAAAATTAGAAACCTCTTAGTGTTTTACAGTGGAGGACTCACTGAATAATTATGATTTTTGTGCTCATCAGTACGCGGTGGCCCAAGCACAAGCACACAACTGCAGTGTCTCTTCATCAATCCGTTTATTGCTGGCTGTGTTGGCGGAGAACTCTGTGCCAGGCGACAAGCCGGATGCCTCAAATACTCCGAGCAGGAGAGGGGAAGTGTTTGTCTTTGAGACGCTCATCCGGTGGAAGGACAGACACGGGAACTCAAGGTGACCCTGGGGAGGAGATCTGCAGCCGGTCAGCCCCCCCCGAGGCGCAGCGGGAGCTCTGCTGCGCGCCGGCTGTGCGCCCGGCTCTCCAAGTACCTGTCCTCGCTCCACGCTCAGCCGCAGGCGGGTAACCGGCGACTCCACCGGCCGGACGAAGTGAAGGCCGCGTGTCCTGTTTCCCCGGCGGGCAGCTGCCAGCACCACCACCCCCCCATGCCCCCGGGAAGCCCGTGGGCTCAGCTGCCGGGGCGGCACCGCTGCCTGGAGACAGGACAGCATCTTCTTTCGTTTGCCTTGTTTCGCTTTGTCGGTCTGTTGTCCCTTCCTAGGGAGATGAAGGACGCTGCGCCCTAGGCAGCTGAGCCAGGCGGCCGGTCCCTTCTGTCCCAGGGAGGCCAGCATCTCTTCTCGTGCCTGGACCGCTGGCCTCTGGGGGGAGGAGAGTCTGGGAATCTCGGCCACGTGGCTCCGGGCAGCTCAGGAGGCCGGTCCCCGCGCGAGCAAGGACGACAGATGGACGGTGTGCAGTACGGACGGGTTGTGGCCTCAGGACGCGGTCGGAGCAACTCCCCCCCCCCGTTTCTGTACGTGCTCTTCAAGTGGTACAGACGCAGCCACAGACGCAGCCACAGACCCATCAAGGCACCTTTTCCTTGTTCACATGTGTGTACGTGTGCAGGCATGTGCACCTGTTTTCTTTGCTACCAAGGAAATTCTACGTAGCGGCGGAAGCATCCGGAAGTTACTGCGCTCGGGGATTTCTACACACGGAGACCGGGAAGTCGGAAGGGACGTTTCACAGAGCAAAGCGCTGGAACGCTGTACCTCTTCCGGTGATGATGCACACAGCGGTCGTGCTTACTGCCGGGCCCTGAGCGTCCCCGGGCCAGCGTTCACAGCGCCCATCTCTTCCTCTGTCTGTAAAACAGTGTCAAAAAGCAGAAGAGGATGGGGCCTTCGGAGAGGCCGCTGTCTAAGTGCTCTGTGATGTTGTGCGGATTTCTTTATGGCCACGAGCCCACGTTTGTCTCCAGAGAGGGGCCAAGAAAAGATGCCCGGAGGGTGGTGCTTAGGAAGGCAGGCGCACCTTAACCAGGATCTCCGCCAGCGAGCCGTGGGGGGGTTCGGACCTGCTTGGGAAAACCGACTTCCACATTTTGGGGCATTTCATGAGCCCACTGTTAAATAGAGTAATTATTAAAAACTAAATTATGGGGACTTACAATCAACTCATTTATATTTAAAACAAAAAATAATAACAAATAATACACTCTCCAGACTCATTGCTTCCCAGTTATTTCCTATGTTTTACTGTGGCCTGTTCCCTTGCGGTTACTCACCCCTGCCGTGTCTGGATGTGGAAACGCTGTGCTGCTACCTGGCTCTTCCCAGCTTCCCATGCAGCAGCCTCAGGTTGGGCACTTGAAATTAACCATCACGAGAGTGGCTTCACCGTGGAAACTGGCTCAGCCCCGACCCAGCGCTCCATGTACGCTTTTGATGAAAGTCTAGACTCAAGATGATGACAAATACTAGCGTCACGGAAAACGAGGTACACTGCGCCCGCGGCCGTGGCACTGTGAAAAGTGCAAAACGCTGCAGAGACGGCTTCACACACAAAACCGCTACCTAATTTGGCAAAGAGGTCTCGCACGCCGTGGACAAGCAGGGAAGTGCTAACGCGGGGAGCCACTGTTTCATTCCGTCTCACCCAGTTTCCGTTGTGTAAACAAAAATATCAACCAACACGCGTTCACCTGAAAAAGACAAACCACAGTTTGGCCATGGTTCTGGAGTTTGGAAAAAAATGAGGAAAAGGCTTGTCTGAGAATCAGCTTTTCCGTGCAAAATGTGTGAGTGCTGTGTGTGTGTTACGGTCTGTGTCACGTGGTGTGTCCTTCACATCACTGCGCTCTCACAAAGCGCGTGTGTCTACACGAGCACATCACTTCTTGTCCAGCGATCACCCGGGCACAGCGTAACCGCTGGTACGTCCAGAGCGGGGAGCAGCGGGTCCTGATCCCTGGCCCTGGGCCGTCCTCCAGTCCTGGCAGGGACGTCAAAACGGATGCGAGATATCTGACCTCACGGGACAGCCGAGGCCACCGAGACCCTTCAGCATCTGCTGCCATGCTCTGAGACCTGGTTGGGCCCCGGGCACGTGTCTGCTGGTTCTGGTGTCGGGTGCTTGGTTTTGGCAAAACTGTAGCACAAGTCACCGTCACTGGCCTCCACAAATAAAAGCACAGAAAGTCCCACGAGAGTCTCTGCTCAACGCTCTTGCATCTCCCTCTGCCCAGGGTGTTCTGTCACCTCCTTTCTCCCTGCGTAAGGCTTCCTCGTTCTGTAAAACTCAGCGCCATCATCATGTCCTCGGGGAAGTCGCTGCTGGCTAAGTGCCTCTTCCTCCTCCTTGCAGGGCTCCTTACTGTGACACTTCTCGTGTACTGCATCTGTCAGCGTCCAAAACCGACTGTAATATCCGTGGGGACAGGAAAAGAGAATTACTAGTCTTGCTAGGAGTTAGCAACAGTTTCTTACTGAATCGAACAGTGGTGATGAGCAGAAGAGAAGCTGAAGGACGTGCCCTTTCATGGGGACCCCAGGCTGCTGTGGCGACATCTCTGAACGAAGATCTTGCGGGACGTGAGCGGACGGCCTCGTGCGCAAGCGGGGACGTGGGGACCCACAGCGAAGGTGGCCTCCTCAGAGTTGGGGCTGTCACAGGATCGGGTTGTGGTTTGTCCACGGGCTGTAAGATCTGGACTCAAGATTCATCTGCAAGTTGGTGCTCAGAGACGTCGTAAGAATTGAGAACCAAAATAAATAGCGCCCCACAACGCCCAGGCTGAAGTTTACGATGGAGTCCAGCACAGAAGGCCGGCATGGCGCGCATGAAAAGCAGACACCTGGTTTGCAAAGGTTCCTGGGCAGATGTGACTCTCACCCGTGGGAACTGAGTTGGGTGTTAAGGCCACTGAGCTGCACTTCCGTGCTGACCTTTGTCTGTCAGAGGGTAGCGCAGACGAGAGGCGCACGGACTGTAAATACACGTCCTGATGAATGTCTGCAAAGTGAACACGTCTCTGGTGTTATTGTCTGTGTTTTCCTTTCTCCTGTTTAAGCCTGGATATTTTTTGACTAACCCATCATCCCATAATCTAATCCTCTCTTCCGTGCTCTAAGCTCAGCTATTACTTAACTGAACCTTAGTTTTAATTATTGAAAATTTAAGGCTAAAATTCTTGACTCCTTTTTATGGATTTGGGTTTTCTGCTTAAATTCCCCATCTTTGCTTCGATGTAGTAATCAGAGCTATTTTAAAGTCCACGTGTTGTAACTCAGGAAAGGGACCAAACGGAGCTCTTTTCCTATTTTCCTCTTTTTCTTACTTCCTTTCTTGGCTACACCTGGTGAGCTTGCATGAAATACTGGACACTGCATGCAAAATGGTCAAGGCTCTGGATGATGATGTCTTCTTTCAGAGAGTGCATCCTGAAACCAGGAGAGGAGCTGTCCTTACTCTAATGAGGGCTGAGATCATTCCTGACCAGGATGCCAGGCTGCTCGTTTGCTCATCTGCAGTTTTGTAAGTCTCCATGTTCCTCTTGTCTTTCTTTCTTCTAGGGAGCACCCCCCCCCAAGCTTTCTGAAACCCTAGGCTATTTAATAACATCTGTCTACTTTTAAAGCCAAATTTTGGAACCCCAAATCCCCTTGTTTCAAACCCCAAACTCCAAGGCTTTGCACTTTGCTTCTTAGCCTCATTCCCTGTTTGCCCTGAGAATGTGGCAGACGTCTCCAGAGCAGCCACGCATTGATGATGGAATCCCTCGTACCCACATCCTGTTCCTTCATCCCTGCAAGTCCCGTATACTCGTGAGATCAGCAGAAGCTCTGGTGATTTCAGAGACTCCCTCTCCTCTGCTGGGATCCTCGCGTCTCAAGTCCTGGCTGCAAAGCCAGCTCTCTCATATCTTCCAAACAAAGTGTTTTTGTTTTTGTTTTGTTTGTTTTTGTCTTTTTAGAGCCACACCTACAGCATATGGAAGTTCGCAGGCTAGGGGTTGAAACAGAGCTAAAGCTGCCAGCCTAGGCCACAGCCACAGCAACGCAGGACCCTAGCCATGTCTGTGACCTACACCACAGCTCACAGGAACGCCAAATCCTTAACCCACTGAGCAGGGCCAGGGATCGAACCCTCGTCCTCATGGATACTAGTCGGGCTTGTTCCTGCTGAGCCACAATGGGAACTCCATGTTTTGGGTATTTTTTAATCTGACTTTTCTACTTGTTCTCAGTGAGGCACTGGTCTGTGGCCAGCTTCTCCATCTTAGTGCAAAGAGAAATCCTTAGGTTGGTTTTATGGTGATGAAGTCAGGGAACGCTGTAAGTAGTCAAACTGGGAAGGCTGAGGACTGCTCTCCTCCAGCCTTTTCTGTTAGGATGGAGGCTATGAGGTTCCTCTCTGCCAGCAGCCTGCTCCCAGTGCTCAGCCCGTCTTCCTAAGTGGCCGCTGTGCTGGCCCTCGACGTCACCATGTCATTGACGTCAGGGCTCTTCTCAACAGGCGGCCCTGGGTCTTCAAAGGAAATCAGACCCGTTCTTCTAATCCGCTTTCAGGTTCTGGGCAGAGTTCACTCCGGCATTTTGGTCAAACATCTGCCATGTTCAGGCAAAAAGGTGGCACAGCAGTGGCCTGAAAGCATTCAATAGCTTTTTTCATGAAATTGTGGTTTTCCTGGCTAAAATCGTCTGACTTCATGTATTGGAAGAGTTCGCGTCTCCTCCCCAGTCCTTAGAAATGGAAAGAATAATGCTTGTGACTGAAGAAGAGGTCACAGGAATATGCAAATATTTGGAAAGCAGCATAGTTTGAACACTTGTAGGAAAAGTGCGCTATAAATGATTATTTTTTAAAGCACCATATGTAGGAAATGCAATCCAGCTTTTTTAAAGAAGAAGTGTTTTGGCGTTTCATCCCAATTTACTGATGAATGGTAACTAATGAAATGTTTGTCTGGGGTTCTGAAGAGGCAATTCAGTTGGCTGTATGTAGATAGATAACGTCACTTGCTTTCGATCTTGCAGACCAAAGCATCTTATATAATGATAAATTATACCAGGTTTCAAAATCCTCTAGATGATGTTATCTGCAAAACCACTGCCTCTCCTTACTATCTCCCATTTTTATTTTCTCTCAGTGAAAGAAATAACAGTTTGTAAAGGCTTATAAATTCCAACTCTTATCTTTTAAAATGGTTGTTCTCTTTCCTCATCTGAACATACAAATAGACTCCCTTTCTTAAGCCTCCGATAAGGAGCCAGAAGAAAAGTTCGTGAGGTTTTGATAAACCGCCCTGAGCCGCCCAGCCGGTGAACCAAGACGAGCACGCAACTTGCTATCTGCTCAGGACACTGAGAACGCCCCGTCGTCATCCCGAAAGGGGACCAAACTTGAGAAGCAGGTGATGCTAGGAGAAAGCGGAGAAATGAGCAAGCGGAAATCTGGTCAAGTATTTGGAATCACAAGAGAAATTTAACTAATTGTCCCCAGACAGTTGCCCACACACGGTGGTAGGAAGGCCTTTGAAGGTGACCTGCAGGTAACCTGCGACCTTCAAGTCTCTGTCCAGCCATGACCTGGCCACTAATTAGCTGCCCGACTTGAGAAGGACCCGCAGCGCTGTCCGACTCTGCCTCCGCAAATGGGGAGATGAACTGTGCTCACCATTCTGCTCAGAGCCGTGCCGCTTCTGGCCACGGGGTGCGGTCTAAGGATGCTGGGTACCCCCCACCGGTCGCCCTGCTCCCCGCCCGCAGGCCCGACGCACAGAAGTTCGTCCTCATCTCCTTTTCCCCCCTCCGCCCACAGACCTGCTCCATTTATTTTCTAAAGTGTAGTTTTTATCATGTCAACTTTCTTCTTTAAAGTTAGCGCCTGTGTCCCGGTCCTCAATTCCAGGGGCCCAGGTGCCTTTCCAGCCCCACCCTCGATACGACCTTCACCTTAAACTGATCTCCTGGCTGCGGATAAACCCCACGCTCTTCCCTCCAGTGTTTCTTCCACCCCAGTATCTTCCCCTGCATCTCTGCTTATCAACAATCAGTGCCTTCTTCTCACCCCCAGTGCAGTGACTACCAGTCTTGGCGTTTTTTAAAGACTGGGTTTACTGATGTTTTATTATCTTCTGTCCAAAAGGCCCCAAATATTTGCTTTCAGGGAAGCCTTTTCTATCCCAAGAAAATGAAAAATAGGACTTACTGGCTAAATGTTGTCGCATTTATGCTACAATCAGAATTAATACTTAAAACCTTCAGGACGTTGTCAGACCCGCCATTCCCCCAGCAGCGCCGTTGGGAAGGAGGGTCCCGCGACCGCTGGGCGGCCTCTTGGAGCAGCGGGCCTGGGCCTGCGGTCTTCCACTTCCTGTTAGAGGCGAGGCTGAGAGAAAGCGCTCATGCCGGGCTCTCGCTTCTGAACATGCTTGTCCATGAAATTCAAGGAGGAGGTGGTGGACGCAGTTTTTAGGACTGTTGGGACGGTGGCTGATGGCCAGCAGAAGCAGCCTGCGCTGAGGGCCTGCAGAGCACAGGGACTCTGTGCAGTGTTTCGCAGTAGCCCACAAGGGGAAGGAGTCTGAAGGAGCCCACGCGCACGTTCTCATACATGCGCACGTGTGCATCTGCACATACACCCGTGTGTATGTTCGCGTAAGTGAATCCCTGTGCTACACACCTGCAACCAAGACCAACTGTAAGTCCACTGCGCTCACAAAATAAACGCGCTTTTCAAAGTGTACCAGTGATCTAAGGGTGTGTAACGCGGGACCGCAAACTCAGGATCTTACCACTCCAGCGTCCGAAGGTCAGGAGTCGGGCTGGCTGAGCCGGGCCTCCGCTCGGGACCCCAGGCGGCAGTCATGGTTTCAGCTGGAATGTGTTCCTTTCTGGATTCTGCTCTCTGCAAGTTACGCGGTTAGGTCAGAACTCAGCTCCTGTGACAGAACGACCAACGTCCCGTTTTCCTGCTGCCGTCAGCCAGGTGGGCTTCTCCCCGTCCACAGACCCGCTGGATTTATTTTCTAAAGAGGTGGCCCCGGTTCCCTGCCACGTGACCCCTCAGAAGCCGGGAGCTGGCTTCTCAAGGCCAGCAGGTTCCATCTCTGACCCCAGGAAGGCCCCCCGGCACCTTTGGGCGGCTTCTCCTGACGAGGCCAGGCCCACCGTGGTGGCACTTTTTTGATTTACTTTAAGGCAAACCGACTGGGGGTCCCATCCCACCTGAGACACCTTTGCCACCACCTGCAGGGCAGTCCCACCGCCTCTGCCTGTTCCTTCCTTACAAGGGACCCATGGGTCCCGCCCCGGGAGGGAGGGGACATGGAGCAGGACCGCTGGGCTCCCCTGGGTGCGTCTGTGAGGGAAACTTCCTCCAAAACGGGCGGTCAGTCCCGGTGGGCGGGGCGTGGAAATGAGCATCAGGTGGTCAGACACGTGAGCTGAGCTGGGGGCTGGAGGCTGGGAAGTGACGCTCACGTTTACCGAGCGGCTCCAGGCCCAACCCTCCGCCACCCACCTCCTGACGCATCGGGTCGCGTCATCCGCGCAGCAGTACGCCCCGATTTTACGGACAAGAAGCTGCCTCTGCGCAAGTCAGAAACTTGCGAGGGGAGCGAGGAGCCCTGTGGGGACCCCGAGGTTCCGAGGCGCAGGGGAGTGGGCGTCCACCGTGGCGCCCACGTGCCGCAAAGCACAGCGCCTGCCCCGCGTGCCGCGCGTCAGAGGCGGTGCGCGCGGGCCTCTCCTGGTCCCCACCCCCTCCCGCGTCCAACCCCAGCCACCTGCCTGTCCCTGCCTCCAGCCTGGCCTGTCGCCCCCCAACCCAGGTCCCCGTGGGGCGGCCCCCATCCCAGCACCCGCCGAGACCCACGGACCTGGGGGGCGCCCTCTCTCCTGGTTGGTCTACGCCTTCACCCGGCGTAGCCGCCTGTGTCCCCAGCCCGCCCTGAAGGCTCCTTCCTTCCTTGGCCTGGCGTTTCCCGCTTGCCCTTCCGAGGCTGTGGTCCGCCATCGTCCCAGGGACCGCTCCCAGGGACACCAGTGGTCCCTGCCCTACCTGGACTCTGGCCTGCGGCCGGCCACCGGGAACACGGACCGCCCACAGCCACTCAGGCCTGGCTCACAGCAGGCGCTGGACAAACAGCTGTTACTCAGTGAACGGTGGGTGCCCACCCAGGGCCTGATCCCAGGATCCCCATTCAGGCCCCGGGCTCCCGGGAGGCGGCTGGCGGCTCACACGTGGGTCTCAGACCGGAGCCTCCCGTGGCCAGTCCCGCTGCCTGGGAGCTCACCTTCTGGGGCCCCGGAAAGCCTGGCCCTGCAGCTCCTCCGGGACTGGGGTGGGTGGGCACGGCCGTGCCCCCTCCAGGGGCTGTTGGGACTTGGGGTCCATATGCCCCCCACATCCCGCTCCCCTCCCACCTCGCTCGGGGCTGCCCGGGGGCCTGGCCTGGGGCACAGGATCCTGGCACCCGCGGAGCTGAAGGGTGGCGGGTCCCAAGGCCATTATCACAGAATCAGAAACCTCAAAGGGCCTCGGGCTTCAGTCATGGACTTTACCACAGGGTGGCTTTACCCCAGCCTGGACCAGCAAACGAGCCCCCGTCACACTCCAGCCTCCCCCAGAGCAGCGGGGAGACCCGGGCGGGGGCTGGCATCGCGGGCGAGGCCTGGGTTTGACCTCCTTCTGCCAGATGAGGTCTGGTCAACGTCAGGGGTGAGACCCTCGGAGCTTCAGAGGCCCAGAGATTTCGGAGGGCTGCCTTACCTGGGGTCACTGTCACTTCATTGCGGTGAAGTCCCTGCCGCGTGCAGAACTGCTCGGTTACACCCCACCCCTGCCGAGCACCCAGATGGGTTACTCTGTGCAGGACGGGGGCAGGTCACTGTCCCCCGAGCAGGCAGCCGGGCCACGGGAGCGAGCTCAAGTGGGCCTGTGACAGGCACTGCCCCTCAGCCTGGGCCCCTCCGTGCTGCCGGGTCCGGCTTCAGGCCCGGGCCAGCCTTCCTGCACCTGGGGCAGCGTCTGTGAGCGTCACGAGAAACTGAGGAAGGGCCCCTCCAGGCCGCGTGGCGGGAGCAGAGATGCAGCTGGCCAGACCCGATGGACGCGGGAAGTCCTAGCGGGCTGGGAGCGGCCTGGGCCCCACGTGCCGGGGCCCTGGCTCACCTGCCGTGGGATCAGCGGCTCCGCTGACGCCCGGAGCCGCCTGCCCTGTGCAGCCTGACGCTCTCAGTTTCTGAAGGGAGCAGCGCTCCGAGGAATAGAAAGGCCAGTCCAGCGCTGCGGCGGGGGGAGCCGGGGCGCCGCCCGTGTTGCTCACCTGATCGCAGCCAACCTGACCTCCCGGATCCTGAGCTCCCCTAATCTCGTTCCCAGCGTCTGAAGGTGGCCGTCAGTCTCTCCCCTGCTCTTTATTTTCGTCTCCACCTCCGTGGATGCGCCACGTGTGTTGGTGTCTGTCAGTTTGCCCTCCAAGAGCTATGTTTTCTGGGGAAATATGGGCGTCTGTATTTATATATTCTCTGTAGACATAAAAGCTAGACCTTCTTCTCACGAGAACTATGAAGACGGAAATAAATATACATGTGAAGAACATGCTGGGCTCGATATGCCAGGTGCTGTGCGTGGACTGACTCTGATCCCTGGGGCAGGAAAGAGGGACCCTCATCCCCCAGGTGAGCCTGCCGGGGGCAGGGGTCGACATGATGAGACCGGCCGGAGAGGTCAGGGCGCCTCGAGCCGCAGTCTCCTCCGCCCAGCTCTGAAGGTCACCCAGGAGCGGCTGGAGCGCACCCGCCCCCAGCCTGGGGTCTGCACAGAAGCCCTGGCCCAGCCCTCGCCGCCTCCCGGCCCCTCTGCTGCATCTGTGCGCTTCCATGGCGTGACCCTCGCTCAAGCAAAGGAAGATCCTTTTCCCCCGGAGCCCACGAGACGTGGTTTACGGCTGCTGCAGAGCGCGCTCTCCGAGACTAAATCACCGTGCTCTCTGCAACACGCATGCATGAATAATAGATCCAGCCAGATGCGGGCCGCCTTCTGTGCAATTTCTCAAGGCGCCTCGAGAGCCTCTCAAGGGTGCTTGCCGAGGTCACAGCCTACTTGAGCTATTCCGGGCCGGGAGAAACAGACTCTGCAGGTGGGGCTGAAGTGCCAGGGAGGAGACACTTCTCAGCGCGCAGCCCCGAGGCGGCAGCGGCAGGGGGAGAGGCAGGCGGCGCGGCCCCAGCCCACGAGGAAGAGGCGGGGCCGCGGGGGGCCGCCCGGCCGGCTCTTTGACCCTCCCTGCTCGGCCCCGGTGGGCACGACCCGCCTTCCAGTGTGGCCCAGGTAGAAGACCAGATCTTCCTCCTGGCCCAGAACCCTGACTCTTCCCCCATCACGGGTCCCAGCAGAGACAGAAATCCAAGTCGGGGCGGGGGGAGTGTGCGCGCGTGACTTTGATGTCGTCTGCCTCCCTGGAAAGCTGGGGCCACACTGCTGGTCCCTTGAGCCTGTGTGAGCCTCGGTGACCTTGAGCCTGTCACTGATGCTTCTGGAGCACAGAGAGTTCGACTTTTCCCGTGTGGACCCCAGACGTCCCCGTGGGACCCGTCCCTTCCCAGGATGGGACAACCCAGGATGGGACACACCAGGGCACCTGGGGAGTCCAGGCTCCAAAGCAGTTCAGGGTCCTTCTCTGGCCTTGACTCTCCCGGAGAGGTTGCAGGCCGCAGCCTCCTGACTCTTTTCTCTAAGTTCAAGTTCAGCAGAGGCTGGCGCCATCTTTCCCGATGTGTGCGTGAGCAGGCGTGGCGCTTCTTGTGTCCCAGCGTCCCCGTGAGAGTTCGCACCAAAGCCACCCCTGCCCTGGGGCCTTGCGTTTGCAGCCCCACGTGCAGAGGGACTTTGCAGCAGTGGTTATGAGTCAAGGACCTTGAGGCCGGGAAGAGCCTGGACTGTCCAGTGGTCCCAGCGCAGCCACAGGGCCCGGAGGTGGGGTGGGGACGGCGGGGGCACTTGGTGAGAGAGGTGCCATGTGACGGGGGGGGGCGGAGAGAGGTGGGGCCGTGAGCCAAGGCCAGGGGCCAGCTGCTGGGCGGGACTCTGTCCAGGCTTGTGGGGACAGGCCCACACGGGGAACCCACAGGTGTCCCTGTGAGGGAGGGCGGGGCAGCACGTGGCTGTGGGTCCCTTGGCGGGGGCGAGGGGCTTGTCCCGGGTGGGCAGCCTCGGGAGGTGGGTGACCCATCCTGTTTGGTTGTGATGAAGCTGAGCCAGGAAGAAGGATCAGGAACAATGCTTTCCTCGTGGACGGAGGCTCGTGACGCCCGGGGGCGGGCAGGGAAGTGGTCCTGCGCGTGTGTGGTCTGCACGGCGGTCAGACGTGGTCACAGGCGGGTCACTGGGTCGTGAAGAGTCTCAGGGAGCCGGTGGCCCCGGCGGCTCTGTGCCGTGTCTGCTCCCGCGAGGGCCTGGGCCCGGCCGCACGTGGCAGCCGAGGCCCAGGGAGCCCCTCCTCCGAGACTCTCCCGGAGCCCGGCCCGCGGCCTGCCCTGGTTTAGCTGCAGAGGCTCCAAGCTCCCTCGCTTATCGGCACGGTGAGAAAACCAGAATAAAGGCCACATAGCTTTAATTTAGAAAGCCAGCCAGTTATCTCAGGGTTAAAACTCAGGCCTGTGTTTCAAAATGAAGACAAAATATCCAGAAAGCAGTCCCCTATCTAGAAAATTTAAAAATACATACTCCAAAGTGTGGCTTGTTACAAACTCTATTTCAGCAAGAGAAATTAGAGCGTATTAATTTCTGATGTAATGCCTTAAAAGCCAGGTTTAACTAAGGAAATTTCTAAATTAAACTATTTCCTGTACAGTTACAAAGAATACGTCTTATTACTGATTACGCTGTATTTATCCTCATTTCAGCGATTTAATTTACATGCGGTTCAAGCCCAGCCAGTAACCGCGGGACGGATGTTGCCTCTTCAGACGGCCTTTCGCACAGACTGTTTTGTAGGCGCCAAGAGGAAAGAAATTTTGGTAACAATTTTTCTTCTGCTCACATTTGTACAACATTAGGAAGCACGTGAAACTCAGCTCGCATTTCTAGAAAACCGTGAAATTAAAGCCACAGGCTCCTGTGCGAAGGCCTCGCGACACCCCGACCCCGGTTCCACGCCCCCCGCTCCGGCCCCTGCCCCGCCCGCGGTCTTGGCTGGGACCCAGCCACCCGGCGCTGCGGTGCCTGTGGCCTCGGCCCCGCGTGGAGCAGGAGCTCCGCCCGCGCCACCAGCTGTGGGCGGCAGCCAGCAGGCCACCCCACCGCCGCCCTGGCGGTCTGGGAAGGTCACGTCCAGGGGTCAGGTCAGCACACACGACACTGGTCTTAGGGCCAAGCCCAGAGCCCCGGGGCCAGCGGAGGGGGTGCCAGCGGGAGCTCCAGCTGGCCCCCCTGGCCCCCGAGCCCTGGATCCAGCATGCCTCTCGGGGGTGGGGGCCACAAAGTGTGCCCCCCTCCAGGGCACTTGCCGCTTCCACGCACTGAGCTGGCTTCCGCCTAAGGAAGAACACCCACCTCACCTGACTCGGACCCCAGCCCCCAGCACTGGCCTGGCCTGCGCCTCTGCCCAGGACTCTCGGACGCTGGGAGCTGGCCACACTCTGGGTTTGGCCCTTTCCTGCCCTAGGAGCCGACGGAGGGGTCAGACCAGCCTCTTCTTGGCTGCAGGCCTCAGGGAACTGCAGCCAGGTCAGCGGTGGGCACCCGAAGTTCAGGCCACAGCAGCCAAGTCAGGCTGGGCCACCTTGTGGGGTCAAGGTCAGCCCTGCGTGGCCACGTGACTCAGGGAGGGCCGGGCCAGGCAGGCTGCGCTGGGGTCCTTCTCCAGCCCGCACGCACCCTTGGTGGTGGGCTGCTCCCACAGGGAACTCCGGGTCTTCCTCCCTGTTCCCCCCCGCCCCCTCCCCCACCTCTTCCCGCACCCACCCCCTCCCCCTCCCCGGCACCCTCCCCCAGCACACAGGTAGACTCATGCCCAGCCCCTCTGGATGGATGGGTGGGGAGCTGGTCAGCGGGCCAAGGCCCCGTGCTGCCTCCAGGGGGACCACAGACAGCCCCGGGCCAAAGGCCTCTCCCTGCTTCTCTGCTGACACTGGCGCTGGCGGCTATGGGGCGCGCTCGGAGGGCCCACGGGACTTCTCTTGGGCCCCTGCCCCTCTCCTTGCCAGCGTCCCATGCCGGTCTGTTCGGGGCCCACAGCCGGCAGCGCCCTTTGCACGCGGGATGCAGTTTCCCGCTCACCACCTTGGCACTGCAGCCCCCCGCGGCCCCGAAGTTGGCCGGAGCCTCAGAGCCCCCCGTCCAGACTCCGGGTACAGCTGTGGGCCGTGTGGCCGCCTCGGGCCTTGCTGGCGCCCGGCTGGCCGTCTCGCTCCCCCTGCTCTCTCCTGTTTGGGCTCCCGGGAAACGGCTCTTCCCGGAGTCACTTCCAGCCTGGAGGCCCACCGGGCCCGTCTCTTGCACACTGGCACTCCCGGGGCTGCGCCCTGAGCCTTCTGCTCTCCTTCCAGACGGGTTCCAGGAAGCTCTCGCTCAAGTTCAAGGCTGGAACTGCTGCCTCGCCCCCGGTGCCTCCGCTCCAGACCCACTGCAGCTCCCGGCGAGGTGGTCCCAAGAGGTTTCTCATTGGAACTCCATCTCTTCCCCAAACGCCCCGTCCACCATCCGGCCTCTGCTTTGCTCCTTTAGTGAGAGCGCCTGTCTTTCAAAGACAGACAGACGCCTGCGCCCCGAGCCCTGAGTTCTGCTGACTTCACTTCAGATTTCTTACTCCCGCCCCACAGGTCCAGCCTGTGCCGCCCCCAGCGTGCTGCCCGTCACCTTGACCCCTTGCGTCCCCCTCGCCCAACGACAGGTCTCCCTCTGCCCCCCGCGTGCTGTGCTCTCACCATTGGCTCCGGCTGACTTTCAGCACGACTGATGAGACACCATCCCCACGTGCTCGCAGTGCCCAGCGCGGGCTCAGCACAACATAAAGCTCGGCGCCAGGCCTGCCAAGGGCCACGGACGCTCCCCCAGGCCTGCGCCTGCGGCTCTCGTTTTCAGTGCCCAGCAGGGCCTGGCCTGCGCTCACGAGCCGGTCGTGCTTGGCGTGTAGTCCGGGAGCGATCTCAGCAGAGTCCTCCCGCTGGACGGGAGAGGATCGCCCCGCTCTTTGTGCCCAGAAAGCTGGGCCACGGCTCGGACTCTGAGCCGGGGCTCTGGGGACAGCAGCTGTTAGCAGGACAGCCAGGAGCTGGCCGGGCTACGGCTCCAGGCCCGGGCTGCGCCCCCGCCCCCAGCCCAGAGCAGGTGCTTTGCAAGTACCTGTGGGCATCCGGCCCCAGCAGGTCGCCGCTCCTGGGGTGACGGGGCTGGCACGCTGCGCTGGGGCCTCTGGGGCGTCTCCAACACAGAGCAAGTTCTGCTGGACCAGCAGACGCTGGGGCCGCCACCAGGGCCTCCAGGGGGCCAAGGAAGAGGCTAGTCTGCCGGCAGCCTTCCCCAGCTGCTCGGACCCCAGGGTCTGCCTGCCCGGCTGAGCTCAGGCCAGCTGTAACCGCCTGTGTCAGAGCTCCCGTCGCAAACCACTGTCACCCCCACCGGATGCCACCTGGGTGTCGGAGTGGGCCATAGCCCGGGGCCCGATGCCACTGACGACACTGGGAAGCCAGGGCCTCTGCCAACCAGGGCCCTGCGGTGATTCGCCGTCGGTTTGGTGCCTAGAGCCCTTTCCGAAGGCGGTCTGAGGAACTAAATGAAGCAAGAAAGCTCGGCGGCCCTTCTCCATAACTCGGATTTTAGGAAGTGGAGCGGGCTGAGTATTCCCTGCTTGCCACTCCCTCCCGCCCCTCTGGCGCCGTTCCCTGCCTTCGATGCAGAAGCAGCAAACCTCAGCCTGCAGGTCCTGAAACGGAGGCGCCATCGGCCCAGCCTGGATGCCAAGAAACCTGTCCCAAAAGGTCTCCGAGGGGCCTGATTCACGCTGCCCACACCTTCTGGTGGCCGCTGGGGTCCATTCGGTGTAAACGAAAGGCCCCAGGAGCCCTGCGCAGCTCCCTGGCTGGTAACTGGCTGAGCTGCAGGGAAAGGCAGGAACCTGCAGCTCTCCCACCCACAGGGGGGCCGCGTGGGGTCCCCCTCCTGACACCCACGACACTTTCCTTTACAGCGAGGAGGTGAGCCAGCCGTGCCCCTCGCAGGGCGGCGTTAGCCCCGTGACGGGACCTCAGCCCCGACTGGCATCCCCACCGCCCCCTCCAGGACCGCTGCCTCGGGGCCGTCCCAGCCCCGTTCACCACTGGGTCAAACCACAGGCTCATGTTTCTGAAAATATCCTAATCTCATCGTAATGAGACTTGGCTTAGACATAAATTTGGGGAAGACACGGCCCATTGGAAGATCTCTTTTCATTTCACGTGTGTAAAACAATGAGGCTTTTAAAAATTGCTCTAATTTTCTCGAAAATAATAGAGTGTGAGGTGCTATCAGCAGAGGGATTAGTAAGGACGATGAAGCATATTTTGCAGACCGCGATAAAGGGATGGAAACGAGGCGGTCGTGACGAAGGCGGCGAGACCCCGCAGGAGTGGCCGCCGCGGAGGCAACGAGCATATGGAGTCAATGAGGGGGGAAGGCTAATGCAGCAAAAAATGAATCCCAGGACCTGACGACCCCCGGGGAGGGAGGCGTGCCGGCAGATGGCTGCACATCAGGATGTGGGATTAGGAGCCATTTCCAGAGCGCAGGTGTGCGGGACACGGCGGCCTTGTCCCACTCGGAACCGCCTTCCCGCCACAATGCCTCACCGCGGCTGGAACCCACGGCACGGCCCCCGCCGCCCTGGCCAGCACCGTGTCCGTCTCCACCGCAGGCTGAACCCTCATCCTTTCCGAGAAGGAATCCTCTCCGCCCTCCTCAGCAGGGACGCTCAGGCCCCCAGGGTCACGGAGGGGCTGCTGCTCGCAGAGCTGGGCTGCACCCGGGAATCGTGAGGGCGTGTCTGCGCGTAACACGCCGGAAGTCACAGAGCAGGCCCAGACACGTCTGGCTGTGCACAAATGCGACAGTCCTGAGCGTCAGAAACACCCGAACAAGTAAATGGCAAATGAAAAAATATTCGCTCCATGTAACAAACCAGTGTCCTTGAAATATAAAGAAACCTGGTGAAGAACTAAGAACGCGTAACCGACAAAGAAAATAGACGGACAACTGAAAATCTAAACGGTCAATAACTATGTGAAAATGCTCAAATTCATTAGAAATATCATTCAAATGAAGATAAAAATTGCACAATGTCTGTATCCATCAAACGGATCAAGATGAAAATAAATGCAAATGAGTCTTTCAGAAGGAGAGAAAAGTAAATGTAATTCTCTAGGATGTTGGTAGTGTGAATATAAACTAGTACAGCATTTCTGAGTAATAACTTAGCAGTTGCTATTGAGGGCCACATACATATCTACACTTTTTACCTAGAAACACTGCATGAAAGAAAGTACCCTAAATTAAGAGTAAAAATACACCCAAAGATGTAAATACATGTGGCTTGGTGCATAGCACTTAAAAGTATGCCAGTGGAAGATTCGTTAAATCCAGGTTTTCATCCAAAAAAGTGCTTGTTGAGATTCCGTTATTCGCCACATGTGGTCTGTGTTCTGGAGAAGGAACCGCGGACAGCCCGCCACCGCCTGTGCGGCCCGGCTTCTCTCTCAGCTGAGGGCCCGGACGAGAGACAAGTAAATACGTCACAAAAGATTCTGGGACACACCATGAGGAAAAATGCGAAAAAGAAAAAGAGATGGAGAGAGTCAGGAACGCTCATCAGCAGAAACCCTTGGCGCCCACAGAAATAACGTCATAGGAAATACACAATTATGGCAGGGAAAATAGCGCAGGATATTTTAAAATATAAAAGGGTATTGGAGAAGTTCCGCTTGTGGTTCACTGGTAATGAACCCAGCTCGTATCCATGAGGACGTGGGTTCGATCCCTGACCTCGCTCAGGGGGTTAAGGATCCCGCGTTGCTGTGGCTGTGGGGTAGGCCCACAGCTGCAGCTCTGATTCACCCTCTAGCCTGGGAACTTCCATATGCCGCGGGTGTGACCCCATAAAGAAAAAAAATATACTGTAAAGAAAAAAAAGGTATGATTGCATTAAAACACACCTGGAAACCAGCGCTGAAAACGGGAGGAGAGGCCGGTTCACTGAGACGCTCTGGGCAACGGGGCCGCGCGGTCTTTTCCAAGGTTCCCACGGGTTGTGTCTCCCCACGGCACGCGCTTCTTCTGACATTTCACTTTTCACAAGGAGTTTTCAGGTTTCTTAGGGAAATGGGAAAAATAAGCCCACGAAAGTCCTCGGGTTTCTTCACAGATGGCGGAAAACCTCGCCTCTAAGGAAGCGCTTCCGGGCGCGGTGCAGCTTGCAGTTCGGTTCCGAGGAACCGGGCAAAAGGCCGCGGGGGGGACGGGCTTGAGAGGGGAGCTGTGCTCGGTTCTCGCTCAGGGATCGGGGTCCAGCCGCCCTGCGCAGCAGCCGGGACAGAGATCTCGGGCCACAGGCGGGCCCGGGGGGCCCCCGCAGGGTGGCCACGAGGAGGGCCCGGGCCGAATCTGCGCTCACCCGGGGAGGGGGCCCTCTCATCGCGCACACTTCGGGGTCCGGGAGGGGTCCTTGTGGCCCAGCCTCAGCTCGGAACAGCAAGAGCACGCTGCCTCTGGCCGCACTGCCCGGGCCGCGGAAACACAAAGCTGTGACAACATGCTGATGGAGACACGGCGCTCCTAGAGAAACGTGCATGTGCGGTGACAGCCCAGTCGTGACAAGGTTCCCCACCCGCCAAGCCACGTGGCGCCCAGACCGTCTGACCGCAAGCTCCCGCAAGCTGCACGCAGTTGGCTCTATCTGCGAGGGCCAGCGCTGGGGAGAGGCGAAGGGGCCTGCAGGAGGCAGCTACCCCAGGGGTCCTGGCGTTTTGCACCTATGTGGTGGTGGGGTGACAAACTCTGGAGCCCTGCGCCTGGCGTGGGTGCCAGGTTAGCAGCAAGAGCAGGTCAGGAGCAATCCGGGCGCCAGGCGGAGGGACGTTTATCTCGCCTCCCGCAGGACCGGACTTGGCATTTTAAAGCTTCCATGGTGCTCACCCGGGACTCAGTGTGAGACTGTGGGAAAATGGATCCGGAGCTGGCTGGGGCTCCCCCTCGCCTCAGAAGCCTCTCCGTGTGCCTTGGAAGACTGCCGACCCCGGCTGCCGTTAGCACCTGGCGGGAGGCGACTCCTAACACTGACCGTGGACACCCTGGAGGAAAACATGGCTCCGTGGCCTTACAAAGCCAGGAGGGACGTGCACTTGGAGCTGCCTGCAAAGAAAGGCGCGTGCTGGAGGCACGCCTGACCCTCTGCGGGTATGAGAGACCGGAATGCAGAGCTGGGGAAAGCGTCAAGGAAGCTTGCGGGAGAGGCACCAGCAGCGTCTGTGACCACCAGGGCCCGACGGGAGCCCCTCCCACCGAGACGGCCCTCCGGCCCCTCCCTCCCCAAGCCCACCCCGCTCCCTCCAGCCTGCGGTGCCTTCCAGGGCTTGCCCTTGGCTCCTGAATGTTGCTGCGGGTGGAGTCCAGGCAGCCTCGGACACCGTGGAAATTGGAGGTGCCACGCAGCTCCGAGCGCAGCCTCGACCAGCCCGCAGCCCGGGCTCTGTGTCCTGGGCCACCGCCACCAGATGGGCTCAGACTCAGGACACCCCCCACCCACGCCGCCTCCCTCCCAAAACCCCCTGCAGGGGCCACACTGGCGAGTTCCAGCTCAGCCGTGTCCCCTGAGCCCTCCGCACGTCCCGGGAGTCTGCGTTCAGTCACACAGCCACCCCATCCAAGAGGACGAAGGTGTGACCCAGAGGCGGACAGGTGCCCATCGCAGCTGAGCAGAGACCAACTCGGCTTCTGAGCTCCAAACCCCGGGTGCCCCCGCCCCCGCCCCGCCCGAGCCCCGAAGTTCCCACTGTTCCTCCGGGAGCCGAGCTCCCTGCCCTCGGGACCGGGGACTCAGCGGTGGCCGCCCGGCTCCCAGGGGGGCTGACCCAGACCAGGGGATGTGGTGTGGGCCCCGGGAGAGAGACCGGCTGCACTCCCGGGTGGAGACCCCGCGGGTCGGGCCCGCAGCCCCCGGGCTTGGGCGAAGAAGCTCACGGAGAAGAGGCCTCTGCGAGGACCACCAGCGGCTGGACGGGCACGGCGACCCCCGTGCCCAGCAGCGCGCGCTCCGGCGGGCTCCTTCCCGGCCTCCCCTCGCCGTCCGAGCAGACGTCCAGCCCTGTGCCACGTCACACCCGCTCTCTTCCTGTTCACTGTTCGAGCCCCATTTTAGGCCCCGACTCAGGTGACAGAGCAGGGACGGACGTCAAGGCGGATGAGAGCGCCTGGCTCACAGCGAGCGCGCGGGTCCTTGTCCCTGTCACGCCTTCGTGTGTCTGGTGCCGAGGGTCCCCGCCCCCGTTTACTGGGCAGAATCCCACACCCCATGGACCTGTGGGACCGGCGCCAAGGACAGACAACCCCAGGGTGGCTGAGGCCCCGTCTCAAACCTGGAGGAAATGTCGAGGAGCCAGGAGCCCTGACTCCCGCGGTCACCCCCTCTCCCAGGCCACCTGACCAGGGGGCTTCTGAGCCGCTGGCCCCGGGCCAGGGCGGGGCTGGTGCAGGAGCTTCACCGGCCCCAGGCCGCCCCACGGCAGCCGTCTCCCCACCACCTGTGGGAATGTCGCAGAGCCTCAGCGGTGACAAACACAGCAGCTGCCCAGGCAGCACATGCACAGGGCACACACGAGTACACGCACCTCACACATGTAAACACGGGCACACACGCCTCAGTGCACAAACGCTCTGTACACACGAGTGCGTAAAACTCGCATGTGCACGTACTGTACACAAAACTCACACGTACACACAACACTGCTTTCAGCTCACACGTGCACATACAGCGCACACACTGTGTACACAGCTGGTGTACTGGGCGCACGCTGCACACGTGTCCAAACACCCCACACATGTGCACACACACGCACGTACACGCCTTATGTGCACACACTCACGCCCACACCCCCTCTCTCTGAATGCGGCTTACTTGCCACCAGCTCCTGCCCCCTGCACGTCCCTCCGTGTTTGACGGGTTTACGGATTTTATCCCTCTCTGCGCGCCTGCAGGAAGCGCCCTGCTCCCCGGGGGCCTCAGCGTGACACCCGCCTGGTCCTGCCTCAGGCGGGCTCAGGGACCACGGCCAGAGCACGGTGGAGCCCCAGGCTGGGGGACAGGCCCTGGCGCCCGGCCTAGAGCGTGGCGGTGAGGGAGAGCGTGGGCTCCTGGTTTCCCCGCTCGCCAGCAGCTGAGGTAAGCGGACCCCAGGCCTCACCAGCAGGCACCCCAGCGGGAGGGAGGCACAGCCTTGGGACCTCGGGCCTGTACTCAGCCGAGCCTCTCTGCTCCCAGCGTTTCACGGGGGCTGGGCCTGCAGGTGCTCCGTTTTCAGGGACGTCAGCGCCCCTTCAGCCTGATGGGAGGCCTCCTCCCAGAGTCTTCCCAATTCCCTCCCAGAAGGCTGGCGTTCTCCGTGTCATTCCCACCCCCGCTCCCTCGCTCGCCATCCTCCGGATGCACCGCTGCCACCTGGGGTCAGGAGAGGGACACCCCCGTCTCTGCTCCCTGAGAGGTGGCCGGCCTCCCGCTCGGGGCGTCCCGGCTTCCCCGGCCGCGGGGGGCTGCGCCGGGAGCACTTTCCCACCGGGTTACTCTCAGCACCCCCCGAACACAGTGGCGCCCAGGGCAGAGCGGGGCCCCCACGGCCGCCAGGGGAACCACGGAAAGCCGAGGCCCCCAGGCCTTGAACACACACCAAGGCCACACCGGCAGCGCTGACGGATCCCCGCCCTCTCCGTGCTGCTCCCACTTCTCATTGTCTCCGACGCATCTCACATATTTCCTTCTGTTCTCCGCTTGTTATTTATCCTCAAATCGCAAGAAGACTGGGGCATCTTTTAGACACAGCACAGCCACAGGAAGATTTCCATTACTTGTCTCCCAGATACAAGCTCCAGACCCCCCGGAGCCAGATGCGGGGTCTATTTATAGCACAACAGTGAACTGTCTGAATCTCAAACGGGAGATGGGCCAAACGCAGCCCCGCAAACGCAGCCCCTTCTGAGACAGGCAGGCCCGCTCCCCGCCGGGTCCGGCCAGCCCCCGACCTGGAGGGACACAGCTGCCCTCCTGAACCCGAGCCGCTCGCTTCCAGCGCCGCTGGCCTTTTGGAATAACCGTGAAGGGTCTCAGCTGAGATTGGCCGGCTTTGGTGATGTGAGGATAGCGAGGCGAAGCCCCCGGAAAGCTGAGTGTAAAAATGGGAACCTGTCCAATATTTACTCTTGTCACACGACTGCATGGAAGCCTGTCTTCATCTGCGACCCCCCCGCCTTCCAGCGAGGACGCCCTCTGAACTCCCAAGGGAGGTTTGGGACCACATCCCCGGACAGCCCAGGTCCTCTCTGGACGCAGATGTCCAGGCCCTTCCTGGCACACGGCAGGTGCTTAGTCAACCTCGGTCCCTTTCTCTGCAACCACAGGGTCCACGTTTGGGGAGATGACACTGGACAGTGAGAAACACCAGCTTTGGGGTCAAAAGGAGTCGCATTAGGGACCTCCCGCTGCCAGAACCTCACCCCGGGGCCTCGCCCCTCTTCTGGGCGAGCGGCAAAGAGGTAGGCGCCCCAGCCGGTCCTTGCTGAGGTCGAGGGCAAGGAAGCCCGGCGCTCGCTGCCCACAGGCGGTGCCTAAACCGAAACTCCCTTGTTCCCAGGGCTCAGGGCACATGGCCGCTCCGGGCAGGATCCCACGGGCAGAACTCCGGGCGCAGACCTGGCTCCATGGCCTGTCACCCCAGAGATGCAGCCACCCCAGAGCCCCACCAGCCCTGCTGGCCAGTCTGTCCCCTGCACCCCAGCTGTGGTCTCAGGCCGCAAGGCCACTGCTGCATGAACAAGAGCCTGGGCATCCAGCGAACTTGGCGACCCAGGTCAGCCCACCGCAGGCAAGGCCGGAAATCTCAAGGAAGTTAAGACAGAACCTTTAAGGAGCGGGACGTGGGAGCCCCCGGGTCACCTAGTGCAGACTGCGATGGTTGCTGCGGTGGGTGCCGGCACGTGCCCACCCTGCAGCAGGGCACGCACCTGCGGGCCTCCGGATACTTGGACAAGTGCGTGATTTCCAGGTCGTCTGCAAAACGCAGCTGGAGCCTCGTCTGAGTGGCCCGTTCCTGATTAAGGGTGTCGCCGCAGAGACCCCACCGGCAGGAAGCCGAGACGCACAGGGGGCGCCGGCACCTCTGTCCACACCAAGGTTTTGGCAAGAACAGGGCCCTTCGGTGACGAGGGCCACCCTTGGGCTCACGTCCCCGGCGGAGGCCACCACGGGGTTTGCTCACAGGACTCTGGCCGTCGGGACAACATACATCTTTCCGTAAAACAACACCTGCTGATCCCAAAGAGCCTGAAGGGGACTGGCCGGAGACTCAGTCTCCAGGGGCCGCCACCCAGGACCTGAGGTCGCAGTCCACCCGGCGCGCGGGGTCCGCCCTCCCTGGTCCGTGTGCCCCCCCCCCGGCACAGGTCCGCGCCTGCTGAGGGGACAGCAGCCCTCCGAACGGGGCTGGGAGGCTGCAACCGTCCAGCAGGCAGCAAGTGGAGATGCCAGGACGGCCGGAATTTGCAGTGCGGAAGGCGCAGGAGCCAGAGACCGCGCTGGAATCCTCGTCAAAAGTCATCGTTTAAAACCGGGGCAGACGGCGAGGGGAGCAGAGATTGAGCCCAAGTCCAGGCCAAAGTCACAAGGTCCTGAAGGCCCGGGGGACGCAGTGAGACAGGGAGGGGCAGGGGAGGGGGAGCCCAGGCTGGCCCGGTGTCCCCGTGCCGAGGAGGGCGGCCTCGGGGCGGAGCCGCGCTGGGTCAGGGCCACGCGGCCGCGGTGGACAAACGCCCACTGGAGTTATTCCCGGAGCCCGGCATCCGGTCGGTGCTAAGCAGGGTCAGGGTGGTTTGGAAGAATCCAGGTCACCGTGTCACAGCACGTGGGGACCTCGGTCACCACCAGCCCGGCCCCTGCATCCCAGGAGCGAGCAGAACGGGATCGGGAGCTGCGCAGAGCCACAGGCCGACCCGGCCCTCCGACAACCCAGCCACGGCCTGGAGCCCGACGTCACAGCCAGTTTTTCGAACACGCAGACCCTCAGCCTGGAGCCGCACTTGCGCCCCCGTGGGCGCAGCGCTGCAGGGAGTAAGCCTCAGCGGGCTGGCCCCGGGCGCGGGGACCGCTTTCCCCCAAGCGCTTTCTTGGCCCGAGACACTGGGACCGTCTGAGCCGGCCCCTGGCCATCCGCTTCCTCCCTTGTCACTCAGGCCGGGGACACCCCCGCCCCGGCCACTCCCCAGCCTGGCGGCAGGATGGACAGAGGGGACGCACGGAGATTTCTGTGCGGACTGGGAGATGCAAAGACTTTCTGAAGCGTCTTCTGTTCTCCATCTGCTTTATCTGTGTTTACTCCACATTCTTCTCGGCGGACAGCCAGCAGCCTTCTTACTCACTTGCAACGCACAGAACTCCCCGCCCCCGCGGCTTCCGCGCCGCCGTCACCGTTTGAACAATCGAGGTTCGGCGACACCCCAGGTGCACGGCTGAGTCTAGAGGCCGTTCCTGCGCAGAGAGCCCCGGACGCTCTTCGGAATAAATGTGCCTATTTAGAAAAAGGACAAATATCAAGTAAATCTTGTCTATAATGGCCCATCAAGTAATATTCGTGAAGATTAGCTGCTGAGACCCGTGAATCTCAGGACAGATAAATAACCCTGCTTCTGACAGGCAACACAGATACATTTTGTTTAAGAGCGCGATGTCAGGAAACTCATTTCTGGGGCCCTACCAGGAGGCAGGCGCATCAACAGGCTGCTGCCTCGGTAATAAATCTGGGGACGTAAAATGCAAATCACGCCTTGGAATTGCTCGGGTCCACGGCAGTGACCTGGCGGCAGCGGACAGGGGTCCTCGCTCGCAGTGCAGGGCGGCCGCTTCCCGGGCGCAGTCTCCCCTCCCGGTCCTGCTCCCAGACCCGGGCGCTGCCGTGGGAAGCAGCTGCAACGGGGAAACGGGCTCCGACCTCCACATGAACCCCCAAAAGGATGGAGGCGGACTGTGGTCTGCAGGGCTGGCTCAGGGCAGCCGGTGGAGGCGCTGCCGGCGTTCCCGGGACAGCAGCGGAGTCTGGGAGCACCGAGCAGCGTGGGGGGGGCTCTCCGTCAGCACGGCACCCAGTGCCCCGAAGGTGAAGGTCCTAAAAAAAGGCCGTGTGAGTCATTTCCTCTTGGATGCGCAAGCCCAGATTTGAATCGAAATCCAAAGAGACAGACATAACTTCTCAACTTAAAACTTCGCATTATTTCTAATTCTCTCTCTCTGTTTTTTTTAATTCTTCTTTTTCTAGGGCGGCACCTCCGGCATATGGAAGTTGCTGGACTAGGGGTCGAATCAGAGCTGTAGCTGCCGGCCTGCACCGTAGCCACAGCCATGTGGGATCCTTAACCCACGGAGGGAGGCCAGGGATCCCACGCGCATCCTCGTGGATACTAGTCGGGCTTGTAAACCCACGATGGGAACTCCTAGTTCTCATTTTTAAATGCTCCACAATCCCTCACATCACCACCAACAGACTGGGTGCCCCTCCTCACTAAGGGAGTAAAAAAGACGATGACAGTGACCGAAAGGCTTGGAGGGACCCCAGCGGCTAACGCAGGGCTCCTTTGGCACTTTGGCACTTTCAAGAGTTGCTAATATGGGGCTTAAATCCCGTGGCAAGACTCCTTCCGCTCAGTGAATCGACGAAGCGGCTGGCTCTTCGGGTTCTGTTTGTTGCTCTGCTTTGTTTTTCTCCATCTGAAGGGTTCCTTCGTGCTCATCCACCTGTCCACCCTTCATGCTTCCACGTACCCGTTCATCAGACCTCTCCCACTACCGCTGAAGGCGGCACTAGCAGCTGCCATGTTTGCTGAATTCCTGTGACCAGATTCTCTCCGGCAAGTGTACGCAGGTGGCCTCTGACCGGCGGGCGCGTCCCGAGAACGGGCGCCTCATTCCCACTTTCTATGAGGAAGATCCGAGGGTCGGGCTGCCGGCACCACCAGCCTGCCTGCAGTGCCAAGGCTGGAACGCGGCTCACCCGGGACCCTGTAGGGTCACGTGGGAACACAGCTGAAGGGGCCCAGGACGCCGCTGGGGTGCTTGTGGTGGAAACCGGGGTGGCGCCTGACGTGGGGGGTCTGACAAAGGGTTCTGGAAATGCGGAGGGACGTGCGAGGGTGCAGGGCCGGGGAGCAGCGAGGCAATGCCCCGAGCTGGGGCTTTCAGACCCTGACGTCCCCCTTGACGAGACGCTCGGACGTGCAGACAAAGAGGTGTTTGCCTGGGACGCTTCACAACAGCGAAAACCGCAACGGGCCACACCGTCTGACTGCAGGACAGACGTTACACAGAGAGAACTGGTCCCCACAGAGGTCACGTCTCAGCAAGAGAGAGAACAAGCCGGAGCAGCCGGAGGGAAGAGGACGTTTCAAGGTCAGCTGTCACACCCAGGGGAGGCCGGCGGCACGAGGCTGGGACGCACCTGCTGTCTCACCCTCGCCCAGGATGCGGCGAGGACGTCAGGGGCTCAGCGACACGCTGTGAGGGACCCTCGAGGAGGAAGCACGGGGTGCCCGGGATGGGGGGGGCGGGTGAGTGACAAGAGAGGGGACGGTCCCTGCAGGGAACAGGGCTGCAGAGACACTGCAGGCGGAGGGGCCGCGGGAAACGCGCTGGGACCTGCCGGGAGGTGGCGGGGGTCGGGGGGCTGCCCCGGACAGGAGGGTGACCGCCCCCTGAGCTTGCCTCCATCCCCCCAGCCTTCCTGATGATGTAACAGTATCCGTCCTGGAAACCCCTCCGAGGGGAGCCGGCACCCAGGCTCCGAGAGCAGCAGGCGGAGACCGTTTCTTCCTGCTCTTTCTGCGTCTGGCCAGGCCCTCGGTGGGTCCTGGGCGTGGCGCTGACGGAGGCAGAACCTTCTCCAGAAACACCCCCACACACCCCCTGATGCCGTGACCTCCTGGGCACCCCGTGGCCCAGTCAGGGCAGCACCTGAAAATAAGCATCTCGAGCAGACAGCTGCCCCTCCCTGGAGAAGCCCCCCGCCCCGGCACCCCCAACGGGGAGCACCCCGCCCACCCTCCCAGCCTCCGGCCCCCGGACAGGGGGCGT
This sequence comes from Catagonus wagneri, assembly GCA_004024745.2. Lineage (NCBI taxonomy): Eukaryota > Metazoa > Chordata > Mammalia > Artiodactyla > Tayassuidae > Catagonus > Catagonus wagneri. Next base: position 550,366 of record PVHT021183517.1, read on the forward strand.
GCCTGCTGCCTTTTGGTTGGGGACGATTCCTTCCGCCCTCTTTCGTGGAGCTCTGAGGCGCCCTCGGCCGGCGCCTCCCGCCGCATCCAGCCCCAGACCCCAGGGCCTGTGCGTCGAGCAGACAGCGAGGGCAGCGACTCCCCTCCTTGGAGCTGCATGAGGGGCCTGCGGGCGGCGGACTGGGCCCTGGCGTCGGGGTCCCGGCAGGGGAGGGGTGAGGAGCCCCCCGCGCCCCCCCCCAGGAGCCCGGCCCTTAAACTGCAGCTGGGGGGCAGGGCGTCCGGAGGCTCCGCGGGCCGTGTCCGCCCGCCGCCTCCGCGTCCAGGCCAGCGTTTCCCGGGGAGGCCCCGGCGCCCACGCGAGCCCGCCGCCCTTCCTGCCGGCCCTGACCAGCCCTGCCTTCTCCCCGGGGCACCCCGGGGCCCTGGTGAGTCCCCGCCTCATTCGGCTGGTGCCCGTGACCCCGCCCCGCTGTCAGCCCGGTCACCAGTTAACACGCGTTATTTCTTCCCGCTGCTCCTCCTGGAAGCAGGGGCCAGGTGTCAGCAGCTTGAGGGGGCAGGTGCCCCCGACCCTCACGCAGTGCTGATAAATGCCCCTTCTGAGCACGCGGGCTTCCTCGGTGGGTCCCCTGCTCAGGGCGCCCGTGGCCGGAGCCCCGGGTGGGCGGCGCGGCGCAGCAGAGGCCCCGCCAGGACCCCGTGACCTGCCTTCCAGCGCCGTGGGGCATCTGGAGAAAGCGGTGCCCTCCGAACCCGCCCGATGCAAAGCTCATGCGGGCCGACTCTCGCAGCAGTGTCAGCACCCGCGGGGCCGGGAGGCAGGGAGGGGCGGGCGGGGACAACCCGCACACGGCACACCCGCCGGCTGCTGCCCTTCGCTCTGCTGCTGCCTCTCTCGGGGAGCGCACACGCGGCCTCGCACACATGGCCTTGCACACGCAGCCTCGCACATGCGGCCTCGCACACGTGGCCTCAGGCACCCTAACCTTCGCACACCCTCAGCTGTGCCAACGTGTGGGGGAAACGCTGGCATCCTGGTGGCGGGGGCCCAGCGGAGGCCGCGTGGGAAGGCGACCAAGTTCCCAGACGTGCCTCAGGCCGCTGGCCCTGGGGCCCTCAGGTCAGCCCTGCAGAAAACCCCGAGGCAGCGGCCCCACGGCCCCACCGCTGGGCAGCCAGCACTCTCCGGCCGGGCCGCCCTCCCGGCCAGACCCCAGGCCCCAGTCCCAGCGCTGATCTCGGGGAAGAGGCTGCGAGCTGCCGGGGTGCGAGTCCTAGCACCTCCCAGCTCCTCCCAGCAGCCGCGCTGAGCCTCCAGGACGGCCTGGCCCTGCCCCTCCGTCACCACCTCCCCCAGCGGGTCAGGCCCGAGTGCTATGAACCCTGAGGTGTCGGACACTCCTCTTTTCTGCCAGGAAAAGAGACGCCATCTCTTCAGGGTTTAGCGTCTTCCCTGCAAGAGGCCAGGTCGGTCGGAGCTGGGGCCCCAGCCCAGCCCCTCCTGCACGGCGATGGTGACAAGGCCCGAGGGAGGGTTGGGCCAGACCTGTCGGGCCCTCGGCTCTCGCCCGCCGCGCCCGCCGGCCTCCCCGTGGCCAGGCTGACTCAAGCTTCCCGTCCTGCCTCCGGCGTCGGCGTGGCTGAGGCGCATCCTGTGCCCCCGCGGCGCTCACACCCGCCATCTCCCGCGTCCCCTGCACAGCCGCTGGCTCAGGGCCTGTGGCGGGGCCGCCGCTCCACGCGTTTGGGGTGAGTTGCCGCGACGACAGAGGCAGACGCAGTTCTCAGTGATTTCTGACTCCTTTTCGATCTCGGGCCTGAGACGGCAGGACGGAGGGACAGGGACGGTCGCCAGGGCCCCCCGAAACGCTGTCCGCGGGCATCCTTCCTCTCGCGTGTCTGAGCAAACGTCTCCTGGCAGGATGGGTCCAGGGTCCCACAGGCTCTGACATCAGCCCCGCCTCAGTGGACAGAGGCCGCAGAGACCCCAGGGGTGGAGCCCCCGACCCACTGTGGGGGACCCGGCCTCAGGGCTCAGAGCCCCGCTCTGAACGCAGGATCAGCACTTGAAGCCGGGCTGATAGGTCATCGGAGCCCTGCGGGTTCAAGCTCTCTTGTTTGGCCCTCCACCCCCCACCCCAACACAGGCCGTGCCCAGGGAGACTCCGTCTCTCTGCTGGGCCGGCAATTCGGGGAGGACGGAGCGGGCTGGAGCCCCGGGCTGGGTTTCTGTGCCTGCAGCGCCGGCTCGGGCGCAGTGGGAAGGGGACCGGCAGAGCGGGCGGGCTGACACGCAGGCAAGGCGCTCTGGCGGCCAGACTCCGGTCACCGCTATTCACTGAGGACCCTTCTGCCAGGACGCAGGCCCCGAGGCAGCTGTCCTTGACGCCTCCTTCAGCTCGGCCTCCCCGCTTTTAAAGCAGGAATCCTTCACTCGCCTCCCACGCGTCTGCCTGTCCCGGGAGGAGAGATTATGTAACAGACACGAGGAAGGAACGGAGGGAAGGGAACCCCGAGGAGCCAGAAACAGGCAAGGCATCCTGGGAAATTCCGGCGGAGGTCTCGGCTGCTCAGGCGAGGTGTCGCCATGGCAACGCGGCCACCTTGGCGGGGGGCAGCCCGGTCTGTCCAGGCGGGCCCAGAGCTGTGCCACCGGAGTCCTCTCCTCCCCCTGGATGCTGGGCTTCCTCCTAAGCGTCCGTGCCTCCAGGCGGCCGGACAGCACGGGCGGAGCTGAGACGCAGGGCGTGGCTCCCCACCGAACCTCAGCCTCACCGAACCTGAACTGCTGGTAACGGTGACAGGTCCTACCCTGCACACGGGCACGCGACCAGCCGCCTGACCTGAGCCCAGCTGGCTGGGTGGTGTTGGAAGCGGCCGGCGTAACGGCTATTCTTCTCCCCTTTTGCCTTGTGAAAAGCAAAGCCGATCTCCACTCTGAGAGGCGGGCGGGGACCTCTGTACTCGGTTTACTTCCCCAGCTCTGTTCCGCCCAACGCCCCGGGGTTTGCAGCAGCAGCAGAAAGCCCTCTTGCACAGATCCAGCTGGTTTTTCCGCTTCTATAAAGCTCCCCGCAAAGCACTGGTTCTCCAACCCATCCATGAAGCCACCTGCGCCGTGGGTGGAGACAGCACTCTGTCTGGACACGCGCTCTCAGGTGGGGCGTGGGGCCGGGACAGGAGAGCCCTCTAAGCCTGCTGACACGCACCGGCGCCGGCCGCGGCGACTTTCCGCTGGCAGGGCGCTGACCTTGCTCCTCCGATGCCCCGTTAGAGGCCCGCACACCTGCTCCGTGGCTCCCAGACCACAGCTCCGCCCGGAGCCCCGCCCTACCTGTGTTTCCAAGTCTGGGCCCAGCGGCTGCCCACGGCTCTGTCCACGTAGCCGGGAGACAGGACTGAGCAGCTGTGATCGCCTGGGCTGGTGGTCCAGGCCCAGTGTCAGCACCAGATTTCAAAGTGATATGCAGGTGACAGTTTTCACAACATTTTATTTTTTGGATCTTTTTAGGGCCGCACCCATGGCATTCGGAGGTTCCCGGGTCAGGGGTCAAATCGGAGTTACGGCCGCCAGCCTACACCACAGCTCACAGTAATGCTGGATCCAAGCCATGGCTGCGGCCTACACCACAGCTCATGGCAACGCCAGATCCTTAACCCACTGAGTGAGGCCAGGGATCAAGACTGCGTCCTCACGGATCCTAGCCGGGTTTGTCACCACCGAACCACGACGGGAACCCCCCACAGCGTGACTTCTGATGTCTGTCTCTCTCTCCTCTTCCAGGGCAGAACTGAAGATTTTTCTTCCTTGGATTCAGAGTCTCCTAGAGTTTTTGAAGCCCATCTGCACCGGTAAGACGTTCTAGGCAGTAACTTGGCATGTTTTAAAATGCACTTTTTTCTCAAGCGGTCAAAAGCCCTCTCAGATCCTCACTCTTCCCTCTCACAGCGTCGCGTGGCCTTGGCCGGGAGGAAACAGCCTTTTCCCGCGCGACTTGGCTGCAGTTTGCGTCGCCTCGCCCGCGTGCTGAGGCTGACCTCCGGCCGCCCGGCCTTGCGGAGGCCGGCAGGGCTAAGACCCCTTTGCCCCGACGCCGAGGGGCCCGGCCGCAGGCACGGCGCAGCGTCAGCAGCCCAGCCTGGGCTGAGGAACCAGCGTGACCAGGTTCTCCAGCCCACAGCGTCCGAGAGCACACGGTGGGCGTGAGGACGTGCTGGAGCCGCCGCTGCGGAGACCGTCCGGGTGGGGGAGGTGGCGGCCGCCTTCCCGGGACCAAGTCCCCGGGAGGGGACCGAGCTTGACCCTGCGAGGGTCCTGGTCCTCAGGGCGGGGGTCAGGGGGTTGCCAGACACGCGGGGTCAACGGTGGGGACAAAGATTCGGCTCCGTAACCCGGGGGGTGAAACACATTCCAGTGGGGGACAGGGAGCACGCAGCTGGCTTCTTGTCACCTTGGCCTTCAGGCCCGGAGGAGCTGGTCAGCTCGTCCCCACCATCTGGGCGGCGGGGCCTCTGATGCCCTCCTGCCGGGCGAGGACCGGGAGCTAGTGGCCGGCTGGTGGACTGCGCGGCCCCCCGGCCCCCCCAGGCCACAGGTGTGTGTCACAGCCGGGGGCTTCTTTCTCCCTTACCAAGCAAATTAAAAAGAGGTAACAATACAGGTTGTCGCTAACGAGGCCGTAGCGATAAAGACATTCTCGAGCATCTAGGTGGACGTCAGCATCAGCAGTAAAAGGATACTTCTGGAAAACAGGAAGGAGCCGGGTGGTCACATCCTTTGGCCCATTTTTGGCACCGTTTCTTAGTTACACAGTCGAAACCGAGGATGCAGACGTGCTAACCAGGACTTGATCACGACGCCCCTCGTGGTAGTGAAAACAGAAGCCACACAAGTGCCCCTGGTCAGGAAAGGATAAATGAAATGACAGCACGGGTGCCCTGACGGAGACGCAGACACTGGCTGTCCCAGACCCCCGGGGACTTCCCGGGGCCCGACCCCCATGGCGGTGCCCTCCAGGCGGTAGACAAACGCGCCCGCAGGCTAATGCCTCCGCGCGCACCGTGCCCTCGGCTACCTTGACTGACCTTGAGGGGAAGTGGGGCCTTCGCGGCCGTGCTGTCCAGCGTTATTTCCCGGGTTGGCTCAGTGCTCGGCGACAGGTGCAGACACCCATGGACGCACTGGGGAGGAGCCCAGGTGCAGCTCAGAGGTTTCTGATTGTTCCCACGAGCCCTTGGGGGCCCAACTCGCCTCACTCATTCCAACCAGCTCCTGCACACCTACTGTGTGCCCGGGACCCTGCCAGGCACTGGGGTGCAAGCTTTAGGCAGCAGAGTTTGCAGCCGGTGCCTCTGGCAGGGGCACCCACCCAGGGGTCAGAAGGACGCGACCCGCCCCTGGGACGAGAGCCGGTGCCTCGGGAGGAAGGACGAGCCCACGGGCTTTGCAGCAGGGAACTGCACGTGGGGGCAGCTTCTACCACGTACAGAGAACGGACGCAATTAGGCGAATTCCATCAGGATGTTCTCTGCTCTGTTATAAACAGACAGTGGGGCCCCCAGCAAGCCCTTCCTTGCTGGGCTCTGTCCTGGCAGCCAGCACCGTGTCTGCCAAAAGCCAGGTGGTCACTGCTCAGGCCCCCGGCTCTTTTCCCCGTGGGCCTGGACATGCAGGGCAGACCATGGAGCAGGTCTGAGGGGAAGGTCAGCCCTGCCTGGTCCTCCCGCCCTGGGCCCTTTGCTGACGACGGCGGCGACAGCCCCATCCCACCCCAGGTTCTGAGGGACACAATTAAAATGATGCGCAACTGAAGTGAACTGTTTCTCGTCCCTTTTTTCCTTTGATTATTATTTTAAAATTCTACTTCCCGGGGCTGAAGGCCGCGTTGCTAAGATCACAGCGGGGCACCGATGGCGGAAACAATGCTGACGGTGGAGAGGGAGACCCCACCAGCCCTCACTGCCCCGCACGCCCTGCTGCCGCGGGCTCGGGGGGCTGCCAGAGCTCAGCCTGGCACGTCCCCCGCCGGCCGGCTGAGGGGTGGCACCGGGAAGCGGTGGGCAGGGGTGAGGGCGGCTCAGAAAGAGCTGTGTGCAGCCCGCACCTGCTCTGTGCGGTGCGATTCAGGGAGACCCCCCCACCACCACCGCTGAGCCTCTGAGCCGGTGGGGGACGCGGGGGCGGGTGGGCTCAGACACAGAGGAGGTTCTTTTGAAAAACCAGCCCACCCCGTATTCCTGCCCAGGAGAAGCCCAGCCGGTGGCCGTGGAGAGCTGGGCCTCAGAGCGGCCTGCAGGTTGCGACCAGGATGGGCCCAGAGGTCTCCCCTCGCAGGGGGAGCCGGGGTGGGGGCTTCCTCTGCTGCCCCGCTCAGTCCCGTTCTCCTCCGCCCCAGAGCTCTCTCCGTGCCGCCCTCAGATATGCACAGAGGGTGATTAATAATTAAGCGCTCCAGAGGCTCCGGCTGCGTTATCAAAGCCCGAGTGCTCGGACAGACCAGCCCCGCAGCCGCCGGAGGCCGAGAGATGCCGCAGCGGCACTTAGAGGCTTCCGGACCCTCCCGGGGCCGGCGCTCCCGGGACACTGTCCTGGACAGTGCGGCGCGGGCCCCCGAGTCCCCTGCCGGACGGCGGCCACGGGCCTCTGCTGGCGCGGAGCGCTCGCGAAGGGGTCACGGAGCCCGCAGGCCTTCGTGCCCTCGGAGCCCACGTCTCACAGCCTGGGGACACACGAGGGCGGACAGCGTGTGTCTCCCCCTGAACAGGCCTTGCAGAGTTTTATCCAAAGGGCATTGGCTTGGCCCCAAAGCCCACGGCTGACAAGCTCCCTCCTCGAGTCCAGGAGCACCCTGTCTTCACAGATTAGCACCCAAGGCAGCTCGCGTTTTCGATGCCGTCTTTTCAGGGGAACATAAAGTAAGTGGCTCAGGCTGGATGCGTTCAATAAAAGCCACACTAAGATCAGAGCCATGGCCCCTTCTTCGCTGGCTAATCCAGTGCCGTATTTGCTGGGAAACGAGGCAGTGTCACCGAGGCGGGCTCCCCTCCCTCAGCCTGGCAGCCCCCCCGCCCCGCTGCGATCGGGTTTCTCCAGAGAGGCCCGGGCAGCGGCGCCTGGCAGGCTAGGCTGCACCCTGACCTCCCTCCCGGGTGCGTGGGACCGCAGGTCCCCCTCACAGCGGCCCAGGGCCTCCGCCACGTGCCGCGCCCTTGGGCCCCGACGGCCCTGCCGGGCGGCCTCGGCGGGCCGCGCGCTCCCTGGAGGAGGATCTTAGGTGTCGTCCCCCCGCCGCCAAATCCCGGAACAAGCCTGGGGCGGTGAAAGCACAGCCTGCTTGGAGCTGGGAGTTCAGACGCGCTCAGACAGGAGACTGGGCGCCTGCCCTCACCTGGCGGCCCGAGGCCACGGCCCGTGGCGGGCGTCTCCTCCCCAGCACGTGGCGAGGGTCCCGCCCGCAGGGACCGCTGCTCTGCCGCCCGCACCGGCCCGGGCGCAGCCCCCGCCCCAACCACAGCGTCCGGTGGCAGAGCGGGGGGACCCAGAGGCGCTGCCCGACGGCCTCGCCCCCTTTCCCGGGGTCGGGCGGCGAACAGGCCCTGGGCCCGCGGCTCAGCCAGACGGTGCGCCAGCCTCGCTCTCCTGCCCCCGCGGGCCTCTCCGCAGAGGCGGCTCCCGGGGCCGGGGGCCCACGCAGGCACCCTCCCCACCCAGGCCGCGCGGGCAGGGGCTCTAGGCCCGAGGTCAGGGGACCGTCCCCGAGACGAGGGTCACACGGGCAGCTCGAGCGGACGGTGAGGCGCTGACACCAGCCTCAAGGGCAGCTCTCAGACCAGACGGGGAGGCGCGGAGAGAGGCGGGCTCAGGGCGGCCCGGCACCGGCTCTGAGCGGGTCAGAGCAGACGGCGACGCCAGCCGGGCCCCAGGGCGGCCGGGCTGTCCGTGTCCCAGGCCGCCCCTCTGCCTGGCTCGTCACACGCCCTCCATCCCGGAAGCTAACTTGGCTCCAACCAGCTGTTTCCAGGCCCGCTCAGACCAGCCGAGATCGATCCCGAGACACCGGAGGAGGCAGTTAAGACAGAAGCCGTTAGCAGGAAAAAGCCCTAACGCCCCTCCTCTCTGGAAAACCCAGCCCCCCCCCACAGTTTAGTAACCCCGGTGTTGCCCCCGGGACTGGCGGTGGTGGCGGAGGCTCAGGGGGCCTGGCCGGGCCCATGGCGGTGTCCCCTCCCCCTGCTCCTGAGCACCGGCCACACCTCAGGGCCGCTCTGGCACCGCTTCTTCGCGGCCGGATTTAACGCCCCGTTTTGCGGACGAGGAGCCTGAAGGAGGCGGTGGTCCCACGAGCGGCTGAGGCCACAGGTCCCAGCCTGCTCCCCCACAGCCTCCCCCAGCCCCCGCCCCACCCCAGCTGGGAGCCCTTGTCCGGAGCCAACTGAGGCCCCGAGGGGGCGGGGAGGAGGGGCTGAGGCTGGGTCGGCTGGCCCCGCGTGGCTCTGGGCTCGGGGACAATGGCCAGGGACCCGACCCCAGAGAAGGTGCAGTACGTGCACAGTTGGAGGAGGATGCCGTCGGAGCCGGAAGGGGGAGGAGGGAGACAGGGTCCCAGGCAGCAGCCAGGACGGGGCCCCCGGCGCCGGGTCCCGGAGCCGCGGGGTCTCGGGGCGGAGCCGGACCTCCGTGCAGACCGCCCGCTGTGTGCTGGCGCCGAGGGCACGCCAGGGCCAGCGGGCAGCGAGGACAACAGAGGCCTCAGTGCCCTGGGTGGAGACCCAGAGCCCCGTCTGCGTCCGGTGCTCCAGGGTGGCCTCTCTGCGTAGCTGAGCCCCTCCAGAGCGGCTCGGGCAGAGGGCGGGCGCCGTCCGGGGAGCCGCAGGCAGCGGGATTTTGAACAGAAGGGCAGACCGGGAGGGGCGCCTCTGGGCTCTGGCCCTGAACTCAGACCTGATGGGCTGGGAGGAGGAAGAGCCATCGAACCTGCAGAAACTGGCGGCTTGATAAGCGTCCAGTGGTCAGAGGGTCAGTTCCGCAGGCCTGGGTGGAGAGAGGAGACGGGAAAGCTGGCGTCCAGGCCAGCGACGGGGCCGCCCCTGCGAGGGGGCCAGGCAGGGGAGGGAGGCAGGTGCGGCCAAGGGCCCAGAGCCGTCGGCACCCTGACGCCAGGCTGGGAGCTCGGCACGTACGTGGCCAAGGGGACCTGCGGACACGGCCAGTCGAGGAGCTCGAGATGGGGGAAGAGTCTGGATCACCGGTGGCCCAGTGTCACGTCAGGGTCTCACCGGGCAGGCAGGAGGACCAGAGTCAGAGAGGGAGGTGGGGACGGAGGCCGAGGTGGGGACAGAGCGAGGGAAAGAGGAGAGCAGGTGCCCCCAGAGGCGGGGAGAGCGATGAGACGGCCTCTGCGCTGAGCCTCCAGGAGGAGCTGGCTCCGCACGCACCTCACCGTCGGACTGCGGCCTGTGATGAAGGCAGGTTTGCGGCTACGTGTTGCAGTGGCGGTGGAGAGTCACGCGAGCTTCAGCGAACATGGGCTGGGGGCTGGGCGGATGCTGGAAGCTCACGGGCAGACCCTGGGAACCCCGCAGGGAGGGGCCCACACCCCAGCCTGGCTCCCGGCTGAGACCCCTCGTGGGGCTGCCTGTGGCGGACGCGGTCAGAGCCAAGGGCCGAGAGCCCAGAGGCGCAGGTGCCTAGCAGGTGGGCGAGGGGGCCGCGAGCGGGGGTGGGGGGCGCGAGCAGAGTGGGGGCCCGCTGGGCTCTGACCGTGTTGCTCCTTGAACGTGGATTAAAGCTGAGCCCTCCGTCGGCAGCAGCGGGCCACCTTGGGGGCTGCAAGGAGAGCCAGGAGGAATTCCAGCAATCCTAGAGGCACATTCTCTGCTTCTCTGTTCCCCGTGGGTGACCTTTCTCACTGAGGAGCCAGCAGGAAGCGGCCTTTCCGTATGTCCCACAATAACAGGACCCAAAGGCAGCTCCAGGAATCGAAGGACAGTTCTCGCAAAGCCATTAGCTGTAAGAGCTGAGAGCCGAGGGCACTGGGTGTGTCTGCAGACGGGCAAAGCCAAGGGCACCGGAGGGGACCACAGAGCCCGGGACAGTCCTTAGCCCTTGGGACCCTCGGGAGGTGGGACCCACCAAGGCCGGCGCTGGGAGAGCAGCCCCGGAGGCCAGAGGGCTGAGGGGCTTTCCCGGTGCGGCTCCTGTGGGACCAGAGGCCCTGTCCTCTGCACCCGGCTCTGCTCATCCTGTGACCGCGGCCCGCCTCCAAGTCCCCGCAGCCCCTGCGCTTGGCACAGCCCTCCCCACGCAGAACACGGAGGGACCGGGCTTCTCGAAGCCGCGGAGCTAGAAGCCCAGGGGACGACTGAACAGGAAGTCACACGCGCACGTGTGCACACGCGCGTGAACACACACAGCCCCAGGCCGTGTGTTTTCCTCCAGCTGCGCCCTCCCCCACCCCCCTGCTGCCGGCGTCCCCGCCAATGACCCGTGTTCACAGACGTGCTCTCTGAAAATCCGCCCTCTACCTGTCAGGCCGAGGGAGCGGTGACGCTGCCCCAGGCAGCTCGGCGGGACGAGGAAAGATGCTTTTAGAACAACCTCATTTGCATCAAGCCAGTGCCTCCCTGTGTCACTGAGGATGAAAGCGCGCCTCTGCCACCGCCTCCCCATTCAGACACGGGGCCAGGTCAGACACCGGGCCAGGTCAGACAGACACTGGACCAGGTCAGGCACCGGGCCAGGTCAGACAGACACCGGACCAGGTCAGGCACCAGGCCAGGTCAGACACCGGACCAGGTCAGACAGACACCGGACCAGGTCAGGCACTGGGCCCACCGGGAGGGAGGGCACTGCATCAGCAGTCTCCTCTCCTCTCTCTCCCGCTCTCTCTCTCCCTCTCTCCGCCCTCCCCTTCTTGCCCAAAGACCTTTGACTGCATAATTGAAACCGAGGGAACAAAAATGCGCAAACGTGAGTGGCACAGATGCTTCCATCCCAGGTGCCTCAACTCCAAGGGGCCCTGACCGAGCAACGCCTGTGAATACATTTCACGCCTGGCTCGCTGAGAACGCACGTTGGAAGCCATCGCTGTGAACTCAGGGAGCTGGATGGATTTCAGTCCAGCACAGAAACCAGCCACTTCTGCTGCTGGCTGTCAGCCGCAGTCACATCACGGCAGATATCTTTTGCAAGACCAGCAGAAGCCGGCGTGTCATTTTTGACATGGCTGCTTGTCCCTTCCCACGGCTCAGCTGACAGCACTCGTGGCGCCTGCCTGTTGCTCTGCGCGGAACAGACCCAGGTGCCCGGGCTCGAAGCGCTGGGGCTTCACGGGGAGCTGTCAGCTCGGCTCCGTGTCTTGGTCGGTGCAGCCACTGGACCAACTGATTTGCCTGCCAGCCGTGCCGGGCGTGCAGGAGAGGGATTACTGGGGACATCCGTAGAAATCTGATGCATCTTTCAAAGGACAGTCACACGGATTCCGGGAAGGGAGCAAGTGACGTGGGAGGCTGGGAGAGTCTGTCCTGCTGGGGCGCCTCTCGTACCCCGCAGCCCTGCCCTGAAACAGCAGGTGCACCTGGAAAGCTCCAGGCAGCGTTGCCATGGTGGTTACCTCCTGCAGCCCTGTTTTTCACCCTCACTACATATTTTCAGATTCTAACTTATTTACCGCTTTTAATCATGTGGAAAAAACATTGGCTCGGAAGGAGGAAAAACACTCACAGGATCAGAATGCGATCAAGGATCGAGTCACGGCCAAGCTGTGTGGCCTTGGGCACGTTGCTTGGCCTCTCTGAGCTTCCTTTTCTGCTGCTGCATCCCTTCCCTGCCCACAGCATCCGTGCAGGTGAAATCGAAGGCTCTGGGGAGCAGGAGGGGCGCGTGCATCTCAGGGAGCAGGGCCCTTGCTGCCGCAGCCCCCCTCCCAGGAAGTCCACGTGGCTGCCCTTCCTGCCTGGGGAGAGGCCGGCACGGGGACCTCAGCACAGGACGTGCGGCAACACCGCCTGGGCCCCTGTGCCCAGCGCTCCGTCTGACCCGCAGGTCCCCAGGGCAGCGTCTCCCCTCCACTGGCAGGTGCAGGAGCAGGTGACTGGCTCACACCCAGGCGGGGGCAGGTCTCAGCTGGGGTCCCTTGGCCCAGGCACCGCCCTCCCCAGTCTCACTCTGCCCCCAAGGCTGACCGCAGGGCCGTGGTGACGGGCCCTTGGGTTCCCCGCCTTGTCCTTGGGCCTGACCGGTGAGGGGCCGGCAAGATAAGACGGGGTGCGGAGTTCTTTGTCCCTTGATGCAGCACCGCGGGGCCCCTCCAGACACCGTCCCCCGGCCAGAGGCAGCCTTCCCTGCCTGCCCCCTGCTGTCGTCCCTCCAGGCCTGGCGGTGGGAGATGAACACTCTGACCCGCCCTGTTAGCAAAGCACCCTCCCCCACGTTTCTAAATGGGACAGTGGCTGATGTCCCTTCGTGTCTGCCGTGGTCTGCCGTGGTCCCCCAGGAGCTCCACAAGGAGGGAGCCGGGCGCCTGGACAGTCTCACCCCCCAAGAACCTCCGCACATCGGAAGGGCAACCGGGGGGTCGACCAGATGTCAGGAGAGGCGGAGCCCGGAGCCTGGCCCCGTCAACAGAGTCTTGCTTTCTCTCCGCTCAGCCCCGCCCCATTTCTGCACCCCCGGGGTCACACCTGCACCCTGGGCCGCTTATCGGGGCCCATTTCCCGTCCTGCGTCCTACGCCAGCTGAAGGCTGGGCTGTGACCCGCCTGCCGTGCACACAGCCGCAGCGTCCGGCCCGCACCCAGCTGCCCCCCTAGAAGGGCTGGGCGCCCCTCTCCTGAGTGGAGCCTCTGAGACCTCCCGCCCATCCCCCGGTGGGAGAAGGCCCTGAGCCCGCACGTGATGGGGCGGGGGGGCCTCCACCCGTCTGCTCCGGGGGGACCTGCTCGCCACGCAGGCTTGCGAACCAGGCGCGAGGCGTAGAAAAGCAGGTTTGCTGTGGGTTTCTCTCTCGGCTGGAGGCAGCTGCAGGCTCCCCAGAGTCTGCCTGAGATGGTTAAGTAGATTTGGGAGCAAGAAGAGGGGGTTGCTGAAAGCTGGTTCCTGTCCTGCGGTTTCAGTTAATGGAGAGGCCGAAGGTGCACACGGCCAGGAACAAGGAGAAGCTGGCCCCGCGCTGGCCTCGGTGCCTGGGTCTCTCAAAGCCCCGCTGGCTTCAGTGCACAGGCAGCAGCTCCAGCAAAGACTCCCTCCCAGCAAGTGGCCCTGCGCCCAGGGTGGGGTGGCAGGAAGAGTCTGGAAGGTGGAAAAGAGCTGCCAGGTTGTGCCCGGAGTCCCCCCCCCGGAGCCCCCCGAGTCCTCCCCGTCCGGAGTCCCCCGAGGGCACCCCCGCTGCAGAGCCGGCACGGGCAGCAGGGAGGCTGGTTCCCGGAGAGACGCCCAGCTGTCAACACAGCTTCGTGACCTTTGCAATCTCCCCGGGACAAAACAGACTGTTTCTGACAAACGGGGCCTCACAATGTGGGCCTTGCTTCAAACACCGTCTGGCCGCGCCCCTGCCGGCCGTCCTAGAACCAAGCCCCTGCCCGTCTCTCCTGAGCAGACCTCGCCGTCGCCTGGCGTCTGCAAACCCGACTCCATGGCATATGGAGGTTCCCAGGCTAGGGGTCGAATTGGAGCTACAGCTGCCGGCCTACACCACAGACATAGCAACGCCAGATCCGAGCCGCGTCTGTGACCTGCACCACAGCTCACAGCAACACCGGATCCTTAAACCAGTGAGCGAGGCCAGGGATCGAACCCGCCACCTCACAGTTCCTAGTCGGATTCACTTCCACGGTAACTCCTGTCCTCACCTTTTTTTAAACTTATGAACCCCAACCACCACAAGCCTTGTGCCACGTGCCCCACAGACGTTGTCTGGTTACCTGATGCCCGCCCAGGAACAGGAGGGGTAGGAACCCGAGTTTCAAGCTGCACCTCAGTGTCCGTCCTGTGGGCCAGCCCCACCCTGGCCTCTCTGAGCACCAGAGCAGGGGGACGGCAGCGGGCGGCCTTCCAGGACCAGCGGCCGTTGGAGGCCCTGGGCAGGGCTGTCTGTGGGCACGAGCAGCTCCTGCTGACGGCTGACGGGCTCGCAGCTCGTGGACGGGGCAGCAGCACAGTGCCTGACGCACCAGCTCTTGGACCGCGCTGCCGGCACCGCGGGGCCTCTCGGGCCCTACGATCTCCCGAGCCCGCGTTACGGCGCGCTGCCTCGCACTCCAAACGTCCCGGGGGTGCAGGCGGTGGGGGGACACCAGCTTCCGCTGACCCCGGCCTGAGCAGAGGCCAGGGCGAGGCCGGCCCCGGAGTGGGGAGCGCAAAGAGGCCCGGGGCGGGTGAGGAGCAGGTGCAGGCTGGGGCCCGGGCCGCCGGAGCGCAGCCCCCTCGGGTGAAATTCCAGCACTCTGGAAAGCTGGCTATTTTTAACCCGTGATTTTTCCCTTCTGGCTTCCCCGTAGAATTTATGAAGGATTTGTTAAATGTCACCCTGTCACCCCTGTGATAAGGAGAACCATGAAAATGGGATTTGCGGCAGAAGCGGGGCCTCGCGGGCAGGCGCGGTGGAGGCGGTGAGGGAGCCCTCGTGGGGGAAGGGGGGGGACAGGGGCCATCAGCGTCCGTCCTTCTGCTCAGTCCCCTCACCTGCAGCCTTCTTTCCTTCCAGTCCGTTCTGCGCTTCAGCATCAGAGTGGCACCCGGCAGGCCCTCGGCCCCGTCACTGCAACCCGGCGAGGGTCAGGCCGCCTGTCCCGCCCGCCCCAGCACCCTTCCCGCCAGAAGTGGCGCTGCCCTGAGGCCCCCCGAGGCATCGGATGCCGGTCCCACCCCGTGACTTTGCCGAGCTCAGGCTGGCTCGGGCGCGGTGCCGTCAGCAGAGGCTTTCCCTCTGCGGCAAACACTCCCGCGTGGACGCCACCCCAGGCCATGCAGCCCAGAGAATCCTAGGCCCTCGGCTCCAATGTGTTTTATTAGGAACCTCGGGAAACTCTGCAGGTTAACGTGGTTCCAGAAGCTTCCAGGGCTGAGCTGACATCTGAACCCTCAGTGGCCCTGAGTCTCAGGCAGAGTGAAGACCACCCACACTTTCTCCTTTGAGGGGACTGAACCTGGGGACCTGCAAGGCCCAGCCTCTGGGCACAGATGGCCTGGCGCACGTGCCAGCACTCGGCCCCCAGCGCCCCGGACGGGAGGAAGGGAGAGTTAAAGACGAGGACGCGTGCGAGCCGCTCGGCTTCCAGGGAACAACCTGGGGCCTTCGCAGCCCTCTTGGTATCGCAGTATTTCCAAGAGTCCAAAGACGGTGTTTGTCCTCAGTGACACGTGACGTTAATTCAAAGATAACTCTAATCTGGCGACCAAACGAGGCCTGAGAGCCGGCTGCCCGCTGCTGGGACCCAGCCCTCGGCTCCCGAGATCTAACGCCGCGGCTGCAGACGGCGACGCTGGCAGTGCCCGTCGCACCCGGGCTGAGAACCGGCACTCAGTGTCAGCCCTTGACCCTTCATAACGAGAGCGGCCAAGGCTGCCTGGGGCTTCGCCTCCAAGTGACTGCCTGCCAGAAACATGCCGTGTTCGCGCTCCCGGCATCTGCAGCCGGGACTGAGAAACGGCTCTTCCAGGCACCCGTTTGCAGGTCCCCGGTCTAACCCACCTGCGACGTGGACCCTCGGCCCGGCTGTGTCTCGCAGAGGACACGAGCTTCCAGAAGGCACAGGGTCGGCCACGCAAGTCACCTCTGGCCACCGTCTGGCTCAGAAGCCGTGAAATGCTGCTTGTCGCTGAACACCCTTCCAGGGGGAGGGAGGCCCGGGCTCACTCAGCCAAGAAGCTGGCAGGTCTGGGTCCGTCCTGGGGCCACAGGCGCAGGGAGCCTCCTGGGAGGAAGCTCAGCGTGGGGAGTGACGGGGCGGGTGGCAGGGCCATCTGTCAGACGTCCTAGGCCTGCCCCGGGACCAGTGCCTAAAACCTAGGGGGATGGGGTTAGGGTTGAGGAGAAGGAAAAGGTGGGAAAACCCTAAAACCTGCCAGCAGCTTCTGCTCTGGCCTCCTAGGTCACCCTGGGGTCGCTGGTCTCTGCACGGAGGGCAGCGCCCAGGGTGGATGTCAGCAGAGAGGGGAGACAAGGCCACAGCGAGTCCGGGGACAGGATGCCCCAGAGGCTGGAGGACGGGCAGCGGGCAGAGCCAGGAGCGGGCTGGGAGTGGCCGGCAGAGGTGGCGCAGGCTGCTTTGCGCCCTGAGACCCTGGACTCAGGGCGGAAGAAAGACCGAGACCCACCAGGAGGGAAAGGGAGAAATTTGAGAAGTCTTGTTTCGAGCAGGAGAATCTCATTTTAAAGGGACTAAATCTATACTTAAAAATATAAAGTCCTGAATACTTTAGATAACTGTATGTAATTCACCAAAGGTAAACCGTACAAAAATGACGACCTTGAAATCCTAGGAGCCAGAGGGAAAGCGCTGAAGGGTCACCTTACCCCACGTGCGCCTGCAGCATTTCCTGAGGTTTAGCACAACCGCTTGAGCCCCTGGGTCACTCCTACCGCGCCCGCCTTCCCACAGTTCTGGGGGCCGCGCGGTGGCCTCGAGGCCTGGAACGTCCAGCCTCCCTGCTCTGCGCCTCGCAAGGCCGAGGGAGGGCCCGCTGGCGCCGGTACCACATACAGATGGTGAAGGTGGGTCTCACCCAAGGTCAAAGCCAAGGTCAGAGACTCCGTGGGGAGCCAGGACACAGGTTCATCCTCAAGGCTCTGAGACCCACACTGACTAGGACCCTGGAGCTGAATCACCAGCCCCCCCTTAAAGCGAGCCCGCCCGGGATTGGCCTCTCACACCGCTCGGCCTCCGAGCCTCCGGCTCACACCCCCCCAGGGCCTCCCGGGCCAGGCCAAACTCCCCTGTTTTCCTGGAGGGCGTTGCCTGCACCTCCGGCAGCACTCACTGAACACAGCACAAGTATTTCCCACTAAGGAAAAACGCATACACTACATTTTTAAATTTTTTAAAATAAACCACCTCCAAACCCAGCACCCCGAAATGTCAAGGGCGGAAGAGAGACCGATC
Source organism: Catagonus wagneri (assembly GCA_004024745.2). Lineage (NCBI taxonomy): Eukaryota > Metazoa > Chordata > Mammalia > Artiodactyla > Tayassuidae > Catagonus > Catagonus wagneri. The sequence continues at coordinate 567,467 of PVHT021183517.1, forward strand.
CCACTGAAAACTCAAAAATCACACCATGTCTAGGCCATTCCACGTGGCGAAACAGCCCACACTGTCCACAGCTGCTGACTGGAGCCTCTGCTTTACAGGCTGGAATAGGCGTCCGCAACGCACGATGACGAACGCACGAGCTCACCTCCCAGTGGTTAAGTCCCCATGTTCCCTATACAAAAAGTGTGTCGTACATTTGAGGCTATATTCACGGAAAATTCAAAATGGTGTGTGTGTGTGTTTTGCTGGTTACATCGGTAAACTTCAGTTATCTGCATATTTCATCCCGTTAAGAGCAGCTCGTCTCTCCATGGAGCTGACAGTGAAGGATCCCAAACAGCATCAAGCAATGGGACAAATAAGCATAAATAACACATAGGTAGCCTCGAATGAGGTGTCAGCGACATAACCTTTCCGAGTTTCCGTGAAGCCGATTATAACTGTATGTGAAGTAAGTATCGTGAGCTGGCCTCCGCGCACAGAGCAGTGCGGCCCCACAGCAAGGACGCGACGGGCTACGAGGCAAGGGCGTTGGGGGGGACATTTTATCGGGGATCTGGGAGAACGGGCCGAGCTGCAAATCAGTGAGGAGCACGGGTGTCGAGAGCAGCGGCGGTGCTCGCGTAGGGGGCCCAAGCTGCCAGTCCGCCTCCCGCCTTCCCCTGCACGGCCTCGGACGGCGAGCGCGGGAGCTGGGACTCCCCACCGGCACCGAGATGCCGGGGGCAGGGGTGGGAACCGAACTTAGGAATCACTGACGCGGATGAGGGGTGAGCTGCGCGGTGTGGGTCATGCAGGGAGCTCCCCACGGGAGAAGTGGCACCTGCGCGGCCTGGACTTCTGTCCTCCCAGGACCGAGGGCGTCTCTCCAGGCCACCTGGTCCTTGGAAGAAGAACCCAGGGTCAGGCTCCGGGAACCTGGGTTTGGGCTCTGGTTCTGCCGGATGACAGCTTCGTGACTACAGGGAAGATGGGATTTTTCCGGGGGTCAGTCTCCTTATTTATAAAAACACAGACAGTACCCTGTTGTCGGCCAGACCCTTCGTTTGTCGCTGAAGCCAGGGCGGCAGGAAGAACAGTGACGTGTCCCGTGAAGCACTGATTGCCCGGCCGAGGTCAGGGCTTTTCATACTCATTCAAATCTAACCAACACACCCGCTCGGGCCGCAGACGGCACCTGTGCCACCTGGGCACGGGCGTGGGGGTGGGCTGGCTCCACCGCGCCCCCCACACCATGACTCTATTAAATGCATGCATAATTAACCTGGTATTTCCGCAGCCATTCCCTCCGTGAAATACAGGGCCGTTATCATGATCTATTGTGAGATTCTGCTGATTTGAGGTTACAGGGTGTGTAATTAGCTGGTGTCACTCTGCGCCGTTACCTGAGAGTAAGTGGCGACATCCATTACGTGTAAAATGAGACCCCACCGTGACGAAGGCGAGCCCCGCTCCCATCCCTCATTCCAGCGGCAGGAAGAAGCTAATTGCCAAGGTCCATTTAATCCAGGGGTTTCCACAGGAATGTTTCATCAACTAAAACCGAGCGTCCTTACAGGCCCCCCTTTGCGGGAGATGCTACACGCGTAAAACTGAGACCCGAGGACGGAGCCCACGGAGCCACGTCCGTCTTCTAAGTGAAGCTGCCCCAGGCGGGCGGGAGCCACAGGGGCAGAGAAGAGCGGTGACGGCCCCGCCGCCCGCACGTGCCCGCGCGGGTGGCCCGAGCCAAGCCTGACCCCTCGCTGTTCGCGCTTGTCTTGGCGGCAGCCCCCAAGCCCCCGCTGAGCCACCTCCACCTGCTGCAGGTGCAAACCGGGTTCCTGGAAGACGCGTCCCTGCTCCAGGGTCGCACCAAGGCGCGTCTGAGGACCCCGCCGGGGCCTTTTCCGGCACGCGCACAGCAGGCTGGGCTGCGAGCGGTCGCTCTGTCACCTCGTCTCTGACAGCCCCCTGCGGCTCCCGAAAGGCCGAGACCTCTGTCCCCACCCCACCCAGGAGGGAGCTGGGTCCTCAGGAGCCCGCTCCTTCCCCAGGTCCCCCCGGAGTCCTGCAGCTCGGAGCCACCCGAACCCACAGAAATCCCCCTCCCCCGCCGCGACCCCAGGACAACTCTGGGCCACACACACCCAGGGGCACTCAGCATGCGTCCGCTTGGGCCTTGACGGTAACCGCCCCCCCCGCCCCCCCACGGCTCGCCTGTCTGTCCTCTGAGCCCCGCCCCAGGGCCCTGGTGTCACCAGGGCAAGCTCAGCTGGACTCAACAGCCCATCACATACGGGGACAAGGGCTTCTTTTGTGACTCTACGTTGCCTTTCCTGTGCTTCAGAAAGACTCGCGACAACTGGTCTGCAGTCCCCACCCCAAGGAAGCAAGTCCCTTGTTTTTCCTTTTCTTTTCCGTTTTTTCCTTTTAATGGTCGCCCCTGCATCAAGGTACCTTGTTTTTGAAAGGCTGCGCTCGTGGATGAAGTTAAACCTTCATAATAACTTTAAAATCCTACAGGAGAGCGGGTGGTGCTGGAGGAAACTGCGGGCGTCGGCTTTATTTCTTTTTCTTCCAGTTCTTTGAGCTGTAACTGACGGTGTGGACAGTGTAATGGTCTGACTCACATCACGAAACGACCACAGCAAGTTCAGTGAACATCCGCCATCCACCGCACATGCCACGTCAGAGAAGTGAAAGCATCGTTATGTTAGAGAAGTAGAAACACGCATACACATTTCTCCTTGTGATGAGGACTCTCAGGATTTACTCACTTAACAGGACACACAGTACAGCAGTGGTCACAGTACTTATCATGTCACACACACCACACCCCTAGTAGTTTTTTGTCTTATAACTGGAAATGTGTACCCTTTGACCGCCTTGATCCAATATCGACTCTGTTCCCCAGGCCGTGCATTTCTGAGCTGTGACACACGTACTTCGTGAGCAGAGGTGTGTACTCAGCCCCCTCAGCTGTCTCCCTCATCCTCCCATCCCCCTCCCCTCTGGCACACCACCTGTGGGTTTTCTGTATCTATGACTTCGTTTCCGTTTGTTCATTTGTTTGGTGTTTTAGAGTCCACGTGTGAGTGAGGTCACAGCGTATTTCTCTTTCTTTGACTTATTTCACTAAGCACAGTCTCCATCCACTTGTCACAAATGGCAATATTTCAATTTTTTATGGCTGAGTAATATTCTTGTGTGTGTGTGTGTACACACAACTTCTTCATCCACTCATCTACTGACGTCACTTAGATTGTTTTCATATCTTGGCTATTACAAATAAGGCAGCTCTCAACATTGGGGTGCATATACCTCTTCCCAGTGTTTTCATTTTCTTTGGAATTGCTGGATTATAGAAAAGTTCTATTTTTAATTTTACGAGGAGTCTCTGCGCTGTTTCCCCTGCTGGCTGCACCAAGTTACGTTCCCGCCTACAGTGCGCGAGGGCTCCATTTTCTCCCCATCCTCACCAACATTTGCTGTTTGTTGTCTTTTTGACGACAGCCATTCTGACAGGTGTGACTTGGAGCAGCCCTTCCCTGATGAGCAGTGATGCTGAACATCTTTTCCTGCACCTCTTGGCCACCTGCAGCTCTTCCTCGGAAAATGTCTATTCAGTTCTTCTTTCCACCTTTTAACTGCATCGTTTATCTATTTGATGTTGTGTTGTATGAGTGCTTTGCATATTCCAGATTTTTAACCCCTCATCACATAGATTGTTTGCAAATATTTTCTCCCACTCAATAGCCTGCCTTTTCATTTTGTTGACAGTTTCCTTTGCTGTAAAAGCTTTTTAGCTTGATTAGATCCCATTTGCTTATTTATGTTTTTGTTTCCCTTGCTTGAGGAGACCTACCTCCCAAAATATTGCTAAAACTAATGTCAAAGTTCAGGCTACCTATGTTTTCCTCTAGAATTTTGTGGTTTCAGGTCTTACATCTAAGTGTCTGATCTATTTTGAATTTGTTTTTGTGTGTGATGTGAGAAAGTGGCCCAACCTCATTCTTTTACGTGGAGCCGCTGAGTTCTCCCAGCACCCGTTACTGAAGAGGTCTCTTTTCCCCATTGCATATTCTTCCCTCCTTCGTCATAGATTAACTGCTCATATAAGTGCGGTTCACTTCTGGACTCTTTCTTCTGTTCCATTGATCTGTGTGTCTGTTTTTATGCAAGTTGAAACTGTGCAGTTTTGATTCCTGTAACTTTGTACAAGTCCTTTCAAGTCTGGCGCTGTGATACTTTCCGTTTGTTCTTTATCAAGATATGCTTTGGCTGTTGGGGTCTTTTGTGGTTCCATTTTAGAATTCTTTGCTCTAAATCTGTGAAACATGTTTTTGATATTTTTATAGGAATTGCAATGAATCTATAATAGCCTTGAGTAGTACGGCCATTTTAACAATATTAATTTTTCAAATCCATGAACATGGTATACATCATTAGTGTATAAAAATGAAACAGATTTCTGTATATTAATTTTGTGTCCTGCAAATTTACCAAATTCATCGTTGCGGTGGTAGGCACGGCCAGATCCTGACACAGCTGGTTGCAAGTTCCAGGGCGTCCATGGCTGATGGGTGGGGCTAGATCCTAAGGCAGTTGGCTGAAAAGCCTACAGTGTCCCAGAGCTGATATCGACCCGCTACTGGGTAGGGCCAGGGCCCAGCATGATTCAGGGTGATGCTGGCCTGCTGGTGGGTGGGACTGGATCCTAGGGGTAGCAATGGCCCACTAATGGGCAGAGCCAGGTCCCGAGTTCTCTGACTGTGGGGCCTGGGAGTGCTAGAACTTGTGTTGGCATATTATGTCACAGGGCCAGGGCCTGGTGGTCTCAAGGTTAATGCCAGTTCCCTAGTGGGTGCGACCAGATCTTTGCAGTCTCTGGCTGCAGGGCCCCAGGGTTCTGGTGTTGGTGTCAGCCCTCTGGAGGTCAGGTCCAGAGCCTGACACAGCTGGCTACAGAGCCTCAGTAGTCCAGGGCTGATGTCCCTCTGCCGGTGGATTGGGTCATGACCCATCAGATCTTAGGGCTGGTGTCTACCCACTGGTGTGTGAGGCTTGTTCCTAGGTATGGTAACAGCAACTGGTGGATGGAGCTGGGTCATGGATTATCCACCTATACTGTTGGTGGAAATATAAAAATAGGCCAGTCATTGGAGAAAACAGTATAGAGATTCCTCAAACACTTAAAAGCAGAATAACTGTGAACAAGCAAGTCCACTTCTAGTATATTCACAAAAAATTAAAAATAAGATTTCAAATAGATATTTGTACACCTATGTTTGTAGCAGCATTATTCACAATAACCAAGAGGTGGAAACAACCCACGTGTCTCTGTATAAATGAAGAGTAAGTGTGGTCTATCAGTACAATAGAATATTATTCAGCTGTAAAAAGAAAGGGACACCCTCATGTGTAAGACTGGGGAAATCAGTCCCTGTTATGCTATCATCTTGGAAGATGCCTCGGACATAGTGGGTGCTGAAGAATTGACTGCCATTGTAATCTGCCATAATCAGAGAGCAAGTCCACGGGGTGGGGCTCGGTGGGGTGCTTGGGGCACAGCTGTAGACTGAGTGCTAATACCTGCCCAAGAGGATGCTGCCGGCAGGTAGCCTGGTCTGGTTTGGGATTTACGTTCCAGGGAAATTACTGGCTGGGCTGAAAAAGTCACTGCTGAGATTTGAGCAACCTAGACAAACACCATCACTTGGAGTTTTTTTTTTTTATTCTAGGCCAACAATTGAAGAGAGTAGAGGATGTGTACAGAGACGCCTGCCCTAAGAGCTCCCAGGGAACAGCAGGGAACAGAGTAGGAGAGACAGCCTCCTAGGAGAGGCTTAGAGGGAGCAGGGACCAAGACAACGGGCTCCACACAGCCAGGGCTCTAAAAACATAGAGAGCCACTCACCCCTCAAATAGAGAGCTCGTTTTTAGAAATAAAATCACAAGACAGAGAATCCCAATTAACAACCTGAGACAGAATTTCACTACAATGCACAACAATCAACACCAGAGGCTTTATGAGAAACTTTCCAGGGGTATCACTAATATTCCCACAGAAAACAGAATCTGAGCCATGAGAAAAAGTCATGCAGTCAGGAACCAGCTCAGACCTCACACCTCTCTTTGCTCTCGACCGTAGGCCATCATTAGCTCCTCGCCGTGGCATCAACAGTAGAGGAAGCAGGAGATATTTGAAGGGAACTCACTGTTATCACAGAGCAAAATTCCACCTGTTCTGGCCCTGCATTTGTGCAGCAATAATGGGGGGGGGGCAGATGTGCTCAGTGTGAGCACCTGGCCCTGACTTCTCTCCATACAGCTCAGGTAGCCACTGGGCCCATGGGTCCTTTATCCGAGCGTCAGGTGAGGGAATCGTCCAGTGGGCTGAAAGAAGAGTGACCAAACAAGGAAGATCTAGAACAAATCAGGAATGGCGGTGTGCCAGGGTCTCCAGGCCAAAATACTCGCTTTATCCCCAAGAAGGAGTTTGTGCCAGAAGGGATTTATTCCAGTCCTTTGCTTGGTATTAGTTTGGGTCCTTGGAGGCAGGCAGCAGAGACTGGCTCTGTCTCATTTAAGCAACACAGAAGTGACAGAAAGTGTGTTGGAGGATCTGCAGCTTCGTAAACACGGTGGCGCCTGTGTGGCTACCTGGGCCCGATGCTCGAGATGCTGACAGCGGGGCTCCTCCACCAGCCCTGGAGCAGCACTGGAGAGCCCCGAGGCCATTACGGATGACTGCTGGCTGGCAAGCGGGTTGACCTTAAAGGTCTCTGTGTGGATCTAGACTGCACGATAGAACAGGCTATCTCTAGGCTCTCGATTTCTGGTTTTGATTTTGTGCATAAGGAGACCACCATGCCGTGGGCGTCCCTCCTGGCCACATCCCCCGTGGGCGTCCCTCCTGGCCACATCCCCTGTGGGCGTCCCTCCTGGCCACATCCCCCGTGGGCGTCCCTCCTGGCCACAGCCCAGCTAAGGTGACTTTGATCTCTCAGACATTCCCTTTGGAACCTCATTTCTTATCCCTGCCACCTAACAGCTCACTATTTACAAAGCAAACAAAAAATGTGAACAATAAGAGCTGGCAGAGCCTGGACGGTGGGACCTGATGAGGTCTGTGCTCAGTTCAGAGCAGTGCCATGGCCCCCAGCCCTTGCCTCATCCAAAGGAAAGCCAAGGACGTTGAGGAAGACCAGGCCAGAGTCTCTCTGATGAGGAGGCTGCCTCTCAAAGGGCAGGGAGACAAATCAGGGACAATTGTCAATAGCAGCTAATTGTGATCTGCTCCAATTTTCCCAGTAATAGTTACTGTGCAGTGCACTGCTAGCTCCAGCAATGAATATTTAACAAGAAAATATGTCATCAGAACAAGCCCCCACAGCAAAGGAATTAATATTAATGGGACGAAAATTGAGCCTCCTTTTGAACTCTTGGAGAAGACTGTAAAGGTACTGATTATTAAAGAACTCAGCCAGTCTCAGAACTGACCTTGACCTGGGCAGGGCTCAGCAGGAACCAAGAGAAAAGCAATTAAACCTTCAGCGTGGGTCTCCCTCCAGCCCTATTCCCTCCAGCCCTCTTTGGGGCCTGGACCTCCTGACACCTTGCGTTTCAAAGCCAGTCTGCGCGGAGGCTGACAGGGGCCTTGGAAGAGAGCGGGGAGCCAAGAGGACAGCAGGTGAACGAGGTTGCCCTGGGCCCCGAAGCTGGATTAGGACCAGAGGGAGCTGGGGTCACCCCAAGCCCTCCTTGGAGGAGTCGCCCACTTCCACTGGCTCTAACGAGGAGCACAGCCCACACTTTTTAACAGCAAGCCCAGATCTTTACAAACATCCCAAACAGACCTTGGCACAAAGCAGACGCTGAGTAAAGATGAGACTGCTTCTGCTGGACCTCTCAACGTTTCTGCAGGATGAAGGAAGGGGGGAGGAGCCCCGCAGTCACCTCCTGTGGGAACATCAAGGCCGCCCTCCTGGCACCAACGGTGTTGGACCTTCTCCACCCGAAAGTGGCCATTTGGACTTGTCCCTCTTCCATTCTGCGGAAGGGAACCTCAGACAAGGGGCATCTGACAGATCTGATTTGGTCCATCAGCAGGTGCTCAGCAAATGTATGTGCAGCCCTTTGACTGCTTCTTCGCTCAGTCCACGTTTACTGGACACCTAACGTCTGCAACTACTGATCTCGTCCTCAGAACGTACCAAGCATTTTCTTCGTGATGTAGGGGAGGGGAGAAAAGGGAGGTAATGATTGCAGACTCCTCTTTCTAGGGAACTAGATGAATGGAGGACAGTGCACAAAGGAAAGCCAAGGGAGCTTCTTCAGAGGATAAAGAAACAAATCACGTTTATCTGCCATTGGAAATAAGACAATGGAGGGGGGAAACTGGCAATATAGGAGTCAGCGTGGAGGATGTCTGGAAAATAACATCTCTGAAGAGGTGAGGGGATGGGGTTCTAAAGAACGACGGACGGGGTGCACTTGGATAGACACGTAAAAAGATAACCCTCAGCTGGATGGGTGAGCGAACAGGTTAGTGGGTGAGTGGGTGGGAGAGTAAGAGAATGCATGAGTGGATGGATGGATAAAAGGATTAATAAATGAATAGGCCAGTGAGTGGAAGAATGGATGGACAGAAGGATTAATGAATGGATAAATGGGTGGACGGATGGGTAGGTGGATGGATGGTTGTATTGTGACTGGCTGAAGAGGACGGTGGAGGGATGCGTAGAAGGACAAATGAATGGATAGGCGGGTGGGTGGAGGGATGGATGGAAGAACTGGTGATTGGGTGGGTGGGTGGGTGGTTGGTGAAGGATGGATGAGCAGGTGCGTGGATGGTGAGTGGGTGAATGGATGGGTGGAGGGATGGGTAGAAGGATTAATGGATGGATAGGTGGGTGGGTGAGTGGGTGGGTGGATGAAAGAACAGGTGGTTGGATGGGTGGTTGGTTGGTGAAGGATGGATGGGTGGGTGGATGTTGGATGGATTGATGGGTGGGTGGATGGATAGGGCTGTACTTTTAATGGATTAATAAGTATTAATTCATTTTGGTGGGTTCCAGGACCTTAGTTATAACCTCCTACACTAAAAGCTCAAGGATCTAAAACCTAAAAGGACTGATAAACATCACCTGAGAGGCTGACAGAGACAAAGGGGACAGGCCTTGACCCCCGGAGATGCACTGGCGATGTCGTCCACGAATCACAGAATGAGATGCTCTTACACAGCTGCTGTTCTCTGACTGCTCCGAAATCATCTTTCTAGAATATACCAGTTTCATCGTCTCGCTTCCCTGCATGGAATCCTTCCCTGGCCTCCCTGTGCCCTCAGGATAAAACACAGAATTCTTCCTGCGACCTGCAAATCTCACGGTCCCAGCTCCCTCTCCACGTGTTTGGAACGGTGGTTGCAGCCCCAGGAACCGCGCCAAAGCCTGGGAGCTGGAGTAGCTACTATCTCACTTCTTCCGGAGCCTCTGAGTCAGGTGGGCAGTTCTGGCGAGGGCCGGGCTGGGTTCACGCAGGGATCTGTGCCAGTCGGCCGGTCGGCTGGGGGCCGGCTGGCCTAGGGTGGCTTTGGCTCGTGCAACTGGCCTCTGCCCGGGCCTGTTCCCAGGGCTGTGGTGGCACCGAGCGACAGACAGATAACAGAGAGACGAGAGAAAGAGGAGGAAGCCCGGTGGCTTCTTGAGTTGCGGTCACTTTCTCCGCACCCTGGCAGCCGGGCAAGGCAAGCCCAAACGCAGAGGCGCGGGCTCGAAGGGAACAGACGCGGCTGCAGAAGGGGGACGCCGCGGTTGGAGTGGGCGGGCTGTGCTTGCGGGGGACGGAGGGCGTGTCCCCCAGCGGCGTCGCGGGCCCTTCTCGGCACCGGCAGCCCTGTCGCCGCCCACCTCCCTCCGTCTCTCCTTCTGCCCCGGCGCCCTGCAGCCTGGAAGGCCTCTTCCTGGCCGCACACCCCCTCACGGGGCCAGCGCCATTCGGCCCCGGGCCGCGGTGGAACGCCACGTCCTCAGGGCGGCTCCCGCGGCCTCGCTCGGTCCGGATGTGTCCCGGGCAGCTTTCCTCAGAAAGCAAGACTGACAGCCTCCCTTCCAATCTGGCACAATTCCACTCAAGCGCACGCCCGTGTCTGTCCGACAGAACGCGAGCTCGACGAGCGAAGGGTCCCTGTGGGTCTGGGCCCAGCTCGTAAGACGATCTCTGACCCACAGGAGCTCAACAACTGTTTTTACTGCAGTTGCGTGCATTAATAAGGGCAGCTCTCAGCACCACAGACAATAAATCCGGTTCCTATTTCAGCCGGTGACTTGCCCGCTGTTTTCAGCTTCACTCTCCTAAATCGGTGCTTCTTGGAGAAGGTGAAGCATTTCAGCACAATCTCCCTTTTAGAGGATTTTCTTCAAACCGACTCTGCTGGGCCGTGGGTCTTCCAGTCCACCGCGCGGACTGGGCGGGTGTGCACAGCGGTGGGAACGGCCTTGGAGTCTGCACCTCGGGGCCTAAATTCAGGGCGGGTCCAGCATCCAGCGTCGGCTGGGCCTCAGTTTCTCCAACGAAGGGGAACAAAAGTGGCGACTTGCCGGGCTTGATGGTGATTCATTTGCAGTGCTGACAGGTCTGCCACGTGGCAGGTAACCAGCCACTGTGCGTTCTCTTCTCCTGTGCTCATCTTTACTTTGTTGACTATCTGGAAAAACCCCCTGCGAGACCTGCATCTGCCGCGGAGCAAGCCGCAGGGCCAGCGGCTCCCCGACGCCCCCAGGCTGTTCTCACCGGACCACACGATCCCCTCTCCTCCGTCCACGCGTCCCCCGCACATGGGATTTTCAGAGGCACTGACTCCCCGCGCTTTGACTTGCTCGCCTGCAACGCTGGCAGGGTCCACACAGCTCAGACCCCTCGTCTGCACCGACCATCTCTCTTATTTGAATCCTCTTACTTAAACATAGTGTAAGGTGTTTCTCAAACAGTCCCCAAATCTTCAGACTTCAAGAAAACTAAAAACAGACTCTTAAATATGCTGAAAAGCCCAGCTGTGGAAGTCCATAACACGCCAGTAATGAGGCTGGGATGGACTCGTTTTTTTAATAAGGATTTAGGTTATCGGAGTTCCTGTCATGGCTCAGTGGTTAACGAATCTGACTAGGAACCATGAGGTCGCGGGTTCAATCCCTGGCCTCGCTCAGTGGGTTAAGGATCCAGCGTTGCCATAGCTGTGGTGTAGGTTGTAGACGCGGCTCGGATCCCACATTGTGGTGTAGGCCGGTGGCTGAAGCTCCGATTCAACCCCTAGCCTGGGAACCTCCATATGCCGCGGGGGCAGCCCTAGAAAAGGCAAAAAGACAAAAAAAAAAAATTTAGGTTATCAAATACTGTGTGAAAGCCGGGGTTTTTCCTTCAATTCTCATTTTAGGTGTACTCATTTATTTTTCTTTTCATTTTAAAATAGCTTTAGTCTTGCAAAAAAAGTCGTGAGCTGGTGCAGAGACCCCCCCACCCCCAGCCGATCCGCACCCCTCCCTGCACAGCTCTGCTCTGGTCCCAGACCGCGTGCTGCTGTAAGACAGCTGTCACGTCCAGAGCCTTTGATGACACGCTGTTATTAACTGCAGTCCAGGGCAGTAAGCAGGTGCCCCCCGCGCCCTGGGGCTGGGCCTGCGGGTGGAGCTGGGTCAGCGGAACGCACAGCCCGCGGCCCCGCCATGCCCCACCCGGCCCAG
>PVHT021183517.1:580189-608723 GCA_004024745.2 Catagonus wagneri
AGGAAGCGGGCCCAGAGACGCAGACTAACAGCCGGCAGGTCCCCGCACGCCTGCGAGGGCGGCGCCAGGGGCTCGGGTCTCCAGCAGGCGGCGGATTAATTCGATGACGGGGTCAAAGAAGATAAGTGCGAGGAAAGAGAGGGCAACCCAGAGACGGAGGAGAGAATCAAGATGCGTCTGAGAGAAAGCATCCATCGATTCCTTCTGCTCACCTAGACAGCGTTGCCATAGCAACGGGATGAGCTTCTGGATGTTTCCTGCACACGATGCACAGAACTGAGTGGCAGCAAGAACTCGCGATCACAAGGTCAGGGCTGCCGGAGCGGCCTGCTGGGCCCTTTCAAGGGAGCCGTGCGCCGAGAGCGCCCCGGGGGCTGCAGGCCAGGAGCGCGGGGTCTGCCCGCAGGCAGGGCCCCTCAGAGGGGTGGCACAGAGCCACCCCCGGGACACGCCGCGGTGCTGATCAAAAACAGCTGGGACGTGGGTGTGGGCTGGGTGGGGGAGCTGCGGGGCTGGGAGGCCAGGGGCTGTGGAGGCCCAGGGATGAGAGGGGAGCCCTGCCTCCTCGCTCCGTGGAGTGGAGGCTGGTGGCCGCCGCTTAGACGCAAAGGTGTGGGTTGTCAGCATCTTGAAAACAAGGATGTGATGAGGGATTTGCTAAGAAACTACAGAGAGCAACCGAAAGACACAGGGGAGCCTCCTGCCCGCCATCAAGTCAAAGACGCCAGGCTGCAAAGACTGAAAACTGCAGGATTCCCACCATAGAACATTCTAGAAAAAACAAACTGTGGAGACGGTGAAAGGTCGTCGGTTGCCGTGGGGGCGGGGGGCTGAACGGTCAGAGCTCTGAGGATCTTGGGGAGAGGAAACAATTTTATACAACGCTACAGGACACCAAAAATGTACGTTAACAGTAAACCCGAAACCAAACATAAACCATGGGCTTAGGTAATAATTACGCGTCAATACCGGCTTGTTAATTGTACGGCGCGGATGTAGGTGAGTGTGACAGGGGAACAGAGCGGGGTCACACGAGAATTCTCTGTTCTTTAGATTCAGTTTCTCCGTAAACTTGAAACTGCTCTAAAAATAAAGCCTGTAAATTAAAAATTACCTAGAGCAGAATGGCATTTTGCCCATAACTTCAGAGGTTCTTTGGGAAAATGCAGCCTCCATCACTCTGCCCACCGCCCACGGCGAGGAAAGGAGGCAGCGATTTGGGGTTGGGGGTCTGGGGTTCTCTTCTCGCCACGTGGATTAACGGCTACGGCCGCCACCTGCTGTCTGTCCACCAGCACCTTAACACACGCACACAAAACACTCTCCTTCACGCGTAGGTGTGTCCCCGCACAACCTGGGCATAGCTTTTACTCTCCCTCGTTTTCCTGTTACCCCGGACGAAGCTGGTCCAAAGAGCGTGGCACAGGGGAGGCTCTGAGCCCAGGCTTCCGCCACCCAAAGCCAGGGCTGCTCGTGGACCCCTGCCCACACCGCCCAAGCCCAAGTCCAGGGTCCTGGGCAGGCTGGCTCCGGCTGGCAGCCCCACAGTGTTTCCGCCATCCGTCCAAGCATCCTGCTTCTCTTGGGATTATTTTCATCACTGACACCGCCCAGCCCCCATCTCCAGGCAGCTGTGTCCCCGTGACCCTTTTCTGAAATCTCACTCAGCCGCCCTGGACCTCGACGCTGCCTGGGGGCCGCCCCCCTTCCCTGAAAGCTCTCTGGTTTCAACACCCCCGAGCTCAGTGCCAACCTCTCCCGTGGGGCAGCAGGGTGCCGCCTCCAGACAAGCAGGTCCACGTGGCCCCCCGTTCTCACTCCCGCTGCAGCCGTCCCAGAATCCCTGCAACAGGGGAGCCGCCGAGCCAGGTGCCTGAACGCTGGCGAAGGATGAGATCCGTAACTCCAGCCGTGGAGGCCTCGCCGGCGGTCCTGGGGCCCCGGCAGCTCGCCGTGGCCGTTCCCTGCCCGGCCCGCAGACACCCCGCTCCCTGGCGAGGCAGAGGTGAGCCGGAAGGACAGGGCCAGCGTCCAGGCACAGGCACGACGGCGCGGCGATGCGGCAGCTTAGGGATTGCCTCAGCAACGGCACGGGTCCGAGGCCCGGTCCAGCAGAGTGGACTCAACTGCCAAGGTCACGGCGGCCCGGGGGCTCCATGAGCCATGGGCACAGCCAGTACACATTCAGGAAGGGCCACTGGCCGGCCCCACACCGCCCCAGCCGGACTCACGCGGTGAATTCAGGTGGTGTCCCCAGGATGAGGCTGCGCGCCCACACCTGGTGCCCAGAGCAAGGCCGTGTGGGCCCCTCTCCTTCCCGGGGGCCCAGCCTCTCCGGCGGCTCCCAGAGGCAGGAGGAAGGCTTCCTTGGTGCCCCAGGCCCTGGCAGGAGCTTCCACTCTCTCTGAGCTGTAGCCTCAGCCGCTCCGGGACGCCCTCCCTTCCCCGGCCGGTCTAGACTGGGAAGCGGGGAGAGCCTCCGCCCCAGAGGGGCCGCAGGGGGCTCAGCGCCAGGCGGCTGCCGCTGGAGTCCTGGCACCGAAAGCTGAACCAGAGGCCGGTGGGTCCGCCTTTGGGTAAAAGGGCAAAATGGCAGAGTCCCCTGGTGGCACAGCAGCTTAAGGGCCTGGCGCTGTCACTGAAGCGGCTCGGGAAATTCCACACGCCGTGGACGCACCCCCCCCGAAAGGGAAAACGTCAAGTGTCAGAGCGGTCCCCAGCGGGGACGCCCCCTCCAGCGCTCAGCTGGAAGAAGGAAAAGGAGGCTCCTTCCTGCGGCGGGACCAACACTAACAAAGGGCGCCTGGCAGCACCGGACGCCACAGGGCTCAAGGCCAGGGCTCGCCGCGCGCTTGGGGAAACGCGGCCCCAGGAGGACAAGGGAGGAACGTATTTCCCCATAAAACTGATTGAAAGTCCTCGCCGGCGCCGCCTGCCTGTGCCCATCAATCACCCCGCGCCAGCATCAGATTCCTGCTTGGACAGCGCCCCGCGGCCAGGCGGCAGCCACACGAACCCGGTGCAGGGCAGGCGGGAATGCTCTGCCTCGCTCCTACCCGTGAGTCTCAGGCTAATTTCAAAACAGTTATAAAAAGGTACCGGGGTGTCTGTTCATCAAGGCAGGAAGGCCAGGTGGAGACAGGGCTCCCACGCTGTGTGACGCTAGGTCCCCAGGCGGGAGGCGCCCCGCTGAAGCAGCAGGGACACGGACCCTGAGGATGGCCCTGCTCTGACAGGAGCCACTGTCACACCCTGGGCAGAGGAGGGCAGGCGCCCGAGTGCGGAGGGGCTGTGCCAGCTCGGCCCCCACAGCGAAGGGCCAGGCCCAGGCGACGCACCGGGAGCCCGTCCGCCTTTCTTCAGGCACCTGCTACTCCCAGTTCTTCTCCAGTGGCTCGTCTAGAATCCCCCCGGCCCCTGCAGGCGTCAGACCGTCACGGACCCGCCTCCCCGGCCGAGACGCGGAGGAAGCTGGAGTCCTGCTCCGTGGGGTCGGCTCTTTGGGTTTTCTCATGACAATGCAAAGCAAAGGAACCCCCCACCAGCAACGCCCAGCCAGGACCCGCGAGAGGAGCAAAGCCCGTGCCTGGCTCCCTCGGCACCTGCTTCTGCAGGAGCAGGAGGAGTGGGAGGAGGGGTCCTGGGGTCGGAGGGGAGGCGTGGGCCCCGCTGGGCCGCAGAGCAGTCGCGTGACCGGGAGCCTCAGTCAGCCCTTCTGTGAAACAGGGAGGGAGATGCCTAGGACCCCTTTAGCTGCGTGTAACCGGTACCCAGACCAAGTACTGGGGAGGGCAGAGCGGAACATGCTGATTTCTGCAGCGCGAAAGGTACCGCGGGGCTCAGAGCGCCACAGATGGGGCTCCGTGCCCTGGGAACTGGCGAGGTCCCTGCATCTTAACACGCCCCTCTCCGCATTTCACAGACAGGCTCCCAGCAGCGCCTGAGTCACTTCTCCACAGCTAGAGAGCCCGGAAGAAAGCAGAGTCTCCCCGCTCCTGGTCTCCGCTTGTCAGCCCCACAGGAGGCTTCTCATTAGCCCGTTCCTGTCACTCATCTGCCTGAACTGCCATCGTCACCAAGGAGACGGGGCCTCCCGGTTGGCAGAAGCAGATTAAGCACCACTTTCTGGCAGCAGATAGAGTCTGCTACTGAAGAAGAAAGGGGTGGGAGGTTTGCTGAATAAACCCTAAGCCAGAACCTAATCACTGTCCTCGGTGACTGTGGGTGGAAGGAAGCGGTCTGTGCCCGGGGCTCCCGGCTGAGCACAAGCGGGGTCCTGACGCTGGGTTAGACCAGGCCGGGGCCGAGGCGGGGAGCCGGGGTGCCGGACACCAGCCTGGAGCAGGGCCCAGGCTGCATGCGGGGGAAACATGGACAGAGAGCTCAGGGGCAGGAAGCCTGCCGGCGGCCAGTCCCACGTGGTTACCTGCTCCGGGGTTGGGGGGGGTGCGGGGAAACCCGGGGCTGGAATGAGATCAAAAGGCACAGGCAGTGAAAAGCAGAGGCTGCAGGGCCAGGCAGCATTTAGAGGCAGGTGTCCAGGTGAGGGGCAGGTGAGGGGCAGGCATCCAGGTGAGGGGCAGGCGTCCAGGTGAGGGGCAAGTGAGGGGCAGGCAAGTGGCAAGTGGCCACGTGCCAGGTGGGATCCGGAGTCTCTTGCTGCCCACCCCTCTCCCTGATGGCCTGAGGGCACCAAAGCCTTCCCCAGGCACAGCACTGGCTCATACGAGGTTTTCAGCAAGTGCCTCTCGGCCCCTCCCCCTGCTCGGGGACAGAGTGGGAACAGGACAGGGGTCTCTGCCGACGACGGGCTGTGATACGTTTTAAATCAAGCTCAGTAACCAGCAGCAAACGCTATGCACCTCTGGAGAAGCAGGAGAAAAAGCTGTACGTTAACTCTATGGTTTTCCCAAACTACCAGACAAAAAAAAGATGAACACAAAATATCTTTTCTCTAAGACAATAAAAATGGACAGAAACAAATACCAAATCTGTGTGACTGCTAATTCCTCATCTGGCAATATAGAAACTTACTTTAAATGGTAATATTTATCACATATCTAAGAAAATACCTAGCAAGTAATTCATGATGAATACTTGGCCTCAGAGGCTGCACCACTTGAATTTTGGGTCTGATCTATGATCTAATTGCATTAATTAGCTCTATACCACTAAATATGGAATTAACTCAGCCCATGCAATTTATAGAACATGCTTCAAAGCTGCAGTTATGGAGCATTCCCTTCATGGCTCAGGGGTTACAGAACCCGACTAGAATCCATGAGAATGGGGTTCAGCCCCTGGCCTCGCTCAGTGGATTACGGATCTGGCGTTTCCATGGCCTGTGGTGAAGGTCACAGATGCAGCTCAGATCTGGTGCTGCTGTGGCTGTGGTGAAGTCTGGCAGCTGTGGCTCTGATTCGACCCCTAGCCTGGGAATCTCCACATGCCATGGGCGTGGCCCTAAAAAGCAAAAAAAAAAAAGTTGCGTTTGTGATATGTCCACAGGTTTATTTGCTGTAAAATAAAGTATCCAGTTTCACCAAGCAGGGAATGCAGATGCTCGACCGGAACACAGAAAAGACAGCTGACTTTTTTTCCCATAAACTGAAACGTGCATCCACTACAAAGAGTCTTGTTCTCAAGACTCTCGTTCACAGTGGCCGCGCTCTCACCCCCTCGCCGCGTGACCTGAGCACGTCTTTTCCCTCGGCTATGAACCGGGGGTCAGCTTGAAGCCACCAAGACCTTCCCAAAATTCCAGGCTGTGTTTCTGTCTGAGGACAGGAAACGCTCTTGAAATGAGGTTACAGGGAAAAAAATAATAAAAAATCCTCTGTGGGAAGTCAGCACTGCATCTGCAGAGAAGAAACATTCTGCATTTTGTGGCCCCAAATAGTTCTCATCTCACCGATTTCTCATCCGCATAAAAGCAATAGAGAATCGCCTCATTCAACACACATTCACGGAGTCCCTTCAGCTGATGGGCATGCAGGCCTGGAGACACAGCAGCCAAGGGACAGAGGTGTCCACCCTCTGGGGCCCCCACTGCGCTGGGGGGACGACAGAGGAAGTGACCGGGGAAACACACAGACGTTAGAAGGTGTGATGGCTCTTTACTGCTTCCTGACAACTGCCGCAGGCTCAGCGCTGCAGACACACGCGCTGACCAGCCCACGGGGGGTGCGGCCAGAGGCGCGGGCACAGCCCCGCTGGACCTCCCGCTGGGGCAGCTGTCCAGGTCTGGGCCGGATCGTGCTCATCCTCATCTGCACTCAGGCTTTGGCCCGAAGGGGGCTCACACAAGGACGTGGCCGCCAGCAGGTGGGGCCACTCTGGCCTGTCTGCCCCAGAGCCCTGGCCCCCCTGGAGGAAGGAGGCCGGGAAAGGGAGGGAGGGGACCCCCGGGAGGGCGGCACCTGAATGAGGAAGGCGCCGTCCACTCCGGGGCCCGGAGGAGGCAAGAAAGATCACAAAGGCCGGAGGGAGAAGCCGCTCGCGTGTTCAAGGCGACAGGTGCCGTCCGTCCCTGCTGCAGAGGGCAGGCCAGAGGGAGAGGCCCGGGGGCCAGACCGCGCGGGCCTGCGGGCCTCGGGAGTAGCTGTTATCCTGTGTGAGGCGGAGGCTGCACCCACGTCAGCCCCCAGCGCAGCGACAGTGGCTTTTACAGATCCCTCTGCGCCAGGCGGGCATGGCTGTGGCGGGCACACAAGCTGGGACACAACCTCAGGCTGTCCCCAGCCAGCGATGGCGCTGACCGTGGTGCTGCCGTGGGTGGGGAGGAATTCGCAGGACGGCTGGAGTTTGAAGGAGGCGCCCACAGCACCCCATGAATCAGAAGTGGCTCTGGGGCTTCTGCCCGTTCCGTGCTGCAGCCCTGTAACCGCGCCCTGACTGTGCCCCAGCCAGAGGGCGCTGAGTGCAGTCCACGCGGCCCACACAAGGTCCCGCTCTCAAGCCTCCCTTTGAAAACGACCTTCACTCCTTCTGCCCTCGAACTCCGCCCCCTCCAGGCCCGTGACAGGCCCACCCACTGCTGCAGGGGACACTCTTCGGGGACCGAGCGTCCCTCCCCTGTTGCTTCCCTCGGCCTCTCTAGGCAGACGCGGCTGGAGCTCCGTCCGCTCACCGCACGTCTGTCCTTCAAGGCTCCTGGTCCCAGCCTGACACTGAGCAGACACCCCTTAAACGTAACAGCAGAGCACATGCCAGAACGGTCAGGGTCGCCCCTGGGTGGCTAGCCCGGTGGCTTAAGAGCTGGGTTCAGAGCTCCAGCTCTGGTTCAGCCTCAGACACTCAATTAGCGTTTCCACTGGAAGCCGGTTTGGATCCTGCAGGGGACACTGGTGACGAGAAGCTGAGCCTCGTCGGGGTCGGGGTGGGGGACCCTCTGTGGCACCAGAGTCCAGCGCTCGGCCTCCACAGTCTCCACCCGCCGGCCCGGTCAGCACGCCTGGTTTGCGCGGCTGGCAGCGGCCCGGAGGCAGGAGCCTGCTCCGCTGCGTGTCCCCAGCCCGGGCCTCGCTCTGGGGATCGGTCACCCCCACTGCCCAGCCCGTCCTGAAGGCCCCCGGGCCGGGCCCCGTCACCCCAGTGAGTCACAGTGACCCAGGGACACCGGGGGCTCCCAGAACGCCCACCCGAGACCCTCCTGGGAGGTGCCAGGCCCGAGAAGGTGGAGCGCTGTCGCCTCGCAGGACGCAGGCCCAGACCGGCCAAGGCAGGCCCTGCAGGAGAGCCCTCCCGCCGCCAGATGCCAAGGCCTGCGGAGCTGATCCATGAGCCTATTTCTCAGCCGGGCCGGGGTCATTCATCAGACCCACTTTCCTCCTGGCAGGCAGAGCCGGCCGCCAGGCGCACGCTGGCCCACCGGGGCCATCAGCTGGGTTTCTGAGCAAATCCTGTCCCTCCCAGAGCCCAGGCCCAGAACCTGTGAAAGCGGTTTGGCCCAGGCCCTCTGCCTCCTACGAATGCTTCAGTTTTGGAAAAGGATTTACTCGCTTTTTCTGCCCTGAGTCGGATCCCAGGTGGAGAGCCTGGCTTTGTGCAGAATGAATCCCGGACAGGAGGGTGCAGGCCACGCTCTGGGGGCTGCACCGGCGTGCCTGGCCGGGCTCCGTCTGTCCCTGCCCGTCCATCAGAATTACGTCTTGAGAAAGTCAAATCAGCCTTGTCTGGCGTCACCTGCGCAGCTAAAGGGGCGGTGACTGCCTTTCCGTCAAGCTCCCAGAAAGCGGGGCAGGCGAGACGGCAGAGGACACGAGTGTGGGGCCACCTCAGTCCTGTCTCGGGGGTGCGGAAAAGAGGTGCTTTCTGACGGGCAGTGATGAAGGTCGCTTCTCGGGACCCCGTGGGCAGGTGACTCCCCGCCGGCCAGGACATAGGGTCTCCGGGCACGCGGTGCTGGGCGTTCTACGGGGAAAGCACAGGCGGACGCCGTCTCTGGGACAAGCAGGCAGGCGTGTCCCCGCCGGCGCCTCTGACAGGGTGGGGAGCGCGTGCTCACGGCCAGCGCCCGGGGTCTCTGCGGTCACCCCTCCCGCCCCACCTGCGCCCCCAAGGCTGGCCTCCCACTGTGGTCCAGATTCCTGAGAAAGCTCTAGAATAGCCCTCGAGAGCATCTCAGCACAGACCCTGTCCTCAACAGCACTCGTGGTCTGTCTGCTGGACACAGCCGTGCCGGCAGCCAGCATTTATTGCACCTAGGCCATGCTGGCCCCCAACTGGCCTTTTCCACGCGATCCTAACGCAACTCCAAACAGCTGTACTCACTATTTTCACCTCCTCGTTTTATGGATAAGGAAGCCATGGCCACCCCTGACCACGCAGGGCAGGGCTCCCAGGGCCCCACCCAGGACTCTACCAGCAGCCGAAATGAGCTTTCTGTTGGGTTTAGGGTCCTGCCTGCCCGCGCACACAGTGCAGTCGTGGGGAGGACGTGTCTGCCCTGCTGTGTCCTGCCCCAGGTACCTTCACCTGGGACCCAGGCTGTGGGGTCCAGGGCCTGGAGCATTTGGTCCAGGACAGGGGCTGCGATGCCCAGATCCGGAACCTGAATTAGTGGGTCAATGCAACACCCCAACTCGTGCGGGGAAAACACGACTGACTCCCCGGGAGGCAGGATGTGGGGGGCGGTCTGTGCCTCTTTCACGGAGCCCCGGGGCATTCCCGGCTTCCCGACAGACACACCTGCAACAGGGCACCTGCCACTATGACAGGTGGGGCGGGGCGCTGGGCCGCTCTGATGCGCTTCACCGTCAGCTGAGCAAGCTGCCCCCCGACCCCCAGCTGGAGGCCCGGAGGTCCCCAAGGCCTCCAGCCCCAGGCCCCTCCGTCATCTCCGCCTGTTGAAATGATCTCTCACAGCAAAGGCTCAGAACGATCTTTGGAGCCCATTTCTTCCCTAAAAGGTGGAGAAAACGAGACCATGAGGGGGGGGGGTCGTCTTAGCCTGACTTGGAGCACAGTTTTGGAAACAAATGCCAGGAGAAGTATGAACGCGGCAGCCTGCAGAGCGGGTAACCGGCAAAGGCAGTGGCCAGGACGGAGCAGCAGACACGGGTCCCTCACAGGAGCCTGTGCCAAGCGGAGCGGCCGGGGGACGCGAGAGCCTGGACGGCCCTTCCAAGACGCCCCCCAAACCCCACGGTGAACCCGCCCAGCCACCCATGGAGAGGCCACATCCTATTCCAAGGCCTTCAGCACGTGCCACAGCTGTCACGGGTCCACCGCGGCCGCGCCCGCCTGGGGCCTGTGCTGTGCAGCGTCTTTAACTCCGGGAGGTCAGCCCGGCACCCGGCTCCCGGCTCCGGGCTCCCGGCCACCTGCTCCTCCCCACAAAGATGCCCAGACCTCCTGCAGTGGAACCCGTCATTCAGGGAGACAGATTCCCTGGTGTCAGGACAGCGGGTCCTGGCCTGGGGTCTTCTCATTCTGCGGGACTGGGGCGTGAAAGGTGCTCTGGGAAAACCGGCCGTCAGGAGCCGGGACGCGCACGGCTGGTGGAGGTCACGAGGCTGCGGGAGGGGGGCTTCCGCGCAAAGGACTGGAACGGGAGCAGCCCCCCGGTGGGGCACAGGAAAATGCGGGGGGCGGACCAGCACCGCGATTACGGCTCAGCAAGGGGGCCTTGAGGCGCCAGCCCACATTCCTGGGGATCAGAGCTGCAGAAGCCCCCTCACCCAGGGGCCTGCCCTGCCTTGGAAGGGCTCCTGGGGGCTCAGCCCCAAACCCCAAGTCCAGCTGCCCCAAAATGTCCCTCTCAGCATCTCATCCCAGGACGAGGACCCCCCCCCAGCTCCGGGCTCACCCTGCGTCCGGGCTTCCTCTCCCACCCAGCCCACCAGCCCGGCCCCTGCTCCCCCGCCGCCCCCAGCACGTGGCCGTCACCCCCTCAGCAGCAGCCTCCTGGCGGTCTCCCGGCCGCCTTCACCTCGCAGAAAACCGAGAGATCCTACCAAATCAGCTCAGGGCACAGCTGCCCTCTGCTCCCACCACGCACCCCGCTCCCTGCTGGTCTCCCCGGGGCCCGGGCACCTGCCGCCCGCCCGCCCCGCCGCCCCGCAGTCCCCGACTCCCGGCTGCCCTCGGGATCTGCCGGCTGTCAAAGGGCCCGACCTAAAGCCAGCCCACCTGGCACGCAGGGGTGGCCGCCCTCCCCTCCAATCCCTCACCCGAGTGGCCGTCCCGCAGGCTCAAGTGCACGCGTGAGCTCTCAGTGCTGAGGCCGCCTCGTCGGGGCCCTGGGGTGCGAGGCCGGCTGACACCCGGGCTCAGGGCGGTTTGCTCCAGAGGTTTTCCACCGCGCTCAGGACAGCTCCTGGAATCAGGGAGTCCTTGCTAATGTTTGCAGGATTGATTTAAAATGGGGTGCAGGCCGAGGGCCTGGAGTCGGGGGACACGGGCCCCAGGAAGGTCTGCGAGCCCTCGATGAGGGGCTTAGCCCCCGGGGGCGCACTGGTGACGGTTCTGATCAGCCTCTCCGTGCGGGGCCGCACCAGCTGCCGAAACAAACAACCCGGGGCACAGGGCGCTCCCGGCAGAGGCGCCCCTGCCTGGGGGAAGCGGGCGCCCTGGGCACCCACGATCCTTCCATTCTAAACCCACGACTGCAAGATCGCAGCCCTGTCAGCACGCAGGGTGCCCAGGTGGGGAGAGGGCGCCAAGGACCCCACAGGAGGGGTTTCACACGGGCGGGACCCACAGGGCACCACACGCCCCACAGTGGCCAGCCCTCAATCGGGTGGCCACGCTGTCCTGCCAAGGGTGGCGTGGCTGGTGCCCCCTGGTCTGATCAGACCTGTGGGGTCAGGGCAAGCCTCGGCCCCAGGAGGCCAGCTGCCACTTCAGATACCCCACGACGAGTCTGGGGTCTCCTTGTGGACGACCAGCAAGTGGCTATGTCACTAGAACGAAAGGTAAGGACCGCCACTCTGCTCCAGGCGACTTGGACCTACTGGTTTCCGGGCGTTTGGCCCTGGCGGGCAGGGCAGGCCAGCTGCGTGGGCGGGTGACGGAGAGGAGCCCCCGGGCTTCGGAGGGGGGGAGGACAGCGTCACGGGTGGCCCCGGAAGGGGAGAAACGAGGAGGAAATTCTGGTCGTTTCTGCATGACCTGTCCTGCTCCAAATTCTCCCGTAAACGCTGCCCGTCCCGGCACAAGCGCTTTACGAGGAAAGAGACGCGCAGAGAGGACGGCGGCGGGGAGCGGCCCCTTTCCTGGCTGACGGGGCAGTGATGGCAGCTGGGCTGCAGCAGTGCCCCCGGCACGGGGGTGGGTCAGGGACCTCTGCTCTGCCGTGTCAAAGGCAGGCCTCCCGTCCTCACGGTGACCAGGCACCAACAGTTGGCGGCCCGTGCCTCGCCCTCCCCCCACTTTATCGCCACACGTCCGGCACACTGTCACCAGGAACCACTAATTGGCAGCTCAGTGACCTTCGCGGCATCCTTGCTGAAAGCGCAGCCCTGGCGGACGTGTCCCAGTCTGTGCTGATGGTCAGCACGCACGCCCCTTTCAATGTCCCAAAGGCGCTTGAGCTCCTGTTTATCGAAGTTCCTGGAAGGGCCACCGCTGAGCCCTTTCAGAGTTCCCGCGGCCCAGCCCAAAGGGACAGAGCTTCTCGCTCCACCTGGGACCTGCATCAAGGTGGCTTCGCCAAACCCAAGTTCTTCTAGAGGGAAAAGAAACCAGAAGAGTGATCTCCTTAAGCTACTGTTTTTTCCCCTTTATCCAGCCGACCTGCAGCACGTGGAAGTTCCCAGGCTAAGGGCTGATTTGGAGCTGCAGCTGAAGGCCTACACCGCAGCCACGGCAACGCCGGACCCTTAACCCACTAAGCGAGGCCAGGGATCAAACCTGCGTCCTCTGCTGCCGTCCTGGAGGACCCTCCGGTACGCGGACCAACCGCCCCACCCAGGCCAGCACGGGCCCCGGGCCTGCAAGGCAAGGCCGTGCTGCGGGCTGGGGACAATTGTCTGGACTCCGCCAGCTCGGCACACACGCAGCAGCTCAGCCCGGCTCCAGTCCGCCCCCGTCCGCGCCCGTGCCCGTCCTGCCGGCCCGAGTGCGCTCCTGCTTGATGCCCCACGTCCACCCGCAGGTCCGGCTCCGGATCAGTCCAGGCCCTGCAGACGCCCCGTGCCCTCCCCCCACCCGCTTCGCGCGTGCCCGCCTCCACGGCACGCTTCTCTTCCGCCGTCACCCGGGTGCTGAGTTTACCAGCCCCGCATCCGCTACCAGCCCTCAGAGGCCGCTGTCGGAGGGGACATGTCCCATGCACTTGGGCCGCTCAGCTCGTGCAGGCATCTGCGGTGAACGGACGTTCGTGGAATAAATGAGTGAGTGAATATATTTGTTGTACCGCTGGAAATTTCCAGTCTCCGGGAAGGGTGATGAGATGATATTCTGAGCCCCTTAAAATCTCAGCAAGGGGCAGGTGACTCTGGGGACAAGGCGTCAGGCGCACCCTGTTGGTCCCCGGGGCTGTTTCCCCCGCCCTGGGTGGACCTGGACCAGCCGCGGCGGCAGGTCCTCAGCTGACCGCAGTCAGCGCTCCTGGAGCTGGGCCCCCACCAGCGACCCCGACCGTCCAGTCCGGGTGCAGCACGGAGCCCAGGGCGTTGGGAGGTCTCGGCCGGTCCCGACAGCGGCCAAGGTTGAGAACCGCCATCCCAGGTGACGGCCTGGGCCCAGGCTCCCTGCAGGCCCCCTCCCACGTCCTTGTCTCCGGGCGGAGAAGCCCCCGCCCTCACCACCCGAGAAGGATGCAGGACACAAAGGTGGGAGGGCGGCCGCCCAGCAGAGGAACCGCCAGCCGGGGCAGAGCGGGCGCCCGTGCGGCTGCTGGGCGCGAAGGGGCGGCTGCAGGCAGAGCCGTCTGCTCCACCCCGGCCTCTGGCGCTCCCTGGGGGCAGCCAGCTCCCAGTCAGTCTGAGAGTCAATTTGCATCTGCAGGACTTGGCTTCCCGCCAGGCCCAGGAATCTGGGAATTCAAATACGGCCTCCTAATTAGCCACTCCCGTTAATCAGGGCAGAACTGGGCAGAACCGGGGGTCTGGGAGAGGGGCACAGGCTGCACTGACACCCTGGACCGCCCGGCACCACCTGCGCCCACCGCGAGCGCAGCGACGCTGCCTTGGGACCCGACCTGGAGAGAAAGCTGGGGACCGTCACCACAGGGGCGGCCGCTGCCCAGCTCAGTTACGCTGTTTGCTTCTTAGCCCCAAACGCCTGCGTGGCTCCCCAACCTCCGCTCACGGCACCCACTCTCCACTCGCAGCTTCGAACACAGCCTCCGTCAGCCAACCCTCAGGCACCCGGCCGGCCCGCGCTCCGGGACCTCCACCCTCCCCCGGACAGCGCGGGGGCCACGCTCCCAGCCCCTGACGCTCACGGCCCCTCGGCCCTCGGTCACGCTCCCAGACGGGGACTGGCTTTGCAGACTGAGCGTGTGTCTTGGAGTCTGACTGAACCGGGCCCCGTGGCCACGGGGCCTTCCCCACTGCTCCCCACACACACACGCACACACAGACGTGTGTACATGCGGAAGCACACATGTGCACACACAGACACAAACACGTGCACACAGACACATGCAACGCGCACAGAAATGCCGTCACACAGGAGCACCCCCACGCACCCCCACTGGGGCCTCTGCGACGGCTCCCTCCGCCTCCTCTCCCGAAAGCCTGGTGGCCCCAGCGCCGGGTGCCGGCCCCAGGCCTCGCCACCGCCTAAGCGCCTCCTCCCAGGGCCCCTGGACACAGCCCGGCATCACTAGCGCGCCCCACATCTCGCTGCTGCCACCGCTGTCTCCAACAATCTTGATCCCTCGGATCTTGAGCACTAGCCGCCCCCCCCCACCGCGACAGAGCCCAGCACAAGCTCCTAAAAACAGGTACAAACAAATATGCCTTTAAAAGGTAACGTCACCGTAATTCAGGGACGTCCGTGTCATCCCGGCTGTGTCTTAGCTGCCGCCGTTGGGGCGGAAGGATTTCTGTCACGAAACCCTTGCTCCTCTTGGCATCTGAATGTGTCCAGACACGTCCGTTTTACAGGAACTAAAGGTGCAGACAAATGATCATCTGACCTCATTGTCTTAAAAGCCACCTCTGGACGACACGCTAAGAGCGGTGGAGCTGCGTCTCTGACGGCGGCATCTGCTGTGGGTTTGAACCTGCCCTGGGCACCGCTGCACCCAGGCCTCCAACGAGGTGGAACCTGGGACTCACTCGCCCCAGAAGTCGTCACCAGGATGAATTTAATTCGGGACCCAGCACGCGCTCGTGCTCACGTGACGTGTCTCCGTCCTGCAAGCAGAGGGCAGCCTCGAACACGGCCGGACGGGAGCGTCTCGGTTTTTCCGGACAGTGCGAGTGTTTGATGTGTTTCTGGCTGACAAGTGGTTACCCCACAATAACACCTAGATCTGCGTTTACTGCACGGAAGTGCCAGGCCGCACGCGATTCCAAGTGAGGGCTCATGGGCCGGGAATTTGAAGGCAGATGTCGGCTCTTATTCAGGAGGAAGCTTCGGGGGAGACTCAGTCTCTTCGAATCTTACTTTATCTGTAAAATGGGTCTAGAGATTTCTCAGACTTGCTTCAGACCCCAGGAGGACGATGCGTGAAGAATTATCGCTAACAGGCAGCACAGAGCAGGTGTCGGGACGCCCGCGCTTCCACCTCACCTTTATTCCACGGAAATCTCTGCGCGGCTGGCTGCAAGCAGAAAGGGGCGGAACGGGATCTGAAGGCTGCAGGGGCTGCGGGCGAGGCCGAGCTGGAGCAAAAGGCGAGGCCGGCCACCCGGAGCGGCCTCTGCCTGACACGTCTGCGGCCCCCGGGGCCGCCCAGCAGTGGCCGGCACTTGACCGGGGCGCGGGGTCAGAAACCTCATCGGCGTCTCAGCATCTGTACCTGGCGGGGCCGTGGGATAGCAAGGTGTACACGGGGTGTCCCCCCGGCTCCCGGCGCAGGGGACACAAACCCTCGGAGTCTCCGAGAGCTTGGGGTGTTTTTTCCCAGTGAGCCCCCTCCCGCCACAACTGAGTTTGTGCCAACGGGGTGACTCGCAGGTGGGGGCCTGGATAACTCCAGGCCGGGACTGGTCCTAGGAAAGCCGCGCTTGCAACGAGGGCTGGAGCCTAAGGTGTACCGGCACCGTCCAGCAGCGAGGGGCCTGGAGGCCGAGGTCAAGCACGGCGACACAGCCAGCGAAGCCTACGAGACGGAACCGTGAAGTTCGTGGGCAGATTCCGGGCCGGTGACCCAGCAGGTGCCGGGGGGGTGGCGCGCCCAGAGGGCCCCGCCCAGACCTCGCCCAGGCGCGTCGCCAGCCGCCTCTTCCCCGGAGTCCTAGGCAGTGGTCACACAGGCAGCCAGCTCCTGGGTCCTCAGGTCCCAGCAAATGACCCCATGTGGGGGCAGGACGCAAGAGCCCCTGAATTTGTAGTCAGTTGGCCAGAAGCGCGGTGGCCCCAGGCCTGTGACTGGCGTCTAGTGTGAAGGAGTCTGGGGGCCTGGGCCCCCACCTGCGTGGCTGACGCGGGTCCGGGCAGCGTGGTCAGAACTGAACCGACGCCCGGCTGGAGTCGCGGGATTGCTGCTGGAAAGACGTGCCTGCCCGTTCAGCCCAGAGCCGGCCCTCCCCGCCCCCGGCCTTCAGTGCTGATTCTGTGTCTCCCCTTCTGTCCCCAGGGTCTGCCCGCCAGGTCCCCACCACACTGTCACCCCGTGCTTATCTCCACCTGTTCGTACAGCAACTCACCTGCCACCTGCAGGATGAAGGCGCGGTCTCTACAGCTCGTGAAAGCCTCTCTAAGAAAAGACCTGTCTCGGCTTTGGGGTGTGGCGCAGTCTCTTCCGTGGGCACGAGGCCCCCTCCCACCGCTCCGGGTGCTGCCACGTGTGCGGCCCGCCCTCCCTCCCCCACGAGTATGTGATGGTTAGTTCTGAGTCGCCCTGAAAGACGTGAAGGTCTTTCCGAGGCTCACGAAGCCCCCCGGTGCCTGGCCCTCTCCCCGCTGACATCCTCTCCCGGCCGCGTGGCCCCCAGGCCGTCCTCCGGGAGAACAGCACCCCGGTCCCCCAGCCTCTCCCGCCAGCACGTGCGTCCGCGGCGGGGTGGTCCTTCCTGTCGGCGTCTCCCTGGCCTCCCGCTGACCCTCACCCGGCCAGCTAATCCTAGACGTCACCCCTGCCTGGTCACTGTCCCAGGGAGCTTGTCCTGACCCCCCCACCCGAGGGGGCAGCGGCCCGCTTTGCCCTCACCCGCCCTGAGCCCACGTCCAGCACAGAATCCCCCGGTCTCCCCTTTGCTCAGAAGCGCATGACTCTCACCCGAGGACGGGCACCTCCTGGGAGGTGCTGCCTCCTGGGTCACACCCCGGCCGTCTCAGCCTCCTACTCGCGGGAGAACTAGAGGCGAGTCCACCAGAGCTTGGCCGAGCTCCGCTGAGGTGGAAAGAACCAAAGGGCAGGCGGGAACCAGAGCTTCGGCCAAACCCAGGTCCCTGCAGCCCCGCAGCCACGCACGAGGCTGGCACTGCACTCGGGGCCCACACACGCCGCTGCAAAGCCGTCTGGCAACACCGCCTGATCCGGGCTGCGACCCCCTGGACCGTGAGCCCCCAGGTAAAAGCCCGCCTCACTCTGCACTGTATCTGCCAGGAGGGCGGCTGGGCTCCGGGGATGCCCGCAGGCGGGTGCCAGCTGCGACGGGTACGTGGGCGGGTGCCACCCACAGCCGCCCTTCCTCTCCCGTCCCCATGGGGACAAGAGGGGCTGGACTCCGTCTCCAGCAGCTCTGACCCGGACGTGGGCCTCAGTCCAGCAGTGGGGCTCCGTGCACTTGCCCCCTCGGCACCTGCCTCTCAGAGCCACTAGGTGGCCGAGCACGGAGCTGTCCGCAGTGATGTCACGTCGTCCTAGAGGCCTGGTGGCCTCTCTGCGTCATGTCCCACGCTGGGGTCCCGTAATTAACGTCCCGACCCCACTGGCTCGCTGACATGCAATATGCTACGATTCCAGGCGTTGCCACTTACAGCTCAGTCTTAACAGGACTCATTAGGTTTGGTTGTTCACAGAATCTGCCTAATTTCCGTCCTGTTGGAAAAAAATGATAATCTGTAACAATTACACAGCTCACTTGTTTAATGGAAAATAGACTTGTCAGCGTCCTCCTGCTAAGACGGCTTTACCTCCAGAGAGCGGCCCACAGGTGCCTTCACGCAAGTCCACGGTCCACCCAGACCACGTCCCGAGCCCAGCCTCCCGCCTCCACAGCCAGAGTCCGCCTCTGCACGTGCTTCTGCGGAGCGTTTTACGCAGAAAATCACTCACCATGAACGTTAACTGGTGTTAGGTGAAGAAAGAGCTCTACACGGAAACACATGTGAGAGGGTTGAATTAAAAATTAAGTATATGCAAGAGTTCCCATTGTGGCTCAGTGGGTTAAGAATCTGACTCGGATCCACGAGGATGTGGGTTCGATCCCTGGCTTTGTTTGCTGGGTTAAGGATCTGGCGTTGCTGTGGCTATGGCGTAGGTCACAGATACAGCTCTGATTAGACCCCTAGAATGGGAACTTCCGTATAGAGCAGGTGCAGCCCTAAAAAGCAAAAAAAAAAAAATTTAAGTATATGCATTTAAGGTGGTACTGATCCAAGACTTAGATGCAAAGGCTCAACGTGTGGGGCTACGGGCGTGGTGCTTCCCAGGCCCTCCTCCACCAGCCCCCTGCCTGTCCTGGTATTTGGGACCAGCCAGAGGGGCGCTGGCCCGCAGAGCAACACTGTAGGACCAAGGTGACATGTGAGCCGAGACGGTACAACACCCCCACCCCTCCATCGCTCTTCATCTGGCCGTCCACGTTCCCCGAGCAGGCTGCAGGCCCGGATGGCCTTAGGTGGGGCTGTCCGGCAGCCAGCCCCGAGGAGCAGGTGACTCCCCAGCGAGCTGCCCCAAGGAAACCTGCCTGGAGCGGGACGCAGAAGACACGGGGCAGGGCGAGCACAGGTGTCCTCAGAGGGCGGCTCTAGCCGGGCCAGCCCGGGGGACCCGGGGGGAGGCGCACCCAGGTGTCCCCAAGGCGTGGGGATGGGGCTTCCGGGCAGCCACGCCTGCGAGGGGGCGTCTGCAGGCCTCAGGGTGGGAATTCTCAAGGACCCCCAGCTCCCGTCTCCGAACGTTCGACGCCCTCCCAGCCGGAACTCAGCCCGCCTTTCCCAGGACCGCTGTGCAGGTCCCGAGCCCTCGGCTGTCACACGTCCCGTTGTGGTGGGACAGTCACCCAACCTTCCCCCTCCAGGTCCCCCACACTTGCTGGCAAAGCGCTTCGCTGGGTCCAGGAAGGAAGGGGAGGGGTGTCAGGAGCCGGGAAAAGCCTGCAGGCAGCGAAGACGGTCACCACGGCATCGAGGGAGCAAACCGCAAAGCACAG
This sequence comes from Catagonus wagneri, assembly GCA_004024745.2. NCBI lineage: Eukaryota > Metazoa > Chordata > Mammalia > Artiodactyla > Tayassuidae > Catagonus > Catagonus wagneri. The sequence goes on from PVHT021183517.1 coordinate 599,131, forward strand.
ACGACTGCTGCCATTTCGACGGCCAGACAGGCCTCCGTCCCATCAGAGCTGCCTTTCTAAGGCTCTGGACTCGCCACAAGACCAGACTCAATAACTCAGCGTGCGGCCCCTTCCCAGGAAGCCAGGAGGAACTCATTCGATCTTGTTAGCGTTTCTGAGAAACCAGCAGAACCAAGCGCTCCCAGACTGAGAGGCTGGCCCCGACCTCCAGGAGGGGCGGCCTGTCCAGTCCACATGGGTATTTGTGCCTCCACAGACACGGCCGCCGTGATGCTCTTCCAGGCAGCAGAGAACCACCAAATTGAATTCCTGCCCGCAAGAGCACTTCCCAGCAGCGTTGTTTCCCGGCCACGCGCAGGAGGGGGGCGCCCTCGGGGCCTCTGGGAGGAGACCGGGGCTCTGCCCGCCTGGGGCGCCCCTCCTCGCCGCCCTCCGGGGCCGGAGTTGGGGGGAACGGTGAGCCACGCAAACACACAGAGGAGATGGAGGCAGGCACACGCCCTGCGCTCCGTGGCCGCCCAGACCTGCCGGAGACGCGCTCGGGCGGGGCAGGGAGAGGACTTGCGCTGGGACCAGGCAGCCCAAAGCCCAGCGTTCACTGCCGCATCTGTCCGGTATTTCGACCTCCATGGGCACACGGGCAGCTGCAGGGCTGCGGCAGGACCGACGCCGCGAGGGCCTGGTGTCCCCGGTGTCCGCAGGCTGTGAGGACGGGGGCACGGGGACAAAGCAGCCGTGCTGAGTCTCCATTCGAGGTGCAGCCTCGGCGACCGGGCCACAGCAATGGGCCCACAGTGACCTCTCGCCGGGTCCCACGGGGCCACGTCCAGGAGGAGCGGCTGGGGGGACGCAGGCGGAAGCTCCAGGGTGTCCGAGCACCGCTAAGCCAGAAAGAGGACCTCTGGGCGGTCTTATTTAAAGTGAAATTAGCAGCACGAAAGGGCTTTGAGCAGAAAGGCACTGCCGTGCAGTTCATTGTGTGAACAGGCCTCCTGGCTGCGTGGAAAGCGGACGTGGGGTGGGCAGGAGGCGGGAGGCGACGCTGTCCTGCGCCAGCTGAGGCCGTGGCCAGGACAGGGAGCGAGGCTGGAGGTTTGACGGGCTTGGGGAGGGCGTCTCGGGAATCAGAGATGGGTCTGAGTTTAAAGGGCCAGGATGTCTCCATTTACAGGGCTTCGAGGATGCTGAGACCAGCTACGGGGCCAAGGAAACACGCGGGAGAGAACAGAGAACACTTTGCGTCGTGGGGCTGGTGGCGCACAGACACGTTAGAGCAGGAAGGCAGCTGGCTGTGACGGCGAGGCTGCGGGCCCCCCGCCGGGACCCCAGGCCTGGCTGCCCCCGCCCCAGTGACCTGAGTGCTCTCGCTCTGCGGCCCCAGCGGGGACCAAGGGGGCCGGCGCCCCACACGGAGAGGGGCTTCCTGAATGAGATCCGCATCCGCGTGGGGACTTGGCTTCCCTGCCAGGTGGGCGTCACCCACCCTACTTTCCTCAAAAGCCCCCCCAGGCCTTGGTTAAGACAACAAAAGGGGGAATTCCCACGGTAACTCAGTGGGTTAAGAACCCAACCAGCATCCAAGAAGGTGTGGGTTCAATCTCTGGCCTCGATCAGCGGGTCAAGGGTCACACGTTGCTGTGGCTGTGGTGCAGGCTGGCAGCTGCAGCTCTGATTCTGGCCCAGGAACCTCCATAGCAGGTGCAGCTATGAAAAGAAAAAAAATTTAATTTAAAAAAATAAATAGAAAATGTAAAAAAAAATAAATCCTAAAGCATGCAAGCAGTCTCCACGTGTTTCCCAAAGAACGTGTGGGCGGAGGTCAGGAAGCTACTGAGCTTCCTTGAACTTCAGTTTTTTTAATGTATGAAAAGGAGAGAAGAGCTATCACGAAGCCTAAATAAAACACCGCCTCTCAAGCACTTGGCACATTGTGTGTAGCTGGCCTGTGACAGGTGCCCACTTGATGTCAGCTATTTTTACTCCCGCAGTCGTAGGTGTTTCATGAATATCTTCAACAACAGCAAGGAGAGGCGGTCGCTTTTTCCCCAACGGCCCTCAGACCTTCAGAACCTTCCATTTCTCTGATGCCCGCTGTGTCACGCTCAGATGAGCTCTGGCAGGTCCCCCGCTGACCCCAAAGGCAGCCTCCTGACCAAGGGCCCGCCGGGGTCTTCGTGGAGAGTGTCGGGCCCTGACTCTGAGTCCAGCCCCGGCTCGCGCATCAGCGTCTCGGGTAAGAGGCAGCGGGAGGAGGGACGTGGACTCGGGACCCGGGGGCAGTCTGTGCTCCGTGACTTACAGACCAGATGCTGCTCGGTCTCCATGACAACGTGGCCAGGAAGGCGCCATGATCTCCACGGGACGGACTGGCGGCCAGAGCTAAGAAGGTCCCCCACGGCGGTCGGAGCTGAGATTCCAGGCAGGAGGGTCGGCCTGGCGCCCAGCCCAGCCTGTTCGCTTTGACACATTCACCTCCGTTCGTCCAGGAGCTGCGGGTCCAGCCACGCCCGGTGCCAGCTGTGCGGCCGGTGGCTCTCGCAGGACCTGGGCCAGCAGCAGACCAGCCGCCAGGCAGAGAGCTCGAGCAGCAGGGCCGAGATGCTCAGGTGTCAGGGAGGCGGCGGTGACGATGCAAACTCAGGTGGGCAGGGGCAGCCAGACCCCTCTGAAGGGGTTTGTTTATGGGACTGACACGCTGCCCATGGTGCTCAGGAAGCAACTAGGCAGATTTTTTTTTTTAAAGAAAAGGCTCAGTTTCCTTTAAAAAGAAAATTGTACAGTAGCCGCAACAGGCTTTTGAAAACATACCAACGCTGTTCCGTTTCCAGTCAGTGTCTCTTACCCCAGGGAGCAGCCGGACCCCGGGAGTGCCCGGGAAGCGCAGCCCGCCCCCAGCCCTGGCTTCCTCGCGGGCAGAGGACGAAAGCGCCCGATGGGATAGTCCCCGGGGTCTGTGCCCCCACCCTCCGGTGACCTTGAGAGTGACATACGACCACACCCGCCCACGGCGAGGCTGAGCTCGCTGACCTCGGCCCTGCCCCTCATCCCCCGGCGTCAGGGCCCCTCCGGGCCGATGCCTGAGCCCGCGAGGTGGTGTGCGAGCCGCTGGGGGCCCTACCTGCCACGCGGTCCTCACCGGAGCCAGGGGAGCTGGGGCCGAGGGAGACAGGCAGCCACCTGCCCCACCGTGAGGGCGACACGAGCCCAGCTCCTCAGCCGCCGACCAGAGGGACCGTCCCTCCCACGGACTGATTCTCCAGCTGCAGGGGACGCGCAGGGAGCGGGCCAGGCGGGGGGGTTCCCATCGGCGGCCCCAAACCTTGACCCAGGCCTTAGGCTGCTTCCCAGATGCCGCCTGCCGGGGTTCCGGCCGGCAGCTCCCTGTGCCGCGGGGGCGCCCAGCCTGCCTCTCTGCCGCCTGGACCGCCGCGTGGTCTGCCCCGCGCAGGTGATCTTATTTAGGCGATAGAACCGCATAACTTAAATAGCTGCAGGATGGCCTGTCTGAACAGCACAGATAACGTGTTTTCTGTCAGCTACACCGTGAATGGCTCTGCACCTCATTTTTTAAGATCAGAAGTAAACGGCAAGCGGCAGGGGGCATAAGGCCTCAGTGCGGGCGGCGCGGCTGTGTCTGCGGAGGCCGCGCTGGCTCGCGGGGCTGCGAGGCGGTGCAGGAGGGTCTGGCCCGGCCCACGGGAGGTCACGGCTGCAGGGAAAGAAGCAAACACACGGGGAACCGGCGGGATCAGAGCAGCGAGCTTTCCGGCCCCGGAGGGAGGCAGGGAGCGGCAGCGGATTTGGAGGAAGGGGAGAAAAGCCACCTGTGGTCAGAAAGTGAGGCGCTGAGCCATGAGTGGGGACCGGCCTGAGGAGTTCAGTGACCTCACCTGAACCTCACCCCGCTTTTGACCCCTGGAAGACGGCACCTGTGCCTCGCCAGTTCGGGAGACTGAAGAATGCGTACCTAAGACACGGGCCAAGGCCGGGCCCCGAGCTGGTGACCACGCCCAGGCTGCCCCCGGTCCCTTTCTTCCTGGGGTCCCCACGCAGCCTTGGCGGGGACCCCCGATTCCAGGTCTCCCCCCCATCCGTTTAACAGGACCGCCTCACACCCGAACTGCAAACCGGACCACACCGCTCTCCAGAGCTCCTCATCTCTTCCCACGGCCCAAAATGCAAAGGCCCAGCCCCCCAGTCCGGGCTCAAGGGCAAGGCCTTTAACGCCCTGCGTCCCCCCAACTCTGCGCTCTCCAGTTCGACCTCCACGCTCGCCGGCCCCACCAGACTCTGAGTCACCACCAGGCGGGCCCACAGCCCCCAGCCTCGTACACGTCAGGCCGCACTGGTCTGGGCGTCTGCGGCGGTACGTCTGCCTGCCAGCCTGCTGCAGACCCACAGCCGCCCCCTGGCTGTCTTCGACGGCGCAGGGCAAAGACCCGCTCAGCGGGTCAGGACCTCTCTGCCTTCTCGGTCCAGCTCTCGTGAGGACAGGGTCCTTCTCACGGTCCGGGCAGTGCCACGCTCTTCCGCTGGTGTGACTTCGTGCCTCGTTTTTCTATCTAAACGGCCCCCAATGTCACTCGGCAGGGCAGTCTAGTGTCCTGAGCACTGGACGCTTGGCGCGAGTGACGTGCTGCTGGCCCTGGTTCAGCGTTGGTGCATCAACGACAGATACTAAGTCAGGTGTCTGCAAACAGAAACGCACATAAAACGAAGCCCCGTGCTGCTGAGTGGATGAAAGTTTGTGACCAGACGTTTACAGGGATTTGTGGCGGTCGTTTTATGTGTCCACTGGACTGGGCCACGGTGCCCCCATATTTGGTTAAACATTACCCTGAGTGTTTTTCTAGGGCTATGTTTGGATGAGATCAGCGTCTGAATCAGCAGACTGTGAGCAAAGCGACGTCCTGCCCGGGGTGGTGGTGGTGGGGCCTCACCTGAAGGGAGACTGGCCGACCGAACAAGGGGCGTTGGCGGCCTCTGGACCTGAACTGCGGGGCCCGCTCTTCTCTGGGCCTGCAGCCGGCTGCCCACCCTGCGGACGGACGGTGGGCTCCGCGGCCCCATGCCCACGGAAGCCGAGCCCCGTGCCCCCCCTCACCGTGTACCCGCTCAGCCCGGGGCTGGCTCTCTGGGGAACCCTGACCCGCCCATGGACCCCGGACCCGGGAGCGGCAGCCAGATCCACCCACTCGGCACTTGGGCGACTGTGGGCGGAACCGCGTGAATAAGGAGGGGAGCCCGCCCTGCCTCCGCCCCCCGGCTGCTCGTTCGTGTCCTGCGGTGCCCCCGGCCCCCGCCCCACCGCCAGCACCTGCCTGGCCCCCGAGGCCGCGCGAGCCCCTCAGGCCCGGGGCCTCGCCTCGGCCGACCTGGCCCCGAAACGACACAGGGGTGTCTGCGGCTCCCTTCCTTCCGGACCGAGGGCACTTTGGGGACGAGGCTGAGCCCTGTGGCCTCGGGGCCGCTGCGCCTGGGACGGGGGCTGAGGCGACCCTTTGATGCCCAAAAAGCTCACGGGAGGGTGGCGCTTCCCAACCGCTGCCCAGAGCGGCCTTCGGGCCGTGGGCCGAGCCCCCGCTGGCGCTCAGGGTGAAGGTCCCCCGGGAGCCCCGCCCCTGCAGCCCCCACATCCTGCAGCGTGGGAGCTCCCGCCTCTGCCCGCGGTGGCGGGCGGCCTTGGTGGCCAGGTGGAGGCGGAGGCGCTGTCCAGGCTGGGGGCCGGCGGGGGCTCTCACCAGCACTTCAGCTCCTCAGGCCCGGGGCGGCCGGGGCGGAGGAGTCTGCGCGCGGGTCAGCCGAGCCCCCGCCCGCTCCGGGGACACCGCCCTGGGCCTCGTCTCCGACCCGTCCCACCAGGAGCCCGAGACGGAGACGGCGACGGCGACGGTCACGGCCGGGAGGGCGTCCAGGAGCAGCGAGTCCCCGGAGCGAGAGCAGCCCAGGGAGCCTCGGGGACGCCGACTCTGGCTCCCGCTCCTTAAACGGGACAAAGACAGTCCCCTCCCTGCTGGGTGATCTCCCAGAGGAGGTGCTGCGACAGCCCTGGACGGGGACCCGGGCGCCCCACGTCCCTCCCAGTGCCGACACCTGAGTCGTGTCCTGCCTCGGGAACCGGCAACCTCCGCTGGCTCCTGGACACCAGGGCGGGGCCTCCGGGCCGAGCAGGCCAAGCCGGCCAGGCTGGTGCCGGAGCCCGTGTCTGGGGGACAGCTCCGTGGCCGTGAGGCTTGGCCGGCTCGCTGCCCCCACCTCGGGTCACCGAGCTGACAGCTGGGTGGGCGAGTCTGCGGGGGCCTCAGCCCTCACCCACCCCGGCCGGGCCTCAGGCAGCGACACACACACAGCACGGCCCCACCGCGGCCCCTTCCTTCCTCCTGACGCAGCTCAGTCCCAGGCCGCAAACTGCACAGTGACACTGGTGATACTTTCACTTGGACCGTGACAAGACTGACAGAGCGTAAAGTTTCAGTGAAAAGGTGGCACAGGTGCCGTCCAAACACAGGCTCCAATCCAGGGCCAGAAGGTAACGCCTGTGGGAAGGGCCGCGGTCACTGCCTCCCGCTGCCTTGGCTCGTCACGCCGGCGAAGTGCACGAGCTGCGTTTGCCGTGAGCGCAGATGAGCTCCTACGCGGAGCCGCAAGCAGTGGGCAGATGTCCGTTCATTCACGGACCAGGAAATGCACCCGTGTGGCCTCAGCACCCTCGGTCGCACCTGCAGCTTCATCCCACGGCCCCCGGTCCTGGTGCAGAACGTCGTTTCCCGCCTCGTTCTCCACCCACCTGGGACGGGGCCCTGGCCACAGGTGCCGGCATCTTTACGAGGCCACCAGCATCTGTCATATCTCCTAGGCGCAGGTCACAAGGGATCCAAACAACACTGGGAGTTGGGGGTTGCGGCATCTGGCTCATGGACCCTTTGAAGAATTCCGACGTCCGGGTCTTATGCATTTGAGAAGAACTTACTCAACACCAAGCTGGGATCTAAGGCGGGGTTTTGAAAAATAAAGTCCCGGGCACATTCTCTCCATTTTTTGGTAGTTTTTCCTCTGCCAGCTACTGGGACCCAGAACGGAAGGGATGCTTTCTCTCCCAGCGTGACCGCGAGCAGACCCACTAGGAGTCGCCGCTCTCGGAGTGACGCCAGCAAAAATAATCACAACAAAGTGCTCGTTGCTTTGAGTGGGAACAGCTCCCGGTAAAACTGAAATGTGCCCCAAAGCCTTCAGTGACCTTGAGGGGAACATCGTCAGAGCCTGCTGGACTGTCACGGTCAGACGCTCCTCACGGGCCTGGGGGAGCCTGTGTCCTGCAGACGCACACACGTGAGGCCAAAGCCACGTGCACCCGTCCCGAGAAAGTGACCTTGGAAACGTCACGTCCGCTCTGAGGCTGTTTCCCTTGGGCAGAAGGGGGTCGGTGCCAGCACGGAGAGGCTGAGGACCGCTAGCCGTCTTAAGCGAAAGGGTCCCAGGTTCAGGGACGGTCGCGTCTTCCGCGCAGAGCGGGAGTTACACGCCCCCCACACCCACCGCAGAGACCAAACAGGAACGGGGCTGCTGTAAACACTGCCCTCGGGCCGCGCCGCGAAGAGAGCCGCCTCCTAGCACAGCGGATGGTGACGCCCATAGCGGGACCGCCCACAACCAGAGCCCCGGGACTGTGCCCGTTGAGTGACAGCAGGGCGGGCGGGCGCGGCCCGGCTTAGGGAACCACCTGCCTGGCGGAGGACTGACCACCACCAAACAGCTGATAACCTGGGGCAGGTTTCCCCACTCTGTTCACGCCTGCATTTTCTCAGAGGATGTTTGGAAGGGCTGACTCGAGTACAGAAGGTCAGAACTTGAGAACGTTTCCGGAGCTCAGCCAATGTCCATCCTTTATGTCAAAACTTGGCAAACCCCCCATTACATAAATAACAATTTTTGGAACACGTCGCCGCTCGTTTGTTTATGTGTTGTCAGTGGCAATTTTGACGCTGCAACAGCAAAGCTGAGTAATTGGGACAAAGGTCGCGCCCTCACGAACCTGGAATATTTACACGTGGCCCTTTATTGAAAAAGTTTGCTGGAGTTCCCGCCGCGGCGCAGTGGGATCGGCGGTGTCTTGGGAGCGCTGGGCCACAGGTTCAATCCCTGGCCCGGCACAGAGAGTTCAGGATCAGGCCTTGTCACAGCTGCAGCATAGGTCACAGCTACGGCTGGGACCCGACTGATCCCTCGCCTGGGGGCTCTGCGTGCCAGGAAGCAGCCAGAGAAGACAAGGGAAAGAGAGAAAAGTGTGCCGAGGCATCGCAATGTCGACTTCATGTGTCGACTTGACTGGACCAAGCATGTCGGACATTCAGTCAAGTGTTATTCTGGCTGTTTGTTTGGGGGGGTGAGATTAACATATAAATTGACAGACTGAGTGAACCTGATTGCACTCCCCAGTGTGTGGGGGCCTCACCCCGTCAGGTGAACAAGCAGAGCGAAGACAGATTGGCCCTCCCCGAGCAAGAGAGGAGCCCCGGAGGGTGCCTCGGACTCTGTACAGCATGGGCTCCCGGGGGAGGGGCGGCCTGCAGGCCCACCCCCCAGATGGGACTCCCAGCCTCCAGGACGGCGTGAGCCACCTCCGTCCTTACGCGTGCATCCTGCTGGCTCAGCAGTTCAGCACACCTTCGGCTCCCTCCGCAGCGACAGTTCCAGGCATCTGTTCACAGCCCCGGGGTTGCTGGGAAGAGTCTCTTGACTGTTTCAGGACTTAAGGAGACACGGGGCTGAGCCGGTGCTGGCCCGAAGGACAGGACCCTTCACGGGCTGTGCTCATGGACAGAGGAGGGAGCTGGCCGCCCCCCACGTGACCTAAATGACAAGGACAATAGGTCCCTTTGGGTCCCACCCACACTCACTTTCAATCTTTGGGACTAGGAATTAAACTCTGAGGCCTTACACATTCTTAATTAGTTTGTTTAATTATCACATTAACACTTACCCCTTTTTATAAAAATATTTTCCTTTTTCCCATCTTTTATCACGGTACTCCAATTAATTGCGTTAGAAAAATCCTGAGCCTGAGCCTCGAGGACTAAGGTGCTAGTTTTTGAAGTAAAAGTGCTCGATAATGGGACGTCCTCAGATTTCAGCGTCCGCAGGGGCTGGGACACGGTCTTCTGCAACACAGGACGACCTGACGCTGCAGGTCGGTGCCGCACGCGTCACGACGACATGCAGTTTGTGCTTCCGCTTAGCGGCTGACATTACAAGCAGCTGTTGATACATATTTCTCTGTTTCTGCCCCTTCCATGAGCCTCTAGGCACTGTTTTTTATCACTTCTCTTTAGCAAAAATCATAAGATAGGGATTTCACTGGAGGCTCCTTCGGAGATCTCTTGGCGTCGGAGTGAGGTCAGGATCCGCTTCGTAACACAGATAAGCCGTGAGGTCAGGATCCGCTTCGTAACACAGATAAGCCACCGGAAGCACAACGGCTCAGACAAAGTGGGGTCCCTTTCTCACTGCGCAAAAGAACATGGAGAGGCGACAGGCTGGCCGAGCACGGCCACCGCGGGGGCTCGGGCCAGGCTCTCAGGCCGGGGTCTCAGTCC
>PVHT021183517.1:609723-636936 GCA_004024745.2 Catagonus wagneri
CACTCGGAGCTTCCCCCGGGCCAGGCCCAGAAGCGGCCCGAGCACCCAGGCTCACAGCCCTGGACGAAGCCGCCGCAGCTCCCTGCAGGGGGCCTGGGACCCCCTCCCCCGCCCCGGCCCCGTGCCCGCAAAGAAAAACGTAAAGTTTGTGAACAGGCAGACGTCTCTGCCATCGTGGTTCAGCCAAACCGAGGAGACAGAGTCTTCCTTGAATCTAATCACAGGTGGAGATGAGTATTTTCCTGATGCAGAGAAGAGCTTAATGAATATTCAAGCCGCCTTATGAGGCAGGTAAATCAACATTAGTATTTTTGCCGCGGGTGAAGTGGGGGCTGTGAGTACGTAAATCAGGGGCCCCAGGGTGCTCCGAGCTATCCCTGCAGAGAATGATGGGACTGGGAGCTCCTCCCGGACTGAATCCACCCACTTGCTCATTCAGATGTGAACCGGCGGCCGCAGTGTTCGACACCCATCTACACTGTGAGATAGAGAACTGGCTCTCTACCAGGGCTTCCCACGAGGAAGGTTTGGGTCAAGTTAACCCGCAGGCCAAGGGCCAGCCCTGTTCACTACGCCAGGACACGCGGGCGCCTTGGAGGTACCTGCAAGCTCTCGGGGAGAGTCTGACTTGGTGACTTTGAGACCCGAGCGGGAGATGCAGTGAGAGAGGATGAGGACGCTGAGCCTGAATCCCAGTTCTGCTGCTGCATTTCTTCCATCATTCATTCATTCAACAAACATCTGCTGTCAACCATATAGCGCAAAGCATCGGAAGTAAAATCCAGCCCTCTGCCGTGTGGCACAGTGGGGAGATACGTGCTTAGCGGCGAAATGACAAGGGGAAATGGGGGGCTAATGTGTCTCGTGGAGAGAATGGACCGGAGCTGACCTGGAGCCTGGAGTCTGCAGCTGCTGCCGGCCCAGTGCCCGTCTCGCCCTCTCTCTTCAGAGGCCCGCGCCTCCCGCGCTCTCCATCTGGGCACCTCGTGGCGCCCGCACTCAGCTCCTGGGCTGCCACAGCCGGGTACTGGCCTCACTGCAACCCCGGAGCTCCGCTGTGGGCGGCCTGGGCCACCAGCCAGGGTGGCAGCTCCTCTCGGGACTTTTCAGAACACCAAGGAGAGAGAGGGTCGCTTTGCACACCGGCTGCTAATTAGGGTGATGCCAGCCGCAGCTGGGACAGCACCAGCCCTGAGCACACGGAGGGACCCGGGCCCCCGCCCGCAGGAGGAGGAAGCCCAGCCCATGCCGGGGCCAGAGGAGGAGCGGAGGGCGTGCTGTCCTTCCCTCCGCGTGGCCGAGCGTGGCCGCCGTCCTCTGGTTCTGCGGCCGCGGGACTCCGCGGTGCCCTGTTCTTTAAGTCACTTTAGGTTGTAGTTTTGTAATTTGCAAGAAAGACGCTTCTGACGTCCCCGCAAGGGTGGGGGGCGGGGAGGGCAGGCAGTGGAGACGACTGAGAATGAAGTGGTCGGAGGGGACTTCTTCGGGGAGGGGACAGCTGCCGTGGGCACAAAGATGACAGGGACACAGCCACGTGATAAGCTGGAAAACGCAAGTTCCAGGAAGGAGCAGCAGAGCTAAACGCCGGGAACTGGGGAACAAGTGGGGTATTTGGGGAACAAGTGGGGTGTTTGGGGCTCGGAACGAGTCCCCGCAGCCACACAAAGGAGCCGGGAGGAGCCAGGCGCCCGTGTTTCATCCTGGGGTTTACGGGCAGTCACGGGGGGCTGGGGCACAGAAGTGGCAGGGTCTCGGTTAAGTCATTAAAGGATGGCTCTGAAGAGGAGAAACAGAAAAATGGCTTCAGAGGCTCGACAGCCACTGGGAAGGGCTGGCCCCGACCTGGGTCGAGTGACGCAGAGATGGGGCGGGCGGGTGTTGAGTGGCTGGAAGCATCCTTGCTGGGCAGAGCCCACGGGACCTGCCGGTGACCGTGACGGGACAGGGAGGGGCGCGGGGTGACCCCACGCCTCTGGCTGGCAGGCACAGGTGGTGATGGAGAGAAAGGGCCTGGGGTGTGAGGCGGGCGCACTGGCAGGGGTCCTACCCTCACGCCACGCGCCGAACACCTCATCAGTCGCCGCATCTCCGTCCTCCAAGAGCAAACGCGTTAGCTCTAGGAGAAGAAGGCTGAGGCGGCGAAGGTCAAAGTGACAGCGGCGCTCGCTCCCCAGTGGGATCTGGGTTTGAGCGGAGCGGGACTCACAGAGGTGGGGCTACCGGGACCGGGGCGGGCGACGGAGCCACAGCAGCCCAGCGCGCCGCCGCGTCCGCCGCCCTGGCCCGGGGCTTAGACGCATCTGCGCGTGCTGGGCCGGATCGGGCCTGCAATCCTATTTGCGTGAGGAACTGAGCCGTCCCCGGGGAGCGGGCCCCGCGGAGAGGAGGGAATTCAAGCAGACGGTCGGACGCCGTGCAAGTTTATCTCCGGAAACAGAGCCTGGCACACAGACAGGCTGGGTGTGGGGAGGAGAGACGGAAAACCGGAAATGCCCTTTCTCTCCACCTCCGTAAGATCGCGGCCCGGCCCCGGCAGCCCTGGCTCTCGCAGCCCGAGGGCTCTGGGCGGCTGCGGGGCCCCGGCCAGCTGGGTGAGCTGCCAGGACACGGGTGCCCAGCAGAGGTGGCAACACCTGGCCTCTCAGGCAGAATCCGGGCGGGTGGCCGGGAAGGGGTGCTTTATGCGGGCAGGGCAAGGGGGCAGGAAACGGCTGCCAACGCAACGCGGGGTCCCTAGCACCCCTGTTGTTTCAGCTGAGGCACCTCCGGGATCCCCAAGGAGAAGGAAACGCTGAGGAAACTATCCAAGGAGCGGGGTTCCTACAAGGATCGCGGCTGGGGTCTGAGGGGACCAGGTCGCGTGTCCCTCAGCCCCATGCCAGCACCTGTCTCTTCCTCTGGCTCCGGCTCCGTTTCAAAGGTGCCGTCCCTCCGTTTGTGCCGACTTCCCCCCGATGCTTTTCTTAGCTGCTTTGTTCTCATTCAAGAACTTCACATCTAATCCTCCAAAACAAAATAAATCGCGCCCGCATCGCTTCGCAGACGTGTGTAATTAACCACTCCGCAAGTGTCTTTTCTTTACAGAGTTCCCAAAACTTTCAGGGATTTTTTTTTTAAGTTCCTTTGTAACTAAGAAGCTATTTTTAACCAAATGTAAATACTGGTCATTTTATTGGTTTGGATAGAGTATTTTTAAACAGTTCAGATGATTTGCCCATAGAAAGGGCTCAGCCGAATGCTGCCACCAAGATAGAGTCTGGTCGCGATGAAATCACTTATTCCTTCAACAGGGGCCAGAGCCCGGGCTGGCACTGCCATCACCCCCACTCTCCCCCAGGAGCCAGAGTCTGCCACCACCGAGAACTCCTGCTGTGATGGAACAGGAAGTGCCTCCTAAAAGCCACATTTGCTCATGGCAGAAAATTGAGGAAATACAGTTAAAAAGAAAGAGGAAAGAAAAAAAGAAAGGAAGAAGAAAGGCATGAAGAAAACCCAAATTACACATCACCCGCAAACCCAACAGTAACCTTAGCCTTCCTGAGCCTCGATCCCTAACTAAAAGGGGATGAAAGTGTCACAAGAAATCCTAATAAATGGGGCACCGCCTGGATGTGTGGCCCCCTCTCCCACCCGTGGGCTGGGCTCGCAGTGGTGCCCTTCTCCGAGACCCGGCTTCCCCACCCGGGGTGAGCCCGACGCACTTCTGTGCCGGTGACCGAGGCCCCAGCCCAGCCAGGCAGCCAGGAAGGGCAGCCCGACCGGGGGCCGCGGGAGCCGCGGGGCGGCCCGCCGTCACCACGTCGCAGAGCCTCGGGGAGGCCTGTCCGTAGGGAGAGACAGACAAGCAGACGGAACCAGGTGCGAGAGATGAGACGGGGCCGCCTGTCGCTTTCCCAGGCCTAGAATGTCTGGGCTCAGGCGAGGCGGCTCCCCGACCCCCACACGCGAGCCCGGCACACCCCCTTTCTGGGGGGGGGACCCGAGCGGCCCCTCCCTCTCAGCCGAGTGCTGCTCACCCACGTGCTGGGCAGGGAACGGCCACCAGCCCCGAGGCCCGGCGTGACCCTGCGTGGCCCCTGCAGCCATGGGCTGTCACACCCGTCAGCACCCCCAGCCTCCAGTGGGGCCTCTGCGAACCCCCACAGGGACACCCCAGAAGCGCAGAGGGGTGATCACTCAGGCGGGGTTTCTCCTTGAGTCAATATTTTCCAGAAACAGCCCTTCTGCTTGAGAGCCCTTAGGAATGTGATTAACATAATTTCCTTCGATTTCCCAAAAGTCGCTGTTTGCAAGGCTGTCTCGGCAAAAGCGCGATGTAGGCTGTCAGGAGCCGCCGCGGAAACGCTGCTCGTCCATCCTGCCGGCGCTGACCTGCCCTAGAGGAGCGCGGCACGCTGCTGTGCGCTTCTCAGCCGCTCCTTGTGGGCATCTGAAGGGGCGCGGGCATTTCCTGGAAGGAAAGGAGCCCCATACGCTGTCGGGCTTCCAGTTTACCCGGCTCTACACACACCCTGGCCGCCGTCCCCTCAGTCCGGGATTGAGGAGGGTATTTGCTCTTCAAAGGTCAGTTGGTGCGTCACCTCCCCCGGGCAGCCCTCCTTGCCTTCCGGCCCTCCACCCTTGGTCAGCAGAGTTGACTTCTTTCTTCGGGCTACCATTACACCTCTCCAAAATGTGGATCATTTCGCTTACACTACGGTTTACGTATCAGCTTCTCATCCAAACCATAACGTGCTTGAGGCCTGAACGGAATCGAACTCCTCTGGGCCTGCACCCCCGCCCCCACCCACTAGAAGGGCGCCTGGCACCGAGTAAGCACCTCCGGCTGGCAGTCCCTAAAGCCTCGCCCTGCCCGGGGGCTGGACCACTGACACTTTTGTAATCAAAAGAACAGAGCAAGAAGAGACTGGACGTCACTTTCGAGATTCGGGGACAAAAGCTGACCTACGGCGGCCCTCACAGCCCGGCCCCGGGAAGCGGGTTCGTGTCTTGAGAGGCCACGGGGAGGCTCGCACAGCAGCTGCCAGGCCCGGAGGGAGCCCAGAGCCGCGTGAGGGGGCCTGGCGGGGCGGCCCTCAGCCTGCGGGAGATGATGGCAGAGGCCCCGAGAAACACCCAGAAACTGGTGGACACAGCAGGCTCTCTCTTTCAGGCCACCAAGTTTTGGACTAATTTATTTCACAGCAGCAGTGACGAATCCAGGGCCTAGCTGTTAATGCAAAACCGATCAAAACTGGACAGCACGCTCAGGTGAGGGTCTTAAAACCACAGAGGGCGACAGGGAGCCTGTGTCCCAGGACTGGGGCACCCTGGCCATGAACGCACCCGGGAAACCCAGACGACGCTGTTTCAGGACCAATAAAATCAAGTTCTCACTGCACACAGACAGAAAAGGGCGTTAGCTGGGGCCGAAGCACTGCTGGGCTCAAACCCAAGTCCTGCCCTGGGTGGACACGGTGACCCAGAAACGTGTCCATTTCACCCGCCCTCAGAGGCACCTGCAAACCCAGAGCCTCAGCACATAGTAAGAGTCGCTTCCAGCATCCCTCTTAACTCTGAAGTTAGGAGGCCAACGTCTAAGAAATATTTATTTTTAGTTTTTTGTCCTTTTAGGCTGCACCCGCGGCATATGGACGTTCCCAGGCTAGGGGTTTAATCGGAGCTGTAGCCGCCGGCTTGCACACAGCCACAGCAACGCGGGATCCAAGCCACATCTGCGACCTACAACACAGCTCATGGCAACGCCAAATCCCTAACCCAGTAAGGCCAGGGATCGAACCTGCAACCTCATGGCTCCTAGTCGGATTCATTTCCACTGTGCCACAACGGGAACTCCAAGAAATATTTACTAATAAACACCAACTTGTTATTAGTAAATACATTTAAGAATATATTTAAGAAATATTTACTGATGACCACTATTTAAGTGGTTATTAGTACATAACTAAGCAATACTTAAGAAATAAATAATTAAGAAATAGGTATATTTAATATATAAGAAATAATTATATTTAAGAAATATTCATTCATAAACACTGGCTGACAGGCCCTCTTCCAGAGCTAGGACCTAAACACAGGTGCACACCGGCCCCTGTGCCCCGACCTCGCACAGACGTGTGACAAAGGCTCCACACAGTTCCAGGCCCCACGACGTCACTGTGCCCTCGATCTCCGTGGGTTCCCTCCCTTGGCCCAGAAGAGGTTACGTCGACACAACGTTTTCTAGCAAAACAAACTACGTTTGCCCTGGTTCTTGATAAACGTGAGGGCGGGAGGCCCGGCCCTCGTTGCCAGCATCTCACCCTTGGAGGAGCCGCTGAGAAGACGCTTTACTCCCTGGGGGGCAGGGCCGGGCTCGGAGGGCAGCTGAGCCCCCGAGGCAGAGCCGTGCCTGGAGTCTGCCTGTCTGAGCCTCAGGGTTTGGGGGTGCCGCAGCGGCTACGCAAGTCTGTCTTCTGGGTCCCAGTGGGTGAGGCGTCCTTGAACAGCAGCCCGGCTGGGGCGCCAGGAGCTCGGCCCCTGCTCCTGCGGCTCCTGCTGGACGCCCCTGGGTCCACGCAGTCACCTGAGGCCTCCCCTCCCTGCAGGCTGGCCTCTGCTGCCTCCCCCAGGCACTCACGGGGAGGCCGAGGCCCAAGAGCCTGCACACTTCCAGTCCCCGGAGGAAACGCCCTCTGGCTCAGAAGCGGACTCCGGAGTCTCTGTCTCAGCAGGACTTCGTGGTGCCCGTCCTGGTGGAAGTGGGCGTGGGGCCTGCACAGGTGCGCAGCCCCCCGCCCAGGGCTCCCCACGCCTCGCGTCACGTTCAATTTCAACCATGTGCTAAGCGCCACACTAAGAAGCCTGGGGAGTGTTCCCGCTGCAGCAAGTGGTGTGATGGCCTAGAGACCATGACCTTCTCCCCCACACGCAGGTAAGAGCGGAGAGCCAGCGGGGCCCAGACCGGAGCCGGGCCAGCGCGACCAGGGGCTCCGGGGCTGCTGGAAAGCGACGACCCCCCAGGCAAAGCTGCACGACGCCACTCAAGGCTTCTGCCTTTTCCCAAGGCCCTGGCGCCGTTCCGCCGGGGTGGGTTTCCAGCGCATTGTCCCGGGCAGGGCGGGGAGGGGGCTCCGGCCTGGCTGCCCCCCACCCACCCCAGCTGGGCCGTGCTGCTTCCTGCCTCCCCCGGCGTCCTCGGAGGCAGAGCCGGGGCAGCGGCACGGGGCAGTGGGCGCGTGCTCCTCCCCGGGGGCCCCGGTAAAGCCCCGCTTCAGATCCTGAAGGAGGGTCAGCGGAGAGCACCAGGCGGCAGGAACGTGGACGCACTGCCAGAGCCAGGCTGGGCGAGATTTCCAAGACGGGCGCTCGCCCTCTGTCCCATCCCTTCCTCCCAAAATGCTGGGTTTGTCACCAGGCAGTCACAGTGACGTCCCCCATCTTCACAGCACCTCCCACCCACCGTCCTTCGGGGCAGCCGGAGAGCAGGACCTGGAAGCACGTAGAAGGTCCCCCGCCGCTCCCCGCAGCCCGCCCACCCCTGCCAGGAGCCCTGGGCAAACAGGCCTTCTGCCAGGTCCTTCAACCCAGCCGCCACCAGCCAGAGGTGGTTTTTATCGCATAACCACTTGCTTGTTCACGTTTTTATTGTGTTTAGAATCCAGATGAAGAAGAAAGACGCTATGTACTGGAGATTCCCTCCGAATGCTAGCAGCAGTGAAAGGACCACATGCAAGGACAGATCCCACCATAAGTGTTTGTCGAGTGACTTAATAATGTACAAAGATTCTCACTGTAGTTGTTTTGACCAAGAATTGGAAGTAAGCTGAATGTACACCAATTAGAGTGAAGCTGGGGAAAAAATTAAGTACATCTGTACCATCAACTATTGTACAATCACAGGAAAAAATTAGCTGGACTGGACGATTTAAGGTGATCTCGGGGTTCCCGTCGTGGCGCAGCAGAAATGAGCCCGTCTAGGAACCATGAGGTTGCGGGTTTGATCCCTGGCCTTGCTCAGTGGGTTAAGGATCCTGTGTTGCCGTGAGCTGTGGTGTAGGTCACAGATGCGGTTCGGATCTAGCATTGCTGTGGCTGTGGTGTAGGCCAGCAGCTGTAGCTCTGATTCAACCCCTAGCCTTCCATACGCTGCGGGTGTGGCACTAAAACCAAAAATTCAGAATTTAATTCAACAGTAAAATGATAGATAATCCGATTAAAAAGTGGACAAAGAATTTGAACACACTCTCCCAAAGATGACATACAGATGTCAAGTAAGCTGAGGAAAGATGCTCCAAATCCTTGGTCTTTAAGGAAACGCAAATTAGATCACACCGAGGTGCCACCTCACTCCACCACCACGGCCAGAGTCAGAGACAGACAAGCCAGTGCTGGCGTGGACGTGAAGAAATCAGACCCTCGCACACAGCTGGAGAACTGGTAGAAGAGTGCACCCGCCTTGGTGAAACATCTGGCGGTTCCTCAAACGACGACACTAAAGTCAGCACGCGGCCCAGCAGGTCCGCAGCGAGGTCAGCACCCCAGAGAAGTGAGAATGTTCGTCCACCCAAAAGCTTGTACAGGAATCTTTCCTCACCGTTGCAAAAGGTGGAAGGAACCCAAAAGCCCACCCGCTGACGAGCGGCTTACCCACACGATGGAACGTTATTCAGCCACAAAGAGGGGTGTCCTGGCCCCCGAGACAAGGCAGAGAAGCCCTGGAAATGCGACACTGTAAGAGAGGCCGGACGTGAAAGCCACGTGGCTGTGACCACTTTTCTCAAAATGTGCAGAGCAGACAAATCCACGCAGACAGGAAGTAGCCTGGCGGCTGCCAGCGGCAAGAAAGGAGGGGAGCGAGGCGTTAGGGTACGGTCTGCGGTGATGAAATGATTCTAAAATTGGGTTGTGCCAGGGGTTCAGAGCTCTGCAAAGAGGCTGAAACCAGGGAGCTGTATAAAGGTGAATCCGACGGCGTGTAAATAACATCTCGATAAAGCTGCTATAAAAAGCAGAGCAAGGTCTCGCACACACTCACGGTGACCGTGTGACACCCACGGGGCTCAGCAGCAGAAACACACCCTCGGGCCATTTAGGGAGAAGGAGCTTTGCCGCTGAGACCCAGAGGCTCACGGAAGCCCGGGACCCGGAGAAGTGGCCTTCGGGCTCGGCCTCCGGGAGCGCCCATCGAGGGCTGGAGGCAGCAGCCGCCACCGTCACCAGGGAACCAGCGGCCAGGCACCTGACACGGCGGGGCCAGCGCAGCCGCCCGCCTGCGGAAACCAGCCACGCCGCCTTGGGGAGGCCCTGGCCCTGCTCCCTCCGACCCTCACGTCAGACCCACTCCGTGCTCAGGGCGCTGCGAGGGGCGGGGGCATCCTGTGTTTATTTCCCGCCTCCGGGTCAGGAGTGAGGAGGACACACTCCACAGCCGTTATGGGTCAAACGTGAGGAAATGAGCACCTGCCCCCCTCGGACGGGGCTGAGGCTCACCCAGCACTTTGGGGGGTTATAAACGTGTGAAGGGCGCCACCTTCGTCTCCACGATCGCACACGTGCCTGAGAACCCGAGCAGCAGATAGAGTGCAGGAAGCCAGGCAAGCGGCCCCGTGTCTGAGCGGGAGCCGACCCGCACGCCCGCACGCGGGCTCAGTCCCTCAGCGGACGCTTATGCAGCAATTAAAATATGCAGCAGCTCCATCTGCGTTCATATGGCTGGCTCTCGGATAGACTTTTATTCGTATTTATTTTTGGCTTTTTTTAGGGCCACACCCACAGCACATGGAGGTTCCCAGGCTAGGGGGTCGAATCGGAGCTACAGCTGCCGGCGTACACCACAGCCACAGCAACGCCAGATCCAAGCTGTGTCTGTAACCTACACCACAGCTCACGGCAACGCCGGATCCTTAATCCACTGAGCGAGGCCAGGGATCGAACCCACAACCTCGTGGTTCCTAGCTGGATTCGTCAGTCGCTGCGCCATGGCAGGAACTCCCGGAGAGACTTTTAAATTTTAAAAAATTTGAGCTAAGTCACGTAGACGAACGCAACCATTCGTAGAAAAAAAGGATGACGCAGACACAGGTGCTCACACGAGTTCCCCCTGCAGATACGTCCCAGTGGGCCCAGGGCTGGGGGAGGGAGGCTGATGACAGTGAGAGGGGGATGGGTCACCTGCACGGCTTCTAGAAGGTTCAGGCCTGTGGGGCTGGGGCGCATGCAGGAGGATGCGCGTGTCAGGGGTGGGGCAGGATGCTGAGACGGCAGGTGAGGCAGACCCGACGTGGAGCACAGAGGCCAGAGGCACGTGGCACCAGAGGCCCTGGAGGGTTGGAGATGCTGGGCCAGGCCGCACCCCAGGGGACGCTCCCCCAGGCCTCCCGCCTCCCCCCACACAGGCTTCAGGAGACCCTCTAAGGAAGCAAGCGGGGCTCCAGCCTCAGAAACACCAGCGGGAAGGAGCGGGGCCAGGCTCAGGGCGGGCGGCGAGCGGGGAAATCCGCAGGCTGATGACCCTCCACCCACCGACCTGCCCGGCCAAGCGCAGCCAGCCTCTGAAGAAGCCCCGCGCTCGGAGAGAGGAACTCCAGATGCGGGCCTTGGAGAGCAGCCCCCGCAGACGGCGAGCCCACCCGGCTGGACTGTCCCCCTCCGGGTCAGGTGCCTGGCCCGACTCCGTGAGCCTTGTCCCTGTCCATGTAACACCATGAGCCGAGCCCACTGCAAAGCAGACGGAGTTTTAAGAAAAACCTACCCAGGCTTCAGGCTTCAGATTATTATAAACTCGGGTGCATTTTTACGAGACAGACAGAATCCAACACGTAAGGGGGAACAGAGCCGTTTTTACAGCTGGGAGGTACGAGCCCTCGGCAGGCGCTCGGCAGCGTGTTTCCTTCCCCAGGGGACCGCCCGCCCCAGCCCCACTGCCCGAGCCTGGACGGGACCCCAGGCCCCGCAGGAGAAGCAGGGCTCCCAGGCCTGGTCAGCAAACCGGTGCCCGTATAGCGACCCCCAGGACCTGGAACCCAGCCGTGCCTTAAACACATCTTTCTTTTTATTTTTTAATTAACTGATTTTTGCTTTTTAGGGCCGCGCCCGCAGCATATATAAGTTCCCAGGCCAGTGGTGGAATTGAAGCTATAGCTGCGGGCCTTCACCACAGCCACAGCAACACGGGATCCGAGCCTCATCTGCGACCTACAACCCAGCTCACGGCAACGCCGGATCCTTAACCCACTGAGCAAGGCCAGGGATTGAACCTGAGTCCTCATGGATGCTGGTCGGGTTAGTTCCGCCACGAAGGGAACTTAAACCCACGTTTCTAACAAGAAACCTGCTGCCCCTGAAGCTGCCGCTCATCCTCCCCGAGCAGAGGGCCGACACTCCCTGTCCGCCGACCGCCTTTGAGCAGCGCCTTCCTGCTCCGCGTCTGCAGTGCCTCTGAGCAGAGCCCGGACCCGTCTTCACAGCTCCCCGGTTAACGTGATCCAGCAGACCCCAGAATGAACTGGGCTGGGGTGTCCTCAGAGCCCCGTGTTTCCTGACACTGTGGGGGCCACCTCCCTCCCCCAGCATCCATCTGATGCCTGGCTCGGCCCTGTGCTTTACCGTGGGGACCCCGGGGACCAGGTGGCCCGCCTGTCAGAAGCCATGTGCTCTGGCCCTCGTCTCCTGTTTTCCAGCTGTGCGCCTGCAGGCTAGTTACTCGGCCTCTCTGGCCCAGGACCAGAGCCCAGGAGCTGCCCTGTGAAGCCGAGACGGGCACGTGTCAAGCCCCGGGTTGGAATCCGGCTGCCGCTCGTCGGTGTGTTTTTCCTTCCAGCCGTGCTGCCTGCAGACAGCAGCGCCCACGCTTCCCAGCAAGACTGTACATCCTGCCACCCCCCGCCCCGTTGCCATGGAGAGAAAGAGGCGCAGAAAGCCAGGCTCAGCACCGAGGCCCACAGCAAGCCCCCCCAGGCGGCTCCATGCCGGCTCCGGGCAGCGAAGCCTCATTAGCTCAGGGCGCCCGCAGGCTGTCCTCCCCCACGCCTGCCCCGGGCGCAGCCCTGCGCAGAGCTGGAGCCGCCAGCCGTCCTGGGGGGTGACCGCCCCCCGTGCTCTCCAGTTCTCTGCCTCCGTCACCCCTGGAAAAGCCCCAGCCTGAGGTTGGCTGAGCTACAGCTCGACCCACCAGGGTGCCTCCGAGGGGACTCGTGGGCCGGGCGCAGAGCTGGGTAGGCACCTGTGACCCCACCAAACACCCGACGGGCATGCATTCGTAAACCAGTCAGCTGCCAAGAACGGAGAACCATGCCCCTTAAGGCTGAGCAAACCGAGGCTCTGAGAGCAGAAACAGGCCTCCGGTCCCACGACGAGGGTCCCAGTCTGGAGCCACCAGGATACACGGCTCCAGCCCAAGCTCAAGCGTTTTGTTCTAAATGACGGTCTCCCCTGGCCTGTTTTTGGGGTGGGCTGAGCAGTGGCTCCCGGAGCCAGGGGGTGTGACCCTATAAAGAGGAACAGTCTCTGCAGACGTAACGAGGGGCTCTGCCACGGAGAGACTGGCCTGGATTATCAGGGTGGGGCCTACCCCCCCCCAAAGAGACAAGCAGGAGATTCGAAGGTCTGCCCGAGAGGAGAGGATGTGAAGACGGAGGCGTGGGCGGGCGATGCGGCCGCCGGCCAGGGAGACCTGGCGGCCCCCAGACGCTGCAAGAAGCAGGAGGGCCCTCCTCAGCCCTCGGGGGGAGGCCTGCCAGCACCCCCGGTGGAGGACCCTGCGGCCCCAGAACCAGCCATTAGAGAACACGGCTCTGCTACGAGCCACCCGTTTGCTGCAGCTGCCGCAGGGCGAGGACGCAGAGGATAAGGCGGCGGGCTCTGAGAAGGAGTGCATCGGGCCAGCTCTGTCACCTGTCCCCAGGGACTCAGCGGCCAGCGTGCGCCCAAGAGACCCCCGGCGGAGGGGAGACGGCTCGGCCTGGCTGAGGACATTCCTCCGAGCTCGGGGCACAGACACCTCCAGAGCAGGTCCGTGTTCCCGTGAGGGGGCGTCAAGGACGTCTCACACGGGACGTGTCTGAAAGGGACTCATCCTTGCCCCACGCCCACCCCTCAGAGCCACGGCTCTTCCGTTTTCCAGGGGCTGTGGGTCACCCTGCTTCCTCCCTACGCAGCGGTCACGCGGAAGGAATCAGGGATGCCAGCCCCTGAGCAGGTCTTACCTCCCACCCCCACTCCGTCCAGCCCGGGACACGCTCAGGGCTCCTGTGGCCTCTTCCCCCGTTAGGGAGGCCAGGATGGAGCACCAGGGCCCTGGCCCCTGAACAGCTAGCTCAAGACGTCAGGGGGAGAACCAGCATCTGAGGCATCACTGTAAAAGAAGGCTGTGCTCTCCCACACGTTAGCTAAGCGTTTTGCAATGCTGCGCAGGCGCTCGCCAACAGCTTAGCACGTGGGAGGAGAAACAGCGTCGCGCCCGGTGCTCTCCTGGTGTCCTGGGCTGCACTGCAGACTCTGGGCAGCACCCAGTCTGCCTCTCAGCCCCTCTCTCATTTCCCCCACAAAACGGATGCAACAGCTATGCCAGCTTCTGTCTCCATAGATGGGTGTCTTCAAGGCAGGAGCACGGACGTGGATCCCAAGCTGGCTGGTACTAATGGAGAAGCAGCAGGACTCGGATTCTGTTTTCCAGACCCAGAGCCCTTGCTGTCTTGGACCGATTGTCAGCTGTCTGCTGTATGCTTGTCTTCTTTCCAAAACTACACGTAGAAAGATGGGCCATAAGTCAGTAGAACGCCCGGAAGGACGCTTGGCCTGTGAGCGCTGAAATTTTTTAAATACCTATTTCTTTAATCTTGAAATGCAGGCTCTTCTAAGAGACATCACGCAGCCTGACTGCCTCTTTTTAGATCTGCCAGCACATGGCAGTCTCACACGCCTGCATCTGAAAGCAGGCACTCTGGGCAGCTGGTCTCCACTGTATGCGGGCTGGCAGGGGGACAGATGTGTGCCAGGCTCTACACAGGGTGCCTGTCAAGCTGTCCGCCGTGCCAGGACACATGGAGCAGCAAGTATCAGCCCTGCAGCAGGAGCTGCCAGTGGCACACACGCCAGGGGGTGGGCCCTGTGTGAGGCCGGCCCCCCACTTCCTGCACTCACCTTGCCTTACCAAAATCGATCCTGTTCCTTAAAATCACCATTGCTTGATGGACTCCATTACCGTTCGCCAAAACGACAGAGGTCATTCTTAAAATATGAATGTAAAGCTTTAAAATTATCTGCTAAATTTAGACACAATTCGGGTGAGCACCTGCTTTCTGTCTGAGAACAGGACGGCTTTAGCGGGGAGAGGCAGCGGAGGGCTGGGGACTCGCAGGCGGGGGCTTCACCACGCGCCGGCAGCGCACAGGATGCAGCCGGAGCCTGTCTAACGGCGTCCATCTCGGGTTGAGAAGACGCCCCACGTGGGAATTCTAGATCAATAACCTGGCAACTTGAGATGCATCGGAAGAGCACCGGATAGTCCTTCCTGATGGGGAACGGGAAACGGTTTCCTGGCTTTTTGGGGGAGGGGGAGGGCTGCTCGGCGGCACTGCCGGCCTGGGGGGCACAAGGGCTCCAGCGGTGGGTGGGTGGGTGGTGGCAGGCTGGCTGTCTAGACGGGCTCTGGGCACCTCGACCCCCGGGCCCTCTCCTCCCTCCAACAACCAGAGCCACGGGTGGAGGGAGCCTTGTGCCTCCTGACAGGACACGGTGATGCCAGACCACTCAGGGGAGGCACTGCGGGGCTGTCCAGAAAAAAGGAGCTGGACGCTGTGCCTCAAGGCAAGGAGACAGGGACACAGACCTGTCTACGAGGGAAAAGCTCCAATAAATCAGAGCCACGGGTGGAGGGAGCCTTGCACCTCCTGGCAGGACATGGTGAGGGTGTGGTCATTTCCTCCGATCGTGGGGCAGGGATGGGGAGGGCGTGGTCATTTCACCCAATCATGGGGCAGGGACGGGAGGGCATGGAGCCCGCAGAGAACTGGGTGGGGAGCTGGAACCTCCTCCTGGCCTGAGCCGTGGGGTGTGAGGGAGGTCAGGAGGAGGGCAAGGGCCGACAGGACGCCCTGCAGAGCCCGAGAGTGTATCCGATGGTCCCGGAGGGCCCAGGAAGAGGTTCAAGCGGAGAAGCAGAGGGGCCCTAGGGACAGAAGGAGGCTCCATGGGGCAGCAGAGCACAGACCCAACGCGTGTGTCGGCCGGCAGGGAGCTGCAGGATGGGTGGGCACAGACTTGACAGTCCAGGGGCGTCAGAAGCGGTCAAGACCCAGGAGATGAGAGCGGGAGGGTGGACATGGAAGGGCACCTCCGGGAGAGCGGCCGGGCTGGGCTTCGGGACTCCGGCTCAGAGGAGGGGCGGGTGGGGGCGTCCCCAGAACGGAAGGCAAACGGGGCAGGTGTGGATGAAGCCAAGACAAGCTCCGCCCCCTGCTGGCAGGTTCTGAGGCACCCGGGGGTCTTCCCAGCTGGAAACCACTTCCAGAACCCTGCAGAGAAGTCGGGGTGGAGGCAGATGTGGGGTCTCTGCTGCCAGGGGCGAGGCAGAGAGCCCCCGGACTGTGCCCAGGGGCCACTCAGGGAGCCCCAGGAGCAGAGAGAGAGGAGGTCAGGCAGGGGGTGGGCTACGTGAGCGTGGTAACTGGAAGCAAAGGACAGAGCAGACGAGTGTCTGACAGAGGGTCACAGAAGAGCAGAGGGCTTCTCCAAGTCCTGCTCCTCCCCCGTCTCCAGCAGCACAGCGCCCCCTCCCACGTCGCCCTGCCTCCGCCACGGCCCAGACCTCGGCACGCGTGGGACGTCACACCTGGAGGGCTTCACTGAACGACGCTGAGACCGCACAACGCTGCCGCCCGGGGAGACCTGCAGCAAGGTCCCCGCAGCTCCCCTGTGCACAGACCCGACTGTGACGGGACCCAGGTCTCAGGCACGGCTCCCCGGGGCCCGCAGAAAAGAGCCTCCAGCAGCTTTCTCACGTCAAGGCCGAGGCAGGTACGGCCGCCACAGGACACCTTCAGGGACTCCAGACAGCCCGAGAGCGTTTACATGCCCCGCCGGGTGACACACGTGCACAGGCATGTACACACAGGGACAAAAGACCCGCAGGAGCACGCACATGCATGCATGACCGCTCGCGCACACTCCATAGCTCAGCGCCCCCCAGGCCCAGGGACACCCCCACACGCAGCTCCCACAGCCTGGGCGCACCTCCTGGCCACCCGCCACCTTCCCGGCGCTGGTGCTGCACGCGCTCCTCTCCCAGGACGCACAGCCTTTCCTGGCTCGGAGCTGCTCCCTTGTCATCTGGTCAAAGAAGCTGACAAGCCAGGGCATGTGGCCAGCTTGGCCTCCACTCCACTTGGAGGCTGGACTGGCAGATAAATTGGTCCTGCGGGGGGAGGGGGGCAGGAGAAGGGGGGCCTGGAGGGAAGATTTCAGATTCATTTTTCTGCTCAGCCTCCAAGCTTCACAGCTGTAGTCGGGGAGGCTGACAGGGCGCCAGCCGGGAGCGGGCAGATGGCGGGAGGGGAGTGGGGGCCCACGGGAGGGGCCGGCCCATCAAGACGGAGAGGAACGGGCTCTGGAGGAACGCCTGGCGGCCGACCAGACCTCGGAGCATCTCCAGAGGCATTCGGCTCATTCCGGCTCATTCCAGCTCATTCCGGCGCCCTGAAAGCCGGAGGCCAGTCACACGCAGCCTGGAAGGCACTGGCCTCTCGTCCTTATCGCTGCTCGGGAGAGGACTGGTGCACAGCCAAGGGCTGCTAAGGCAGGCTCAGCCGACGTCCCTGAGCGCCAGGTCCATGGCGGGTGCCAGTGTGGCCACTTACAAGCAGGAAGGGAGCTCGGACGGCTCCACCTGCCAGCCCTGCTGAGAGGCCGCCCTGGGCCCTGGACTGCAGCAGAGGCCGGGGCCGCTCACGTGCAGAGCCCTCACTGCAGGGAGTGGGTTCAGCCCTTCCCTGTTCATCCTGTTGCTGTCTCAGTAAGTCCCAAGACGAAAAACCGAACCTGCTGCAGGAACTGCTGTATCTAGGCACCTGAACATGCGCCAGCGGTGACCCCCGGGTGAGAGCTCCCAGGGGTGTGGCCTGCTCGGCGGTGGAGCCCATCGCTCCAGGACAGATTCGGGGTGCTCCCACACAAGGGGTCCCTCGGGTGCATCTGCAGGGGTGTCCTGTATCCACGTCCTGCTTCCTGTCAGTGCCGGGCCCAGTCCCCCGAGCCCGCACCACCTGCAGTCTCTGCTCGACGCAGGGCCAGGCTGGAGCAGACGTCCTCCGAGCTGCAGGCCAGCCCAGTAATCGCTTGTTTTCAGCCCCTTCCCCTTTAGCTTATGAGCTGCCCCCCGTGGCCAGTAGAGTTCAGAGTTCAGAGTAAGCTGGAAGTCCCATTGGGCATCAAGACAGACAGTCCACAAACAAAAGCAAAAGGGTACACAGGGATGTGAAAGTCCTCTGAGTGTGTGTGTGTGTGTGTGTGTGTGGTGCCGTCCACGCCGTCTGTGTGTGTGTGTGTGTGTGTGTGTGTGTGGTGCCGTCCACGCCGTCTGTGCACACACGCAAGTGCACGCACACACACATGCACACACGTGTTGGTGCCAACCCGAGGTGAGAGCTCGCTGACGGCACATGCGGTGACAGCACAAAGTGACCCAAGAGCCCCCAGTGCAGCAGCTCCTGACTCTAAGGACAGACAGACCCCCGCGAGGGGCAGGGGACGGGGCCCAGCGTGGAGCGGAGAGTGTGGGGGCCACATGTCCACCCCCGCGTGTCGTCTGTCTCGTCCCGGACCAGCTGCCTGCTCTGAAGCCACGTGCTCCCGCGCTGTCTCTGTGGCCGCAGTGGACAGAGCGCCCCCCGGTGACGAACCCCATGCGTGCGCCAGGTCACTGGGTCGGCCCCCTGGTCCAGGTGCTGGGGGCGGGGTCGTGCGTTTGCCAGAAGGCACCTTGAGTTTGGCCGAGCAAAGGCCCTTGAGAAGGAGCTGAGAAGACCCAGATGCCGTGAGCTGAAGAGGCGTTTCTGGAACAGCCCTCGGCCTCCTTCCCGCTGTTCAGTCAGACAGGCGGGTGCTGTGCTGGGGAGACCCCGAGATCTCAGCTGAAACCTCAGGCTGGGAGGCCTCGAGCAGACGGCGCACGCCGCTCTCTCTGGACACCAGTGTCCTCAGCTCCCCACACGGCTTACAGACAGGTGACTCTGCCTCCTCAGTGGAAAAACACCAGTTCCCGTTGTGTGTTTGCAGGAAAAACCCGAAGTTCCACGGAGCCCACACCCGCCGGACACGGAGGCCACACATCCCAGCCACGGCCCTGAACACGTGCAGTCTGCATCCCCTGGGCAGACAGGTGCCCTGCATGCGCCCGCGAGTGTGCGAGGACTCCGTCGCTGCCGCCCAGCCTGGGCCCGCTCCGCCCCCACCAGCTGCCCCCGCCCTGGCTGGGAGCTTTGCTCGGGGTGCCGCACAGGTGGCCGCGGAGGGGCCCCGGGTCCTGCCAGGGGCCCGTCCAGCCCGGTGGGTTCTCACCCGTCCGAGGCCTCGGAGGAGGGTGCGGCCCTTTGTCGGCAGGTCCTTGCTCCCCCAGCTCCCTGTGCAGACACTGCGAGTCAGAACCAAAGCCTTTGCCCCGCAGAAGCGCGTCGTCAGTAGAGCTGGTTCAGGACACGGCGTCTTGCCCATCAGAGCGGGGGCGCTGGGACCCTCTGCCAGCCTTTCTCAGGTGCAGGCCTGGCGCGTGAGGGGCGTCTCAGGCCACATCGGGGCTCCTGGCTCCAGCCCCACGCTCCGCGCTTTCCCAGCCCCACCCTGTGACTCCTGGAGTCACCCAGCTCCCCCCACAGCCTCTCTCTTTGGGTGAGTGAGGCTGACAGGCGAGCCTGAGGTCCGTCGGGACTCCAGCCGCGGGCAGGAAGCCTTCATCCTGCAGCAGGCGCAGCCATCTGCCCCAGCATCGTGCCTGCGACCCCACGCATTAGGTCCTGCGTGGAAAGCAGCCTGCGTCCTGACGCCATCAAGTGTCACCTGCCTCCTCCGTGGATCCTTCCGGGCCCCAGCGCCCCGAGTGTGATGAAAGCACAGGGCTGTGTCCCACCTCCGTGTCCTGGCATGACGCGGGCTCTACCTGCGGGCCCCTCCCTCCAGGGGGCGGTCCTCTCACTGCACCTGTCCGCACAGGGCGCTCGGGGCGGGTGCTCAGAGGCCCCGGCCTCTCGAGCTCAGCATTTCAGGGCGTCGGCTGTACACAGAGCCACACGGCAGCGGTCAGACCTGTGAAGTCAGCGCTTGGCCCCTCGGCTCCCCCGCCTGCCTACAGGGCCTCCTGTCACTCTGCAGCCGAAAGCCGGCTCCAGCCACTGGTGATGCCCGCGGGGCCTGCATTTTAAAGAGCGCAGCCTTCGCTGGTAACTAGGCTCGCCGTCTGTGAGGGCAAATTGCCACCGTTACCTCGGGAAGCCTCGTTTAAAGGGGCAGCACCGGCCCCAAGAGTCCCTCCCCACGGGCCCCCAGTCCTCACCTGAGCCTGAAACAGCCCCACCCAGGCCCACTACCCAAGTGGGGGCGTGGCTGGGACCTCCTCCGAGCCGCTGGCCCCGGACCGTCAGGGCCTGGCCTGGCCTGGGGGCTGAGCAGCCCACGCCCCGCGGGCCATTTCTCGGGTCAGCAGGCGGCGCCTCTGTCATTCTCACCTCTTGCCCGCTAACCTACTGACAGAACTGCTTTTAAAACACAGACCCGCTTGTCCGTCCCCTGCTCCCGCACCCCCCGTGCCTCCCCGAGGCTGACACAACACAGAAACGTCCCCCAATCCCGGCCCTGGAGGCCGCGAGGCCCGGGTCTGCCTGGGTCCCAGCCGGGGTCCCTGCCCTCCGGCTGCCCTCACCCCCCTGGCTGTGTGCAGGGCCCTCCCGGAGGGGCCCCTGGAGGACCGGGCAGGACCCCTGCTGTCAAAGCAGAGCCAGCGTCCGGGGCGGGAGGAGGGGCTGGAGCCCCCGGGGGAGGGGACATTCACGGAGGGGACGGTCCAGGAGGGGGGGTCACGGAGCAGGCGATGGGGGAGGAGCCGGAAGCCGGGACAGCAAACCCCGGCTCCAAGAGGGGCCGCGTCCCGTCCAGGTGCCCTCCTCGAGGCCGTCGCCAGGCCGATCCGGGGCCACGCTGGCCACTGACCAGGGGGAAGGCCACGAGGCCAGGTGTGCACGTGGGACAGAATGGGGAACAGCTCGGGCATCGCTGGGGCAGGAGCCACGCTGGGCGGGAGCCACAGTAACTGCTTGGAGTCCCGGACGCGGCAGGGACCCTGGGCCGCCAGGAGCTGGAAGAGGTGGGAAGGCCCCCCGGAGGGAGGCGGCACAGCCCTGTCGGCGTCGTGCTCCCGGACTCCAGCCCCAGAACTGCAAGAAAACCCATTTCTGCTGCTTAGGCACTTTTCTGTGGTCGTGGCACTTAGCCGTGGCCGCGCTGCCTGTTCTCGTGGTGGGAGAGGACGCAGAAACACCGGCTCTGCGGGCGGGACATGGCTGCTCCCAGCCCAGGCCACAGGCAGAGCCACCCTGTCCACAGCGAGAGGGCACCGGCGGGCCCCTCCAGGCCTGCCGTGTGGCTACAAGCAAGGCTGTTTGAATCTGCCACGTCTCTACGGACACACATACACACACACACACACACACACACCCAAGCTACACAGAAAGAAGGTTCTATAAGCGGCATGGGCTTCCGGGACCCTGGCCTTCTCCGCAGCGACACCTGGGACCTGGGCGGCCCTCATCGTCACTGTCTTATCTCCACTTGGCCCCCTCAGCTTCCGCCACCAGCCCTGAACTCCGAGCAGGGCCAACCCTCCTTCCGCAAGCCTCCTGTGTGATCACTGCCTGGTACCGTCTCTGCACGGGGGTCTTCCCAGCCCAGAGCCGCCCCAGACGCCACAGCGGGGCCTCCTCTGTCTGCGGTCCCAGCCGCTCACACATAAGAGGACCCAAAAAACAGTCAGTGAAATAAAGAATGACCAAGTGGATGAATAAATGAATTAAAAGTAGGAGTTTCTGTCGTGGCTCAGCGGTTAGCAAACCCGACTAGTATCCATGAGGACACGGGTTCGATCCCTGGCCTCGCTCAGTGGGTTAAGGATCTGGCGTTGTCATGAACTGTGGTGCAGGTTGCAGACGCGGCTAGGATCCCACGTTGCTGTGGCTGTGGTGTAGGCCGGCGGCTGCAGCTCCGACTGGACCCCTAGCCTGGGAACCTCCATATGCCTTGAGTACAGCCCTAAAGGGACAAAAAGACCAAAAAAAAAAAAAAATGGAATTAGAAGTAATTGAGACCATATCATAGAGTAAAAGAAATCTTTCTAAGGTAAGGAATTTTGGGAAGCTGATTATTTAAGTAGATCCAGGAGAGGTGTTTGGAAAGGGGAAAGCTCTGTGCAAAGAGGGGTGTAGATAGAAGGGCTGCAGCGAGGGCTGGGAAGCCTGGGCTGGACAGGGCCCTGTGGCCCTGGGACTCCGCGGACCGTGGCTCTGTGTGTGCCCTGCCAGGGTGGAGGGGACAGGATGCAGGCCTGGGCAGGGTCCCCAGGTAAATGAGGAGTCGGAAGAGCCCAGACTTCGGTGGCTGGCCGACCTGAGGCCTGGCTGGAACCTCGCGGGGCCTTGAGCCAGGCACGCCACCCCTGCCAGTGCCGGCTCTGACCCCGGCACGGGCCAGCGAACGCACCGCAGCCTGGCCGTAAAACCAGGGGAAACGGCAGCTGACCAAAGGGCCCCTCCGCCAGCCGCCAGCTCACTCCCCACACCGCAGACGAGGGCTCAGCGGCCCAGTCCCCAGTCTTCGCGCTGACGGTAAGTGACCAGCGTGGCCGCCACCAGCACCAGTCCCAGAACAAGAATACGGGGCCGGACGGACCTTCGGCTGCTCTTGGCAGTTTACGCTTTCGTGACTCCACCCGGCGCTCCAGCCACAGGGCGGATTCTGAAAGATCGTTTTGTCAGACCGCCCGAGGAGGTGGACTGGGATTTCGAGTCAGCAGCCGCTGCAGTTTAAGACAGGCCGTAAGGGCCAAGACCAACGACCAGGAGGCAGATGGGGACCGACCCTGAGGCCCTCGGACCGTCATGTAATTTTCAGACCTATTTCTAACGGGCCTCTGCGTTTCCTGGCCCACCGCTGTGTAATGACTTCGAAAACCATGGAAACTTCAGAAATCCATTTGGATATGCAGACCCGGCTATGCTAATTCCCAACATCTTCCGCTTTCACACGAAAAGGCCAATTTCCAGTTACTTGGAATGTGTGATTCATGGCAGCGCTAACACCGCCGTAACCACCCGCGGCACAGCCAGCCTCCAACACGCTGACATCAGTGAGGCTCTCGGTGCTTTAATAAGTGGAAAACAGTTTCTGGGCTGCTGCCACTATTTTGTGAAGCGATTGTGCAAAAATTCTGGGGGGGGCATTCAACTTTTGATCCACTTTAAGCCATAACTGTGGGCAGGAGGCTGTGACCCGTTTAGGACAAAACGCATGGCGAGACGAGGACGCAGAGGGCCGGGCGTGGCCTGCTCCGGCTGCTTACCGGCTCCTGACCCAAGGGCTCCGGTTTCCTCATCTACACAACAGAAGGAGTCCTCGCGGGCCGAGGCGGGCAGGCTGCGCCGCGTGAATCGTGAATCGTCGGCAGAAGCAGGACGGGGCTGATTCCGGCGAATGGACGTCACCTCCTCTCTCGGCTTAGTTACCCGGTGAGTTTGGAACCAGAGCCCAGCGCGGGGAATCGGGGCCACATTCCTGCAGGCTCTCCCTGGACCGCACCCCACCTCGGCGAGCCCGCAGCCCGCCGCTCAGGAGCCGACCCCTCCCCAACGTGAGGCACGCGGGGAGGCACACCAGCCGGGTCACCTCCACGCCCCGCCGACGCCCCAAGCCCAGCAAGCCCCGAGCAGAGCCGCTGCCTTTTTATCCCCTGGCTGAGAAGGCGGGACCACCCCCTAC
Organism: Catagonus wagneri; assembly: GCA_004024745.2. Classification (NCBI taxonomy): domain Eukaryota; kingdom Metazoa; phylum Chordata; class Mammalia; order Artiodactyla; family Tayassuidae; genus Catagonus; species Catagonus wagneri. The sequence continues at coordinate 632,716 of PVHT021183517.1, forward strand.
TCGTTCAAGCCAAAACCCAAAGGGTCCACGTCAGTGTCTCCTCTCTCCCCACCCCCACAACCCAGTGGACTTGACCGCCGCATCCTGGAGCTTCAGGGCCGGACGCCCGTTAAACGCGCCCTCTCCACCCCGCGGTTCCAGGCCGGGCGTCCTCCCGCTGTCGGAACCGCTGCTCTCCGTGACCCCGGGCTTGTCCGACGTGCAGCCGGCTCTCCCACTGAAACCAGAGCGAGCCCGAACCTGGCCTCCTGCCTGTCCGGAGTCCAGCCCCACTGCCCGCAAACAGGCAGTTCTGGTCGCACGGCGGGCGGCCAGGTTCTCCGGTGTGGCTGCCTCTGTGCGCTGTCTCTCTCCGCGCCTACGCTGAATCGGAAGTGGCCCCCGGCCCCAGAACCGAGCTGTCGACCCCCCACGACAGGAGGACGACCTCGCCTCTCCCCAGACCCCCACCAGCCGGGGTCCAATGAGAGGGGCTGGCGTTACATCTGGAAAGACGGAAGAGGGACAGCAGCGTTTGCTCCAGCAGCCACAGCTAAGGGCGCGTGGCACAGCATCAGCTGACAGGTGGGACTTTTCCAGCGGCTTCCAGCCCCGCCCCGCCCCCGGGGCTGCACATCACCGGATGCTGGCGGTGGCCTCCCCGTCCACTAACTCACACACGTCTGGGGGTCCTGAGAGCTGGGGGTCGTCTTCCTGGTCTCGCTGCCCAGAAGCCCGCCCCCCAAGGCCCGTAAACACCGAGTCCCCTGCGCGTTAGCCTTTCCTGCCTGGGACCCCTCTCCTGAGGTCCAGCCTTAGTGGGCCCCCCACCGCTGCTCTGTGGACAGCGCCCCGACCTGGGTAGGACTCAGGGTTTCTCAAACTGCGCGACCTCCGCAGAGCTCTGCAGGGTCACAGGGCCTCTGGGTGCCACGTCTGTGGTCCCAGGAAGGATGAGGCGGGGCTGAGCACAGTGACACCAGGCTGGGCCCTGCAGGGGGACCACCTTCGGAGGGTGCGGTCAGTGGCCTCCCTCCCCGAGGGCTGAGCTCCTCCGCGTCACCGGGAAGGCGTGGAGTCGGACTTTGTGCTGCGCACGGTCGGTAGCCACCCCCGCAGACCCGGCCCCGGGCGAGCGCCCCACGCCCGCTGTTAGTGCCAGTGTGCGCGCCAGGGACCTTGAGCTGCCCACGGACAACAGGTTTCTTCTGCTCCAGCTGCGGAAACTCACCCGTCACCAAGAGGAGACAACATGCTTCATCAGCGAACACAGAAAAGGCCCTCCACTGGTAGAGAACCAGCACTAAGACAAAATGTGTGTTTTTAATTGGTGACCGTCTTGTAAATAAGTGTGTATGGGAACAATTTTTACCGAGTGTTCTCTGAAATACTTCTGGAAGAGCTATGTTTCTGTCGGCCTTCTAGAAAGCAATGCCCTTGTACTTATCAAGAGATTTTAAAGCGTTTCCTATTCTTTGATCAAAGGTGTGAACACACAGCGCAGAGGTTTCCACAGAAAGCTGTCTGGTGTTTCCGTGGTTTTGAAGCAAACACAAAAGACTTTACCTTTTACGCCACTTTCTTAGCGACCTGCTCTAGCGATGACCGTGCCCCACCCCTGAACACGATCGCGGCAGGACCTGGCCGCCTCCGGGGCCTCGGTCTTACGAAGCCCCCTGAGCGTCGGCAGAGCCCAGGACCCCAGGCAAATGCAACATCACGGCTCCAGGCTCTGACCCTTTAAATCCGTCCCCACCGGGATTTCCAACTTCCTCTGGCGGGAGAAACGTCCAAGACGGAGCCTGGAAACGGGGGCTGCTGGGGGCGGAGGCTGCCTGCTGGAACTAGTCCTTTGTGCCATCCAATCCCAGGTTTCAACTCTTCCTCTGGAGAGAGTCGGATGTCCTGCAACAGCCGGGATCTAAGCAAGTTTTCCTCTGCGTGTAACCGGGTCTAACGCTACAGCACCGATGAAAACATTACTCAGGAGCTCCGGGCATGGCTCAGTACCCTTGAGGACGCGGGTTCGATCCCTCGCCTCGCTCAATAGGTTGGGGATCCGGCATTGCCAGGGCTGTGGTGCAGGCCAGCAGCGGCAGTTCCAATTCGACCCCCAACCTGAGAACCTCCATGTGCCACAGATGCAGCCCTAAAAAGCCAGGGGGGAAAAACAAAAGTCCCACTTTTGGAGTTCTGTGGCTCAGGGGCATAAGGATCCGGGGTCGTCACTGCGGCAGCTCAGGTCACTGCTCTGATGCCTGGCCCAGGAACTTCCGCATGCCCCAGGCATGGCCCCAAAAAATGTCACTTTTTAAAGTTTTGAGTTTCTTGGAGAAGGGCTTGTGCTAAAATGTGATGCATAAAAGTAGTTTACAAAACTGTGTACCACTCAATGTGCAGAAGGTTTCCTGAGAAGAAAGACTGAATAAACTACACGAAACGCTGACAGTGTTTACTCCGTGCGCATAGTCACAATGATTGGTTTTTCCCGCCTTTTTCTATGCTTCTCAAATAGTCACGTGTTCCAGGGAGAGTGTGCTCTTCAGGTGACCAGAAAACGAGCTCGAAGCTGACGAAGGAGCCCACGAGCACCGCTCCTCTGGCTCGGGCGCCCTGCAGCCCAGCCCTTCCGCTGATCCGTCTGCGAGTTTGGAGGACCTTTCCTCCAAGGGAGCAGGCTGTCACCGCCAAGAGACGCAGTCCAGGCGCAGACCTCTGCAGCGGCCAGCAGCCTGGAGAGAGGCCCTGCCGCCCAGGGAAGGTTGGGAGGCGGCCTGCCTGAAGGGAACAAAGATCAAAGCCCAGGCCTGCAGGGACAGCAGACCCGCCCCCCAAGTCGATGGGGCGCAAGCTCCCGCTCTGCGCTGTCACCACCACGTCCCGTCCTGAACCGAAATGTCCCCGCCCCCGGCTGGAAGCCGGAAGCAGGCCGCTTCCCGGGTGATGAGTCCTTCCCGCTGGCCGCCGAGGGGAGACGACGGACCCCTCCCCTTGGGACTGCTCTCTCCTGGGCCCGGCTGGCCTCTCACGACCCGGGCGCCCCCTCCGCCTTGCTCCCTGGGCATCGCCCAGCAGGGCCTCGGGCTCTGCGCGCCGACCCAGCCCGGCCGCCCTGCAGCCTCAGGCGCTCCTCCGCCCGGCGCCCGCGGCCCCTCCGATTCTGACGGCGGCTCGACCGGACCCCCCAACCCTGTTCATGCGGAGACTCCCAGCGTCGCCCCAAACGAGCACAGACTCCCACCGAGGAACCAGCCTAGGGGCCCCTCCCCTCCCCCGAAGACCCAGAGCAAGCACAGGACACGCCCGGGGGCCCACGTGCACAGCGCAGGAGCGACCTCGGCGAGCCCAGACCGCCTCTTCCCGCGCAGGAAAGCGCTCAGCGCCGTGGGACGTCTAGCTTTCTCGTATGAGCGGTAACCTTGGGTTCCTGCCCCGCGTTGCGAGACCCCCATTTACCCTTTCAGCCCCCTGTCCCCTCTGAGCGGCCTCCGAATGCTGCCCGCTGGGCTGGAGTCCTCACTTTTCCCCAAATAAAACTGAACTCACGGATTCTTCTCTGGTCCGGAGAAGACGAAGCCACTCTCCCCGCCGCGCCTCGGGTGCAGGTCACCTGTGCCCTCCCTCCTTTCTGTTCAAGTGTCCAAAGTGGGTTTTTTCTTTGCTGTCCTTCGGCGGTTAACGTTTGAGCAGCGACCGGTCAGGCAGCCTGACGCCAGGCAGAGCCGTCTGGGCCATCGCTGTCCCCTCAGCGGCCAGCACAGTCCCTGGCACACAGCAGGCGCTCAGCCAGGGTCTGCTGGGTGGCAGACGGGACCCAGGATGCGCAAACCCAGGGAGGCCACGACTACCCCCACCCCCCACCCGGCCTGGGGCAGCCTCTTCAGTAAGAGGAGAGCCGCGGAAGCCGATTACGCGCCCACCCTACAAACTGGCTCCTGTGCTGTGGGGACGGGGGTGGCGTGGGGAGGGGGACCAGGTTCACAGCCAGGAGGGGTGGCCTTTCGGAGTTCCCATCGTGGCACAGTGGAAACAAACCTGACTAGGAACCATGAGGTTGCGGGTTCAATCCCTGGCCTCGCTCAGTAAGGATCCGGCATTGCCGTGAGCTGTGGTGTAGGTCGCAGACGCGGCTCAGATCCTGCATCGTGGTGGCTGTGGTGTACGCCGGCGGCTGCAGCTCCAATTGAACCCTTAGCTTGGGAACCTCCATATGCCGTGGGTGTGGCCCTAAAAGGCAAAAGG
>PVHT021183517.1:640802-667277 GCA_004024745.2 Catagonus wagneri
CGCTCCAGGCCTTTGCAGGCCACAGCAGGCACAGCATTTGCATACATTTGTATAAGTTATGCGGCGAATACACTTCTCTTTAACAGTGCAACCTAACGAAGTCACTCAGACAGCACATTAAAAACACAACCGACTCTTAGAAGTCTGACCCTTCTCTGTTAAATCATTTGAATGATGGCTTGAATCTATTTGCACAAGTGGCGCGTCCAAATGGCCCTGGCCCGGGTCTTCAGAGTTAATGAGACAAGTGGGCTACCTTTGGGCGGTGGAGGACTGTCAACAGTTTGCCTGAGGCTGACCAGGATGCCTGGAACCACCGGAGCAGGGCACTCCCAGGCAGAGGAAATGAGCCCAGAGAGGCCCCACAAGCCAAATTGATTTCACAGGCCCTCGGGTGGAAAAGAAATCCGCGCCTTTGCAGAGACCCGAGGGTGTGGAGAAGAGTTAAAGCAGAACGGTGCCAGCCCCCAGCTTCGGGGGTCCTGGTATAAAAGGGTGTCTGGGAGCCGAGCCAGGACGCCCACAGCCGGCTGAGACCCCGGGGCTGGTCCCCCTCGGAGCCAAGGGCACAGGCATCCGGCCAGAAGCAAGGCCTCCCTGGAGCAGGCAGGTGCAGCGCCGCAGGCTGACCACTTGCGCTCAGGGTCACGCCGCTCAGGCCCTCCCAGCGGAGTGGGCGGGATCGGAAGGCTCCGCGGGGGCGGCGTGCGAGGAAGCGCCTAGAATCCACGTGACATGCTGCATTTCACAAAGGGCATCGTTCACACACACACTGGTTTTCATTTGCTATTCGTGCCGATAACCGCAGAGAAGTGAGGCCGTGACTCCGTGACTTGTTCTGGGGGCGCAGCTGACGGGGCAGCGCGAAGAGAGACCTGGGCTGCCCACTCCTTCCCCAGAAGCGCCGCCCTGGAGGACCCCATCCCAAGCCGCGTGGGCCTGGGTCCGCAGCTCCGGAAGCCCTTCCCCAGGTTCTTGTGTCACAGCAGGGGCTGCGGCCCCCTCGCCTGGGGAGAGTTGGTCCCGGAGCATGACGCGGAGCGGGCCTTGAGGGCGGCGCCCCTCGGACCACTGGGTCCGAAGGCCTGGCCTCTGTTCCACGTCTGTCCGAGTCCACCTGTGCCGGGCCGGCTTCAGTCCTGCAGGGCCTGGCTTCCGAGCCCCCGGGCCCAGAGGGATGAAGGCACAGCAAGCCGCGCCTGTGTCCCCCCGCAGCTTGCCCTGGGCCCGGATGACCAGAGCCCTGCCCCAGCTGACTCCCCCAGAGCAGACGTCTGTGCCCTTCTAGAACCACCACTCAGACAAACCCTCTGCAGCTCCGCCGGCTTGTCTGGAAGCAGCAGCGCTGCCACCTGGGCCTCAGCAGCCTCGCCCTCCACCTGCACCTCCCAGTCCGCCACTGCAACCTCACTCAACTCAGCGCGCAAACCACCGCACTGGGCGCGGGCCAGGGGACCGGCGCTGCGGGCTGTCCGTCAGCCGTCTGGGCCGCTGGGATTCCTCCTCGCCGGGTCTGCCTCCAGGACGGGCAGGCGTTCCCCGGCAACTCCCCAGCCAGAGTGAGTACTTCCTTTGGCACAGTGTTCTCACCGCGGCCGCGTCAGCCGGACAAGGCTGGTTTCAGGAAGAACAAGAAATTGCTCCTTTCATCTTTGGCTCCCCGGTCATGCAGGAGTCCATCTCTCCTTTCTTTTAAACACAAAGTGACACCAAAGATCCAGGTGTGGGGGGGGTCAGCGGCTGCCAGGATCGCTTTGACTCTGAGGCTCACACACGGTCACTGTCCCAGAAAGGCTGGACCGCGTGCCACTGGCTCCTGCTCCGCCTTGACGAGCCCGGCCAGGTGCGCCCGTGCTACCTGCTCCCGAAGGCACAGGTGTCCGCGGCCGCGGGCTCGGCCCCTCACCTCCACGAACACGGGCTGTCAAGGCGAACCCACCGCTGTGGCACAGCTAAGTGGTTTTATTTTCCACATGGAAACGCAGCCACTCTGCCAATTTTAACGGCTCCATAGTCATTACAGGATTATAGAACTGACAGCACTTTTTGCAAGAGTGCATGTACTCAGCACTGAAGCAAAGAGCACCGCTGCAATTAAATTGATACATACCTAATTGCTTCTGTTGGGAGGGAGGTTGATTTCCCGCATATGAACTGAGCTAGCATTCCACCTGAATCAGGCCTTCTGATGAGGTCTTCCTCAGACACGGGCAGTTGACGGCTCTCTCTGAACGCACGAACGCGGGTGCCCTTCACACGGGGACACAGCCACGGGCACAGAACCGCCATCTGATGGGGGGAGGCACCGGGTCAGGTGCCAGGTGGCCCCGTCCAGGCCGAGCATCCTGATGCGCTCGGAACCGCGGCCTCCCCCATCCACAGCCCGATTCTGTCCTCCAGCCCCCGCTCCTGCCGCGGCACCCCGCACACGTGCAGGCCCCCGCCCCGCTCTGTGCCTTTGAAATCCTGGCCCAGCCCCCCAGGCCCGGCAGGGTCCCGCCCAGCGTCAGCGGCCGGCTCCTTCCTCTGAGCTGCTGCCCGCTGCCACCCGGGACCACACTTCACTTGAAGAGCGCTTAAGTCCTTTCATTTGGTTTTGCACCATCGACATACCTGGTTTCGTGGGAAAACGAAGAATTTTGAGTCTAGGAGACCCGGATGCAAACCCCAGCGTGTGTCAGGCCCACATGGCCCCCTGAAGCCACGGCGAGCAGGAGCCCCTCTCGGTCACCAAGCCATACTCAGCCCTGGGCACAATCACGCACCTCCCACTCTTTCTCGCACGGTTCCAGCGCCTCCGGACTTCTGTCTGGTCCACAGAGCGGTCGTCACACAACCACGGCGAACCCCCGCCCCCGCTCTGTCCCCCGTCTGTGTGTTTCCAGCTCATCTCAGGTTCAGCGGTCCTGTCCCCGCCCCGGCCCGCCTCCACGGAACCGTTCCCTGTGCTGGATTTCTGTCTTTAAATAAGGTTTGTGCGCGAGGAATATACAGTGGAAGCTGCTATTTAGGTTTTACCTGGCTATGGTGACGGTCTGGGACCTCACTCGCTTCCTGCGAATTTCACGCCAGCGCTCCCTGCCTGCGACGTGAACGCCGGCTGGTCTCGTCCACGGCTAGTGCGTGGTGCCCCCCGCGTCTCCACCGCCTTGAACCCCACCGGTCACTCAGCCTTTAGTGCTGACAACCCTTCACCACCGCAAGCTGTGCGCGTGCTGTGAGGAGCGCTGCTCACGGCCAGGTGCCTGCAGGCTGCTGTCCAGGCAGACACTCGGGCCCGCGCCCGCCCGTCGCCGTGCTGGTGCATTTCCAGGTCCCTCCGCCCTGGACCAGCGGTGGGCTCATCGGGCTTTTTGACTTGGAAGGTCCAGCGGGCCTCAGATGAAGAAGCATTTCTCCGACTCTTCCTAGTGTTCCAGGCACTCGGGTTCCTCCTCTTCTCAACCGGCTACAACTTTTCTTGGTTTTCGAGTTGCCTCCTTTTTTCCTTCTTAATTTCAAACAGTTTCCCACCTACTCTAGCTGGTAGCCCCCTGCCAGTTTTCAGCGTTGACAGCATATCTAACCCGTCACCGCCTCCTCACACGTGGTACCGTCTACGGAACAGAAACTCGTTTTGAGTCACCAGATCCACCACTATGCCTTGGGCTTCTGAAATGCTGTGTGGGAAATCCTCCCCGGCCCAAGATTCTAGAAACACTCCCTCATTTTCTTCCCTTACCCGCACAGCTGGATCTGTCACACCTGGGCTTCATTCCCGCGGAGACTTCATTCCGCGGCCTTTGCTCTGAGGCTGCCGTCCAGCCAACTTTTCTCCACTGACTGTGTCACCTCAATGCCAGTTAACACACCTGCATCCTCTCCCCTCTGACACCCGTGTCATCACTGTCACGCGAGGGGTTCCCAAATCTCTAAACACGTTTCTGAAACCTCGTCTGCATCTCTTTTGCCTGCGAGTCAGTTATTGCTCCAGACGCAGGGTTTTCCTTACTGCCTCTTTCTAGTGTGTCTAAACAGCTGGTAGTCTAATCCCTCTGCTCTTTTTGCTTTTTCAAAAGTGTTTTTTTTTTCCTGGACATTTGCCGTTCCATGAATTTTAAAACAGTCAAACTAGACTTTCTATTGGAAGAGCGTGGCATGGGTGGACTTCTCGGGGGTGGCAGCAAACAGACTTCACAGCGCCAAATGGCCTCATCCGTGAATACGGTATCTGTGCCACATCTGTATTCTGCCTTTTTCATATACGATTTCAAGCCCTTTAATAGATGTTTAACATTAGTTTCATAAGAGGATTAGGTACTTCCTGTTGATTCTTTGATCATTTGGGGTGATGGATGCTGATGGGAATAAAGTTCCACTTTCTACTTTATTGCCTAGTTGGTTCTTGCTGGTTGAAGATATTTTTATAGAGCTTTCCCAAGTGGAGAATATTCTCATGAAACATAACCAAATAAAAAACTCTTCAGCTTGCTTGGGTCTTGGCATCGAGCTTTCGACCACAAGCGCGGTGGAGAGCAGGCCTGCCCTGGTACCCCAACACGGCGGACAAGCTGGTGACTAGCATCCGACAGCACCGCACCATAGCCCCAGCCTAGGCTCCGCCCGCGGGCAGCCCGAGTGGCTCACGTGTTCCCACGTCTCCCGAGAAAGCTGCCCACCCTCCCGAGCAGTTTCCTCCTCGGCAAGTTGACCTGACATCTAAAGAACACGACACAGGAGTGCCGGCACGCGGCCGCTTCTCGATACTGGTTAACTTGATGAGCACTAGCTCTGTGCCCGGAGGAAAAGTACAGTATGGGCTTCACTGTTTTCATCGAAAATAAAAATAAAGACGTTGAAGTTCCCTTTCCCATCTACCGCAGAGCCCCGTCCCTATGATGAAAGGGGAAAATGGAAAAACCGCTTTATAAGCTGTAAAGGACTCTGGCCGTCCAAGGTGATGACAGTCACTGACGCCGCTGTCTGCCGCATTTCCCTGTCTCTTCAGGACCGCTCTGCCCGCCTCGCTTTACTGTGCACCTGCCACTGTCAGCGAGTAATCCTGCCAACACAGGGCCTACCATCTGCCTCGGGCGATAGTAAGTGACTCCAGACTGACGAGTGCGCTTTCCTGCCCGTCCCGACGCCCCCACGCGTCACAGCGCGCCCTTCAAGCGATCAGAGCCGGCCAGCTCGATGTTCTGAATGGTCACCAGGTCAGTGGCTCACCCAGGTCCACAGAGGTTCCTCTTGAAAGCAAAACAGAACCAAACGCCTTGCCCAAGGAGTTCCCTCCTGGGGCTAAAGTTCCAGGCCTGACGTCACCTGGGCCGGAGGACTGGACAGGGTAGGAGAACACGTGACTCAAGGAAGGAAAGAGGATGCTGGGAGGTGATGACGTGTGTCCATTACCTCTGCGTGTGAGGGCGGTGCTAGTAACGTCACACTGTCTTTAGCAACACCCGTAACCTAGAGACGCGCGCACACGCACACACACACACACACACACACACACACACACACACACTTTATCTGTCTGTGACCTCATTTTACAGAAGAGGAAATCCAGAATCATACATAATCATTTCCCTGAAATCTGCGGCACGACTTTGCTGCAAAGCCCGCAGGAGCCCCCGTTGTGCGGCCGTGACCGGGGCCAGGAGAACGGAATTACATCGCTTCTTCCCTTTGGGAACTTTCAGGGGCCACTCCGGGCAGTTCACCCAGAGAGAGGGTTAGCAGAGGGGGCTGCTTACCAACCTTCTGGAAGGGCCGAAAGAACAGGGGTGGCGGTGCCCAGCGACCAGGAAGCCCCTATTCCTCTCAGCCACCCTAGCTGCCGCTGTGGGACCCGCGGGGCCTGCAGCCCCCACACTCGCCAGCTGCTAGGAACTCTCCTGTCACTGCTTCCACGGGCAGGACACAGCCAGACGCTGGCCAACCGCGGATGTGGGGCTGCCGTTTTCAGCTTCCAGCCTCCACACTGCAGAGGGGGTCCCAGAAGGGCCTGGGTGGGGCTGAGCTGCAACAGGACATGCTGGGCACAAAGAAGGGTTTATTGGGAGCGCTACTGTAATAGAAAATTTACTTGGGACATTCATAAGACTTCGATCAGGAACAAAGAAACCAAGCAAGCAGGGCTTTGATTCAAACTTTAGTGTGCGTGTGTGCGTGTGTGTGTGTGTGTGTGTGGCGGGGCTGGGGGCACGCACACCTGAATGAGTCCACGCACCTTGAACCCTTTGCTTCAGGAATGGACCCCGGCCATACCCGCGCTCATCCCTTCTGCTCCCTCTAGGAAGCGCTCAGCACCAGCATCGCCCACGAGGCGCTGTGGCTGAGCTGGCTGGTCTCACCTTCCCTGAAAGCAGCGTCCAGATAAAGGCCGCAGCAGGAAGGGGCCTGCGACCAGCCACGGCTGCTGCCCCACAAGGCGGCGAGGACAGCCAGACAGGCTGTGACCCCAGAGCTGAGGCCACCACAGCCAGAGCCTGAAACCCAGCGGTCGGCGGGCTTGGGCTGCGTCCCAGCTCCGAAGCAGATCTGTTCCCAGCGTCCCCCCCGCTTCTGGGTCAGGCTCCTTGGTTTGTGTCCTTCACTTCGTCTCCAGCTCTTTCGTCACATGGCCCCCCCCGTGTCTTCGGTGGCCCCCTCACCCCGTGTGTGTCTGTGTCCAAACCTCCCTCCTATAAGGACCAGTGGTGCTGGACGTGGCCGCCCGCCCCCAGGACGACCGGCACCTAACAGTCCCCGACAGCCCTGTTTCCAAACGGGTTCCCACACTGCAGCCTGGGGGCAGGACTGCAGCCCATGCAGGGCACAGTCCAACCCCAGCTCTTGGGAGAGAACAGCGGTTACAGGTCCTCTGTAACCCATCCTGACAAGCTCCCAGCTCCCCTGACTCTCCAGGGATTGCTAAAGTAGACAAGTTTTACGGAACCATAAAATGACACTAAAGAAGTTAATAGGAAACCGCATAAAGTATCTTCTGGAGGTTTGCGGGTGGGAGTTTAGTGTTTTGTTTTGTTTTGTTTTTTAAGGCGGCACCTGTGGCATATGGAAGTTCCCAGGCTACGGGTCAATCTGGAGCTGCAGCTGCCGGTCTACAGCAACGCCAGATCCTTAACCCACTGGACAAAGCCAGGGACCAAACCCACATCCTCGTGGATACTGGTAAGGTTCTTAACCTGCTGAGCCACAACGGGAACTCCCAACTTCTGTTCTTTTTATGCTCACTTTCTCCAGGAATCACGTGGCTGCTTCACACACAGTATTTCACCTTCTCGTGCTCAACCATCCTCCAGACAGCTACCCGCGTCCCCCTTTTAGGGCCGAGGCCCAGACGCACGAGGCCCCAGCAGGAGGGTGGCTGCAGGAGGCTGCAGATCAGCGGGCCAAGGAGCCACGTTTCAAGTCAGTCTTCTCCACCCGCGGCGTCCGTCAGACGCAGACACCGAGCGCTGCGTCGGGCCCTGCCTGTCACCCCCTGCCTCCCTCGGGCCAGCCGGGGCCCCCGACCTCCAGGCTGGCCCGCCCGGGGCCTCAGAGCACACGGAGGAGGCGCGGAGTCAGAGATCCCCGCCCCCGCCCCAGCCAACCCACAAGCAGCAGCCGCCACCGCTGGCTGGCCTCCCGGGCCGCTCCAGCACAGCGCCTTCCGAAAGACCGCCGGGGCCAGGGCCCCTCTGGGTAGAAACCATTCAGACCTTTGTGGATGTTGTCAGAGGAAAAGGAACTTCACATCTCACCGGCTGCGGTCACCAGCCCGGCCTGAGCTGTGAGACGGCGCTGCTGGACGGCACCCCCGGCCCCTGGGGGCTTCAGAGCCCACCCTCGCATTTCACAGCGCTGCAGCCTGGACGCAGTGCGTGAGCGAGGCGGAGAGATGCGACTGCCTGGCTGGCTCTGCCCCAAACCCTGCTCACCTCAAGGTGGAGGCAACTGGGGAGTTCCCGTCGTGGCTCAGCGGTAATGAACCCGACTGGCATCCACGAGGACATGGGCAGTTGGTCCCTGGCCTCGCTCAGCGGGTTAAGGATCCGGCGTTGCCGTGACTGTGCTGTAGGTCGCAGGCACAGCTCCGATCTGGCGTTGTGTGGCTGTGGTGTAGGCCGGTGGCTATGGCTCCAATTCGACCCCTAGCCTGGGAACCTCCATATGCTGCAGATGTGGCCCTAAAAAGACGAACAGAGAAGCAAAGATGGAGCAGAGTATTTGGTTCCTTAAAGCTTTACACACACGCACGCCGGAAGCTCAGTCTTTCAGGCAAAGGCTCAAAGTATCGGATGAGCCTGCGGATGAGCCTGGGAAGTTCTCAGATGGGAACACGGGCAGAAAATCAACTGATTTCACTTCCTTTTTTGTTTGGGGACTTCTGAAAAGATCCACCCCCTTTCCAAGACGCCCAACCCCGGATTCTAGGACGTCTCCTTTGCCTGCTCCCCGGATGAGCAGGGGACACCAGAGGTCTTTAGGCAAAGGCACAGGCGAGAGCCGTGACCAGGAGAACACCCCGGCGGTGCTTTGAGGAATGCTGGTGCTAAAGTCGCAGCGGAGGCCGGTGATCGCAGAAATAAGTCTTGCAAATTAAAATTCAGGCGAGGTCACAATCCGAAGGTACATACTCACGGCACAAGCAGGCGGCGCTCCCGAGGCGGCCGCGGCGGGGCTGTGGGCTGGAGGAGGGACACCGCGCTTTGACCTCAGCAGCTGAGGCCCGTGAGCCCCGCGCCCAGGCGTCGAAGGAGACGCGCCTGCGGCAGCCTTTGGAGTGCGGCACGAGAGCTGTCAGTGCCCCAGCTTCCATTTTGGTTCCCCAACCCACTCGATCGTTGACACACACTATTCCTGGCCAGGTCTTGCTTTTCATGGCTCAGAATCTAAGAAAAGAGGAAAGTTTGCACTGCAGGGTTTCCCTTCCAAAAGGCCCTGGAGAAAAGCAGAAGGCCACGTGCTCGTCCTGGGGTTTCTCAGTGCCCGGGAATGGCGCGAGGAGGGGCTGCAAACAGAGTCACAGCAAACACGACCTGTCCCCGGGCCCTTGTAAAGCCTCCTGACACACTGCTCACAGTCAGTGCTTCTCTCCACCCGCCTGGCAGCCCTGGGAACCGGGGATGAACCGGGGATGCGGAGAAGCCAGGTTCAAACCCTTGTCTCCTCATCCACTGGAAGGGCCCTGCCCCCTCGGCTGAGTGTCCGATTCCTTCCTTATTTGGCCATCTGTCACCACCCATCTGCCAGGATCTTGTCTTCACCCACAAACGTCTGACCAGGATGCATTCGAAAAAGCAAAACAAAACACAATCCAAATGATAGGATCCAGTTTTCAAAACCGGCGCATGTCGCCTGCGTGCAGACAAACAACCAGCATCTGTCCAGGCCCCTCCCCAATCCCCGGTTTGTGACTGCGCAGGAGAGAGAGCACTGCGAGACAAAGGAGGCTGGGAGCGGGCCGGGGGCTGGTCCCGCTGCCGCTGATTGCATCAGCGCTAGACGCGCAGCCTGGCAGAAAGTGCTTATCAGAGGGAATTTTCCCCAATCTGATCATAATTGATGCAATGTTCTGTGTCAAATCGCTTCCTGTTTCCTGATTGCGGGTAAGAAAAATGTGATTTAATCAGAGCGTTTGCCACAGTTCAGAGCCCATGCAGCTGAAAACAGGTGCAGCTCCCCTGCGCTGGCACCCCGGGGCCGGGCCAGGGGCGACCTGGGGCGCCAGCCACCCGCTCCCAGCCCGGGAGGAAGATGACAGACGCTTGGGAAGCAGCTAAGGCGACCCGAGAGGGGACCCAGCCTCCCCACTTCCTGAAGGAGGCGGACTGTGCTCTGGCGGTGGAAACCTTACAGGCCGAGCCGTGACCCCAACCCGGGCACCCTCCGCTCAGCCCAGGGTGACCCCGCAGCTCCCGGCCGCCACCCGGAAACGCCGACCCTGGTCCCCACGCATTCCGGTGAAACCGCTGTTTCACACGCACTCTTGCTTTTATCCGTGTGTCACACGTGGACAAGACAAGAACCGGGAGAAGGGTCCTGCATGAAGCCACGTGGCCCGACTCCCAGGGCCTGGCCCCTCCGGCAGCATCTGTGGACCTCTGCTCGGGCCGAGGGAAGAGCAGGAAAAAGGCCTTCAACCCTCAAGCTATTTCCTAAAGCTCGAGCGTCTTCCATTCTCCCGAAGCGTCCCCTGAGCCCTTCGTGTGTCCAGGGTGTGTGTCTCAAGCACTAAAGATGCAGCCCGTTTTTTGTCTGCTTTCGTTCTTTCTGTTTTTGGCTGCCCCGCAGCACGTGGCCTTCCCAGGCCGGGGATCAGGTCTGGGCTGCAGCCTGGACCTACAGGAGCCTTGATCCACTCCGCGGGGACTGAATCCGCACCCCAGCACTCCCGAAACGCCACCAACCCCGTCACACCACAGCGGGAGCTCCATAAGATGCAGTCGGGGACTGAACCCGCACCCCAGCACTCCCGAAACGCCACCAACCCCATCACACCACAGCGGGAGCTCCATAAGATGCAGTCGTTTTAAAAGCCAAGCAACACCCCTGCCCTTCTTTCTGCAACAAGGAGTAAAACAATAACAGCTAAGGCACTCAGGACAGGAAAACAGCGATAAAGGCAATGCCGGAGTGTCACAGAGCTCCGGGTGTGGGGCCACCCTCAAGGTGGGGGCCAGTGAAGGCCCCTGTGAGGACGCCTGGAGGTGAGAGAGACCAGGCTGCACCAGCCCCTGCGAGAGCATGTGCACGACCAGGAAGGGCCAGGGCGCTGGGCACAGCCAGGGGGGGTGACACATGGGCGGTGGCCCGACCTCGGGCATCAGGACAGCATCAGGGCTGCGGGCTCCTCCCTGGGGGCGGGAGCCATTGAAAAGAGTAGAGCAGGAGGCGACAGGACCTGACGGAGCTCACTGCAGGCCCCTCTGGGCACTAAAGGCTGCAAGGTCAGCAGAGGCCCATGCGGAAGGCCATGGCCATAACCCAGGTGAGAGATGCTGATGGCTGGACCAGGGTGGGGAGAAGCAAATTCTGGACATGTCTGAAGGTAGAGTCCGCGGGGTTTGCTGGTGGACCAGGTATGGACGGCGGAGGAGTAGTCAGTGGTGACACCGGGGTTTCTGAGCTAAGCAACAGGAAGCACGGAGTTGCCAGGAAGTAAGGAAGGTGCTGGGAAAACGTCTTTATCTGCTTTCATTTTCCCCACATCAGGTACAGTCACAGGACTCGCACCAAGCTCATCAATGTAAAGTACAAAATAGTAACACCCTTTAAAAAGTCTAAGTTGTTGTTCCTGCAGAAATAACGAAAATAATTCAGTTTTCTGGCTGAAAAATGACTCAGAGTATTTAACAGTTATGTGGTGAAAACAGTCCAACGGAGGACTTCCCATTGCAGCACAGCGCTAACAAACCCAACCAGCATCCACGAGGATGAGGGTTCGATCCCTGGCCTTGCTCAGTGGGTTAAGGATCCAGCATTGCTGTGACCTGTGGTCTAGGCTACAGATGTGGCTCGGATACTGAATGGCTATGGCCATGGTTTAAGCTGCCAGCTATCACTCCAATTCAACCCCTAACCTGGGAACTTCAATATGCTGTAAGTGCGGCCCTGAAAAGCAAAAACAAACAAACAAACAAACAAAAAATTCCAATGGAAACCACCACGTAATACCAGGAAAACAAACTCTGTATGTGGAAAACATGTCCCTGACTTCAGGCTATACTGCAAAGCCACAGTCATCAAAACAGTATGGTACTGGCATAAAAACAGAAACACAGATCGATGGAAAAGGATAGAAAGCCCAGAAATAAACCCACACACTTATGGTCAACTATTCTAGGACAAAGAGGCAAGAATATACAATGGAGAAAAGTCAGTCTCTTCAATAAGCAGTCCTGGGAAAACTGGACAGTTACATGTAAAAGAATGAAATTAGAACGTTCTCTAACACCATACACAAAGATAAACTCAAAACGGATTAAAGACCTAAATGTAAGACAACATACTACAAAATTCTTAGAGGAAAATATAAATGTAAGACCAGATACTATAAGATTTTCAGAGGAAAACACAGGCAGAACACTCTCTGACAGAAACCATAGCAATATCTTTTCAGATCCACCCGTAGAGTAATGGAAATAAAAGCAAAAATAAACAAATGGGACCCAATTAAACTGAAAAGCCTTGGCACGTCAAGAAAGCCAAAAACCAAATGAAAAGACAACCCACAGAATAGGAGAGAATATTTGCGAATGAAGTGACTGACAAGGGATTAATCGCCAAAATATACAGAGAGCTCAATATTTAAACAATGAAAAACCCACTGAAAAAAATGGGTAGAAGATCTAAATAGACATTTATCTAAAGACATACAGATGACAAAAAAGAATGAAAAGATGCTCAACATCACTAATTATTAGAGAAATGCAAATCAAAACCACTACGAGGTACCACCTTATACCAGTCCGAACGGCCATCGTCAGGAAGTCCACAAACAGTAAAAGCGCAGGCGAGGGTGCAGAGAAAAGGGAGCTCCCGCACTGTCAGTGGGAGCGCACATCGGTGCAGCCACTACGGAAAACAGTATGGAGGTTCCTCAAGAAAACTAAAAACAGAACTGCTCTACGATCTAGCAATTCTAATCCTGGGCATCTACCCACAGAAAACTAGAATGTGAAAAGCTACATGCACCCCAGTGTTTACTGCAGCACCATTTACAACAGCCGAGACACGCGAGCAACCTAAACATCCATCAGCAGAGGAGTGGATACAGATGGTGTGGTACATACACACCATGGAATATTATTCAGCTATTACAAAGCATGAAATAGTGCCATTTGCAGCAGCATGGAGGACTCAGAAACTCATACTGAGTGAAGTTAGACAGTGAAAGACAAACATCATATGATATTACTCACACGTGGAATCTAAAAAAAGGATATAGATGAACTTATTTTCAGAACAGAAACAGACCCACAGACTTTGAAAACAGACTTACGTTATCAAAGCGGACGGGCAGGGGCAGGCCAGGCAGACCTCCCAGGGGACAGAGTGGGCAGACCGGGGCCGTGAGGCTGGCACGCACACGCCGAGGTCAGTGGAGCGGCTGGCCAACTGTGGAGCGCCGGACTCTGCCAGGTCGGGGATCACCCATGTGGGAAACAACCAGGAAAAAAGGGATGGACGTGTGTATATAACTGAAGCACTCTGGGCTACAGCAGAAATTATCGCAGCGCTGCACATCAACTACACTTCAATAAAGCTTAAAAAAAGAAATAAAGCAGAACTACCACTGCAAACAACTTAGAAATTAATAGTGATGAAAATGTGTGGCTGTAGTCAGAAGGAACTCATAGATTTCCATGCCTGCATTACTGCTCAAATTTGAAATTAAAGAAAGGCAATTCAAAACAATAGTGTAATACTTTTATCCTAAAATGGGCCAAAATTATTTTCATAATTAGGTTGGGGAGACTGTAAGGAAATGGTCAATCTCATATCGTACTAGCAGAAATGTAAACGAGTAAAATTTTCAGAAATTTCCCAGTAAGTAGCCAAAGGCATTATACTGTAAGTTGCCTTTCTTTTCTTTTCCTTTTTTTTTTTTTTTTTTTTGCTTTTTAGGGCCAAACCCACGGCATATGGAGAGTCCCAGGCCGGGGATCAAATCGGAGCTACAGTCACCGGCCTACACCACAGCCACAGCAATGCGGGATCTGAGCTGTGTCTGCAACCTGCACCACAGCTCACCGCAACGCCGGATCCTTAACCCGCTGAGCAAGGCCTGGATCGAACCCCTGCCCTCATGAATGCTAGTCAGGTTCGTTTCTGCTGCACCACAACGGGAGCTCCCATAAGTTCCTTTCTGAGTCGGCAATTCCCCTTTTCAGAATGTATCTTAATTAAATGTCATCGTGAACATACAGAAGACTTAAGTCCGAGAATTTTCATCGCAGCATCGTTTAAATGGAGAAACACTGTAAATGCCCTAAGACAAGCCGAGGGGACCCGAGCGACAGGGCCCCTCCAGGGGAGGCAGCCAGCTCACCAGAGAGGAGACAGACAGGGCTGCGCGGTGCCGGCAGAGAGAAGCGCAGGGAAGAGCAGGAGGCGTGGACGGGCCGGCCCAGCAGTAAACCAACGAAAACGCACACAGAACGCACGCCTGCGAGATAACCCCGCGCCCCTACTTCCTCCGAGCACCTGCCTCTACAAAGTAGAAGCGGGGGATCTTCTCAGTCTTCTTTCCAGCTTCCGATCGTGAAGATCAGAAATCCGCGGCCCTACCGGTGAAAGTCAGACCCAACCGCAGCCACGCGTGACGTCACTCTTCCGGCCCCAGCTGGGCTATCCCCTTCTGGAAGCAGCGACAGACAGGACGGCGGGGCCGGGAGCGCGTTTGCTCAAGGTGCTCCTTGACGGATGAGAAAGGGGTACCGCAGCAGGCGCGGGCCTTGCAAGGCCCACTCGGGGCGTTTCAGCAGAACGAGGACAGAGCTCAGCCCAGCGCCTGGCCGGGCCCCTGCCTGGCAGCACTGCTGTTGCCAACGTGGAAACTTCTGGGCCCCTCTCCCATCGCTGAGGAGGACTCGATGATCCGAGGGCCCTTTCTCACTCCCGACTCCGGGCGGAGTCTGAAGCCACAGCTATCGCGGCCTTGAGACGGGTGCATCTGCCCGCCCGGGTGGGCGTGAGCCCGTGCTGGCCACACCCTGCAGGGGGCCTCCAGTCCTGTGCCGCACCCAGGGCAGCGGGCTGTCCAAGCACCGACTTCCAGGGTGTTCTAAACCCGGCTGGGTTGCAAAGCGTGACTGACTCTCTGGGGTGGGGCCAGCGTTGGGAGGCCTGGCACGTGACTGCAGCGCCCGGCCCTCCTGGAAAGCGGCCACCAGGGCTCCCCAGCTAAAGAGGAATTATACTCGTGGCTGTCTGCGTGACATCTCCCACTCGCTGGGGTTTGAAAGTGGTTATGAAAAGAGAAGCCTTGAAAGGGAAAGCGAAAGTGAACCGCCTGCCTTTGCGGGAGCTCCATCAGGACCCTGTCTCCATGGCGACCAAGGTCGGCTCCGCAGCCGAGAGGCGGCCTTCGCGCCCACGTGCCCACAGGAACCCCGAGCTGCCCAACACCCACCCACTCGGAGGTCAAAGACGCTGCCAGACTTCCTGTGGGTGTTCCCACTCACGCGGCACCGCGGCGAGGCCTGTGGGAGCCTCGTGGGGCAGGATGGACTCAGCTCACCGAGCACCGTTCTCGGGCGAGGACGCGCAGGCCCCCTCCTCAGGTGGCTGGGGGCTCCTGGAAGATGAAGGCTGCAGAAGCATCTGGCCGAGAGCTGCCGCGATGGCAAGATCAAACGCGTCGCCACATTCAATATTTATTCAACAAATACAGAGACTCAAGAATCAAACCGCGCACTGAGTTCAGAAAGCCCAGTTGTCTAAACAGGTCACTGGAATCAAAGAGAAGAGTGAGCGGCAGGACCGGGACACGGGGGCTCGGGGCGGGCGGCGCTGGGCGGGGCCAGGTGTGAGGAGCTCCGGCCGTGAGTGGGGAGGGGGAGCCCAGGGCCAGGGGGCTGGAGCACATCCTCTGTTGACAGGGAGGCCACCAGAGTGCAGCCTGGCCCAGGAGCAGAGGCGGCCAAGGTCACGGGGGTCAAAGCCAGCCCTACTCCAGGGAGGACGAGCTGGAGGAAGAGCTGCTTTGGGCCGCGGGGAGCTGTGGGCGGCCTGTGCCTCCCTCGGCCCCTCCCGCACCCCCGGGCTCCCTGGATTCAACTTCAGGTCAGCCCCGAGCCCCAGCCCTGCCCACGGCCTCCCCGGCCCAGATCGACCACCAGAAATGGCCTCCCCGGCCCCGCCTGCCCTGCAGCCTCCCCGCTTCGCCGCCCGGTGCCTCGCGCTCCACCCATCCCAGCTGTCGTCCGTGCTCAGAAACATCTTGGCTTCGAACGTGCTGCTGCCCGAGCTGTCTGTGTCACTGCCATCCCCTGCCCTCCGCTAGCCCCTGGGGCCAGACGGGCCCGTGGCTCCTCTCGGAATTCGCCCCTGGGTGCCGGCTCTCTGAGCTGGCCGTGAGCCTGCACCACCTCGGCTGTGGGTCTGACTCCACCGCCCCCCCCCACCCCCAGGCAGTTTCTCTCTGCGTCCCCGGCCTTGTCCGGGCCCTGCCGCTCCCTGCACCACGGCCCTGACTGAGCCTTCCCATAACCCGCACCCCTAGAGGTGACAGCCATCAAGGCCGACAGACTCTGCAGGAAGGCCCTCAGCACCCAGCCAGCAGGTGCAACACAGTTTCCAGGGCAACCGCCCCTGCCTCTCCCACTCCCTTCTCAGTGACTCAGCCATCAGATGGTGTGGGCTCACTGGAGGGGCTCAGAAAGTTTGTTGGGTGAATACTAAACGGTATACACGGGTCCGCAGCCTCCCACCTAGCAGTCAGAATGAACGGGAACTCCAGAGGCCCCGGTCCACGTTTGGTCCTGCTGCTGCTGGCCCTGTGCCCGGGCCCTGGGCCCGTCCCGCACATTTCCAAGGCTCAGCTTTCTTGTCTCAAACTGGGATGATTACCAATGTCCACTTTTGGTGTGAATTTTAATGTAAGCCCACACATGTGAAAAGGCGTTATCAGCTCTACGCGCTTCATTCATTCACTTTCATCCACTCCTTCAACGACATTCACTGGGTGCTCACGAGTGGCAGACACTGATCCAGAAACTGCAGATACGGTGGTTTTCAAATAGCCCTGAAAACAGCCCTCCCCTAGAGGTTTCACATACAGCAAATCCCACTGCGCGTCCTCTGCTGCTTTATGATAAGCATGGAAAACGTGTTCATTAAATATTTGCTGAGAAATCAATGCATGCTTGCAATGAATTCTTTTACAGTGAACATATCTTCTTAACAAAAGCTTTCTCCTAATCTCAAGTCACAAAGAAATCACTCACTTCGTTCAGCAAAGGTCTGTTGAGTACCTGCTGTTTGTCAGGAATCTGCTAGAAGGTGGAGTGAGAGCCTGACGCTTTCCTGCTCCTGACAACTGCACCGTCCACAGGGGGAAGGGGACGGAAAACGCTGGAAATGCGGCAGTAAGGCGGGGGGGGGGGGTCGGGGAAGGCTTCCAAGTGGAGAGGACCCTTGGGCCAAGTCCCAGAGGGTGAACTTGCGACTTTGAGGACAGGAGGGCGAGTCGGCCAGTGTACAGCCCACCACGTGAGGGAAGGGACGAGGATGCAGCTGAGGACAAGGCCGGGGACCAGAGATTAGGTACTAGCCCGTGCTGGTACCCATGTCACCCCGGGGGCCACGGGGCCACCGACGGATGGAAGCAAAGGAGGGGCCGTCGGGCCGTAGGCCAGGAGAGCAAGCTCGGCCGCCGGCAGCCCTGCGACCCGTTCCCGTCTCTTGGTCGCACTGCGGCCGGAGCCCAGCTGGGCTCAGCCTCCCGCCCCACCGCCTCGCTGCTGGCGCGGCGCCGCTCCCAGGAGCTCGGTGCGTGCCGATGGGCTTATGTGATGACCCAGCAAGGCAGCCGGACCGGGGAAGGCGGCAGATCCGGGAGAGATCAAAGGAGGCGCGAGCTGGTGTCTCCTGACAGCGCGCCTGGTGCGTGTCTGGCCCGAACGGCAGGGCAGACGTCACTTCTGGGCCCGAGGGTCACCCCCTGTGCCCACTGGCTGTTGGAGCTCGGGCCCCGGGTCAGGGAGCCCGCGTGGCCTCCTGGCAGGTGTCGCCTAGAGAATTTCTCGTCCCCACGGATCCCAGGGCCTGAGCCTCCTTCGGCTCAGATCGTCACCTCGCTGCCCCCTGTCACCTCGCCGCCCCGTCTCTCTGTCCCTGAGACCAGCCACGCGGGTCATTTTTATTTCAGTGACCTTTTTGCTATCACAACGGAGACACTGGAGGAGACGGAAAAAATGAAAAACCCGGTGGCATGCATTAATCCATTCATTTTTGTGGACAGGCACGCTGCTTACTTCGCAGGGGATTCTAGTATTCCACTAAATGTCGGAGTTTGGGGTGCTCCATCGGGGACGCGTGAGCGCCCTGACCAAGCCCACACTGCGCGCCGTCTCCTGTGGGCTCCGGGGCCTCCTTCCGCCCCCGAGCCTTCCCTACAGAGCTTCTCTCGTGTTCTTGCCCCACGTCTGGACCGCAGGCGTGAACTCGGCTCCTTTCCCCTTCGTTGCTCCCTCCATCCTCTGCTCAAAGCGGCAGGTCACGGCAAGGCCCGCGCCCGCGTCCGGGAAGGCAGCACCCCCGTGAGACCCCGACGTGCAGCTTCTCCTGGAGCTGGTCCTCTGCCCGCCTTGCCCGCATGTCCCTGCACGTCTTCTGCAGCGTGCTCACTGATGCTGCGGATGCACTCAGGGACTTCTTCACCTGAACGACCCGCGGGAGTTACAAATAAAAGGCAATGCTTTCTCCTTTTGCGTAAAAAGAAAGCCTACTTTAAACACTCTCTTATCAGCTGAACTACCAGGACTGAGGTGACTCTGCCAAAAGCACACTGACAGGGACCAACAGCAGAACTACGCTCGGCATTCTGCGACCGGGCGTTGCGTCTGGACGACGGCATCTCTTTCACTCTGTGGTTACAGAGGCCACGACACATCGATCAGCTTCTTACAGGACATCACCTCGTACCGGTCCAGACACCAACAAACACCCCCCCGCCCCCGCCGTCTAAACGCAAATGCAGGACGGGGCGTCCGGAGCCCTGGGCTGTGGGACTTTGGACAAATAGCTTCCCCTTTCAGGACCCCAGTTTTCTCACTTGTAAATTGAAGTGACCGAGCAGATGGGTGTCTGTGATCACTTCTAGCACTTTCCATGAGCCTAAGGGCAGCAGGACGCCCGGCTGCCCTAGAGCTTGCCCTCCACCGCGGATGCTAAGACGGCCTGAGTCTCCCAAGGTCAGCGTCAAAACAGGCGCCGACACAGAGGAAACACAAGCAAGGAGACGCCACTCTGTCGCCACTACGCATTATCACAAAGAGCACTTTAAAGCGCAGCGTGAAGGAGGATGGGACCTGCAGCTGGCGGGGCAGAGAAGGACCCACCGTTTACCGAGCCGACCAGGCCGGGGGCAGGACACGGGGACGCGCGAAGGAGGCACTGTGGTTGGGTTTCTAAGGAGAGGGGACAGTGGCGAGCACCAGGGAGGCCACGCCAGGCACGCAAAGGAGACACAAGCACACACTTCTGAAGAAGCGTCTTTCCTCTCAACAGACACCAGCTCACTGCCCGCACCGGGTGGCGTGGGGGACCCAGAGAGAGCTGGGGTGCACAGGGGTGGGCCTGGGTCCTGACAGGGGCCCCCCAGGAAGGGCCCGAAGTGCGCAGTGAGGAAGCTGCTTAGCAGAGGGACGTCGGGAGCCAGGGAAGATCCCAGCCAAAGAATGACACGGACAAGGACCCCGACCGCGGTGTCAGCGGGGGTGCGGCTGGGGCGGAGGCCCGGCAGGGGCCACGAGGGCGCAGACCCCCCGGAGAGAGGAGGGCACGGCGGGCGGATGCCAGGCTGCTGCCCAAGCGGAGGGCTGCTTTGGGTCGAGTCTGTCACCCCGGGTCCAGCAGACCTGCGGGTACCGAGGCCCCTCCCCACCCCGGGGGGGGGCTCACAGATGCTCTATGAAATCCAGAAGTTTCCAGGAGGCTGACAGCACCAGACATTCCTGGACTCAGTGTCTCTTGACAGGACGAGATTGGACATGTTGTTATTTTGGCCTTAAAGCGCAACACATCCCGTTTTCAATGCTCCAAAAACACAACACAAGCACAGAAGCTGGCCATCGTGGAGGGGAAAGCGAGCAGAGCGGCCATGCCTTCCTTCCCCTGCTGGCATCCGTCTGTTTCCAGATGGGATCCCTAAGCATCTATTTTTCAAAAGCCCCAGTCCCCAAATTAACCGCCCGCAGCATGGCCTGAGCGTCCCTGAACCAGAATGTAAGCTGCACACAGCCCAGGGCAGCGTCTGCTCGCTCCACGTGCGTCCCCGTCAAAGCAGGGCTGTCGGCCACACAGGCAGCCTGGATTAACACTCGTGTCTTCAAGCTCCAAACCTGCCGTGTTTTCCTTTTTTTTTTTTTTTTCGTAATTTCTTACATCTCCATTAAGGAAATAAAAAAAAAAGAGCCATCCACTTTAGGGGGAAAAAAATCTAAAAATTTCACTTTTCCCCCTTTCAAAAGCATGGCCCCCCCTTTTTTTCTTTCATAAATAACAGGCTTAATCAATTATCTTTTTTCATCTGCAAGTCGAGTGTTTCTTTCAGGGTGAAATGTTGTCATATTTTTAAGTGTTTGCTTTTAAGTTGTCAGCTAAATAGACTCCTTCCCCAAGGATCTTCCAGTCGTAGGTTTGGATCCTAAAAATCCGCACGCAGACGCTAGTGAGCAAGTGAGGGCACGACAATGATGGAAGGTGCACGCAGCCTGCTGTCCGTGGGAGCCCATAGCTGGGGACACACAGCACGTGTCGCTGGTTCTGGGACCAAATCGGAGGACAGACGCCTTTGTAACAGAAACCAGAAAGTGACCCACAACTAACAAATAAGGGGATAAAAGGAGGAAGCCGTGTATGCTTGGTGAGGTTTCCTGTTGCGACTTTCCTTGGCCAAGACACGAGAGAGAAGGAATTCACGATGCAGCTCAGGATGGAAGCCCGTCTTTCCACACCAGTGAAGGAGATTTACCAGATTCCCTTGATTCAAAGAGGCCATCAATTATAGGATGCACCATCTATTCAGGAACGGCTTTTCCAGGAAGAAAAAAAAAAGAAAGGCTGCATTAAAAGCAACCATCAATTACCAGCCACATTCAGAGCTCGGAAACACTCCCAGGTGAAAAATATGCATCTTAGAGGCAAGAAATACGGCATTTTAATTCAAAGGTCATCATCAATTAATCATTTTAGAAGACAAGCAAAATGGGCCCGCTGGAATAGAGGTCATCACGCAGGGAGAGTGGCAGGGCTGAACGGGCCGAGGAAAGCAGAAATATGTGCCGGGGTGCAAGGAAAGAAAGGACTCGCAAGAAGGCAGCTGTGAACAGCTTAAAACTGTCTCATAAAAATGTTAGGATTTACCTCCCGCATACAACTTCCTATGAACCACCACGACCCTAAGACATGGAGCCTGCAGCAGGCGCTCCAGGAACAATCTCTGTGTTACTCAGAGTTTCATCCCCAGGTCCTGCCGCACGTGGAGGGGACAATGGACGTCTGCTGAACGAGATCTGTTCGTTGAGCAAACGGCAAAACCCAGCCCCGGATTCATCGGCAAGCCCGGCGATCCCACAGCCTCCGGCTCTCAGGGCCGGACCCGCCCCGCCCCGCCCCACCCGGAGCCTGCGCCTCCTCTCTCGGTGCTGCGCCCCCAGCCCCGGCCTCCCCGCCGCCCCCACTTCCACCAGCTGAGGGCAGAAGCAAGGTGTCCATCGCTCAGCTTTGGAACCTTCCAGAAACCCCATAAAAAGAAGTGCTTCTCTCTCTCAGTTCTTGGAATTTTTTCAAAGAGGATTATCCAAGATTCTAGAAATACACGTAAAAGAATGACCAGCGACAGAAAGCAGCCTAGATTTCTATCTCATTGTGGGGGAACCGAGGCCCGGAGCCTATGAGCAGGAGGTTTCACGTCCATCTGGCCAGGAGCGAGACTGTGTTTGCGCGCTGGCCTGTGGTTTCAGAGGCTCACTTTTGTCTCCAGTGTCCCCGTTTTTGTCGCCTCTGTTGTCTGCAGGTTTCCTTAGAGATTCCCTGTTAAACAGGCTTTGAGACTCGTGGTTTTCTGAGATGTAATTATCTGTTCCTATACAGGGGTCCCGTGGATGTGGTGGGACGCTGTCCGGGGGGGCCTTCTGTAATCCTGGACTGTGGCCCTAGGTTGGGTTCCAGCCCCTCAGCGAGCTTACGCTCCTGATCCCTGACCTTCATAAACGCTTCGCAATCTTTTCTTTCCCCTCAGAGGTGAGACAACCGCCGGCCTACGCCACAGCCACAGCAACACGGGATCCAAGCCGCATCTGTGACCTACACCACAGCTCACAGCAACGCCGGATCCTTAACCCACTGAGCGAGGCCAGGGATCGAACGGGCAAACCTCGTGGTTCCTAGTCGGATTCGTTTCCACTGCACCACAACGGGAACTCCAGGACCACCATGAACTTGACAGACCCCTGAGACCCTGGGGCCTGAGGGTGAGGGCCGTGCCTGAGGTCACTGAGCTGCAGCCAGCAGGCTGTGTCACACCGACCACACACAAGAGGAGTCTGGGTCACTCTGGGCTTCGGCCGAGGAAATCTACTGCTCACGCGCCAGGTGGGCCTCTGCCTAGCGCTGCACCTCTCTGACGTGACCCAATTTTTGGACGCACAGATAATCAGGGCAGTCTGTTTCTCCCACTGTGATCATTTTTTGGGTCAGGGAAGAAGAGAAGTCATTCCGTGTTGTTAAATATCCAGATGGCACTGTGTCATTCAGCTCAACCACTTCTATTTTTTACTTGGGGAAAGTTTCTTGGCAAGGATGCCATCGAGCCGATGGGCAGACAGAACCGTTTATTCCTCAGTATGTCAAAACCCCTCTTTTGACACGCACATTATTATTTTTATTATGGGAAATGGACCTGTTACTAAAAGTCTCTCGTTTCTTGCCCACCTCCTCGGCTTCTACGTCCCCCCAGGGCCTGGCCAGGCAGACCCTCATTCTAGACAGAGTGGGTACAGGTGTGGGGCCAGAGCACTTTTAATCTTTAGATTAAAAATGCACTTTTACACTGAAGGAAACGTTTAACATACAATATCAGTATATTCCTATTTACACCAACGAAGCCATCAAGTACAATCTGACAGTTTTTACTCTAAAGGAACATGAAGCTGTGTCACTGAGGACGGCGGCTCCCTGGTCTGGGACGCTTTCCTGGGATGACAGAAGGCTTCCGAAATCATGGGTTTCTGCGGCCAGCACGTGTCCGGAGGGCGTGGCCGCTGCCCCCACCCCCGACCAGCCCCGCCCCCGACCAGCCCCGCCCCCGGGAAGCCCCGCCCCGGAAGTCCCGCCCCCTGGGGAGCCCCACCCTGGGGAGCCCGCCCCCCCCGGAAGCCCCGCCCCCGGGGAGCCCGCCCCCCCCCGGGAAGCCCCGCCCCGGAAGCCCCGCCCCCGGAAGCCCCGTCCCTCCGGGAACGCCTGCCTTTTCCCTGCAAGTCCCGGCCTCCCGGGGGGATGGGGGGCACTCGGGCTCCCTGCCCGCAGTTCCACTTCAAGGGGTTGAAGGGGAGGTGGGAGAGCAAAGAGTGAGCAGAGTAAAGGGCTCTTTCGGGAGGAAAATCCTGATGGAAAGAGAACTCTGAGTGGCTGTGGGGTTTCCATGGAGACCTCCGAAGTTCACAAGGAGCTGCGCGACACCTGCGACCTCAAGGCACACGTCCCTGACAGGCATTCCACGAGGACAAAAACGCAGGCAGCCACATTTCACGGTCTGAAATTGAAAACAGTGATGTGCGGTCGGGAACAGGGGCACCCGGAGTTCAACGCAGCTCCCCCGACAGGTGCCGCGGCTTCTCGGACCTTCGGTGGCCTGTCTGCAGCATGTGAGCAAAAGCCCGCTGTGCAGAGGGCTTTGCAGAATGAGGCCTCCAGCACAGGGCCACCAGGCTGTAATGCAGCCACAACTGCGTCACACTGGTCCCAACGCCCCCCCCAAGCTGCCGCCTCCCCCAGAAACTCGGTGGACGGGTCAACATGCCAAGGAGGTGGCACGGCCACAGGTGACACAGGAAGAGATGGCCAAGGCGATTCTCTGTCTCAGCAAAGCCGTGCACGACCTCTGGGGCTCCATCTGCCGTAGGCATCGCGCCAGCAGGAAGTCCGTCCTCCCGGCCACCCCCACGCCCCGTGTTGCCCCTGCAGCCCCGTGACCGCGACATCACCGCCCACTGGTGCCCCACTCTGGCCCCGAGCACTTCTGCGCCCTCGGCCCTTCCTCCTCCACAAAAGTAGACTAAAATTATATTTTATGACTTCAGTATATTATGACAAATATGTTAAATACTACTGGTTTAAACATCTTCAGTCTAAAAGTTCATTTTTGCACTTGCCCACCGGAAACAAGTACGTTAAAAGAAGCAAACCATTGACTGAAACACAAAAACCCAATATAAGAGAGTCTGAAATTAAATCGCCATCCAAATTACAAAAAGCAAAAATGCCGGAATGGACATGGCGCCACGCCAGCCTCTCGGCCTTGGCTGGCTCCCTCCGTCGGTCAAGGTGGGCTCTGCCCCCCCGCCCCGCGTCTCCGCGACGGGACCGCCCCCTCCGCCTGGCCGATCACCTGCTCCCTCCAAGGGTGCGGGAACCTCCCTCTCCGTCCCGGCCCCGCCCCATGGGCGGTCCTGATAAAAACTGCGGGAGACACCTGAGCTCCGCAGGCCAGGCTGGGACTCTGCCCGAGGGAGGTGACAGGGCACCTGGACCCGCCCCCGTCCTCCCTGGCCTTGCCCGGCCTCCTCGTCTGCAGGCCTGTTTTCCTCTCTCCGTGGCACATGAGATAAACCAGCCGGCCCGGAGCCTCACCCTGTCCTGCGCGTCTAGAGCCGCGAGTCGGGCGCACAGGCTCCTGCGGCCTCCGGCTCAGCTCAGCAGATGTCAGGGCCAGGGCCTTGCCGCCTGCTCCCGCGCGATCACACGGTGCGAGGCGGACGCTCACTTCTGGAGTCTTCCCCATTCTTCTGCCCAGACCCGGCACGGACGGAGTTCTGGCCAAAGAGCATCCCCTTCGGCGGCCGGCTCCTTGGGAGCGAGGTGTGGGCGCCTGGACCGCGCCCGCGACAGAAAGCGCAGCTGCACGTAGCTTTCTGACTCCTGTCTCCGCGAGAAGGTGCTCGTCTTCCGCCCGGACCCTTCACTCCCCGGCGCGTTCCTCCCTGAGCGCCTGGAGACCCTGCCGGGGAGTGAGCGCAAAGCCGAGGCCCCGGCCGGCACTAGGGAGGGGCGCCCCCAGCCCCACATGCGTGTGGACCCCCGACCACTGGCCCACGACTGCTCCCGCAAGGTGCCCTTCCTGTGTTCAGGGTGGGGAGGGGCAGGCCACCGCCTGGTGCAGGGAGCCCGCCCACCGCCTGGCACTGCCCCTCCTGCGGGCGCAGCCACACCGGGGCCAGCGCAGCGCACGTTCAGGGATGTGAGTTTCAACCCCCGAGGCACCTGTGCAACCTTTCCCGGCAGATCGGCCCTGGGCACAGGGCCCTCCGGCCCGCGGACCTCTTCTCCGGCTGTGAAGGATCTGGGGCCTCAGGGTCTGCCCCCCCCCTGCGCTACTTCTCACGGACCCTCTCACCGCACCCCACCGTCTGTATGCAAATCACAGCCCCCGCCCAGAGCCCACGCCGCACCCGCCGGCTGCTGCTGGGAGCGGGGACGCAGGCTCCAGGCTGCCCCCGGCGGCACGTCCAGCAGAAGAAACACAAAACGCAACAAGCTGCGGCGTGACGACGGCGGCTGTCTTCCCATCAGGCCAGACGCCCAGGGAGGCTGTCCAGGGCCACGGGGAAGGCCGTCCGCCCTCCGGCCCCCAGCCCCTGTGCGGGCCCTGCTCCCGCAGGCGCGGCTGCTCTTTAAGCGGGAAGCCTACCCTTCAGAGACTGCATGTCCATCCAGGAAAACTAGACCCTGGCCTGGGCAGAAGGCCGGCCCCTCGCCACGCCCTTCAGGGTGGGAGCCTCAGGCTCCCAGATGCTTGCAGTGCACACTTGACACCAGAGGAACGAAGCGCTGAAAAAGCTTTGGGGCAGACGGTGCACAGGGGCGGCCACACCACACAATCCCGGCCTGCCGGCCACACTGCCACCGCCACCCCTGACCGAGGACCCCAAGACACCCAAGAGGGCTCTGGACCACGCCCCTCTTTCTTCCCGTCCAGGCCTTGCTCGGGCCCAAGGCCCCGGCCAGCTTCCCCGGGTCTGAGACGAGCCCTCCCAGCTCACCCACCAGGCGAGGGCTGCTTGTCCAGCCACGCAGGCAGCCCAGGTCCACAGAACCCCCACCCTTAGGCCTGGGCGGCACTGTGTCCCCAGAGCCCATAGGTCAAAACCTTGGCCCCAACAGGATGGTGTCGGGAGGGTGGGGCCCACGGTGGCTCTAGGCCCCGGTAAGAGGCCCCGCGACCCCTGCGCTCCCCACACGACGGCCCGTCCTTGCCCTGGAAGCCCGCCCACCCGCGAGCCCTGATCGCAGCCCTCCCCCGCCAAGCGGTGAGCCATGAGCACCGACGTTGCAGTCCAGGCCCTGGCCCGTGACGGGGCCCGGCAGCCCCTGGGCCACGGCAGACACGGCTCGTGGTCACCGACCGAGCTGCTGGCCTGGTTCCGCTTCTGTCTAAATCGCACGTTTTCCCAGATGGGAAGGGGGGGCAGGGAACCGGCAGCTGGGCACAGTCCTGTGCGGGCAGGACAGAGCTGCGCAGGTGCTGGGCCTCATCCTGCCCCCCAGCGCCCCGAGACCACC
>PVHT021183517.1:667377-723906 GCA_004024745.2 Catagonus wagneri
AAGGCAAAACCCCACCAACCGCCCCCCAGGCTCCCACCGCCTCCTGGGACCCCTGGCCCTGGGCCTCTGGGAGGTTTGGCTCCTCGGTGGCTCTGAGCCTCCACTGCAGCCTCAAAGAGAAGCCACCACAAACCGGAGCTCGAGGCTGACTCCTGCGCAAAGCCGGCCTCACGCGGCAGCCCGGGCCTCCCTGCCGCCCGCTCAGAAGGCCGCCCGCGGTCGCCGCCTTGCAGTCCTGACCTTATTTCTGAGCGTGTGTTTCGAGAGTGAATCGGACAGACGAGGGGGCCGGGACCCTCTGCCGCCTCTGCAGACCTGCCTCGCGCCGTCTCCCTCCACCCCAGCTCGCGACGGGCAGCTCCCCGGCCTGGCTGTCCTGGGTCTCGCTGCCCTGCTGCCCCGATCAGGTGACCACGGGCCCTGCACAGGTGGGGGCATGGCCGGTGCACCCCAGGTGTGCAGCCCCCCCAAGGCAGCGCTGTGCCCACCCCTGCTGGCGGGGCCAGACGTGTGCCCCCGGCGGCCGTGTCCCGCACCTCATCCAGGCCCCGTTCCTCACCCCGAGGTTTAAGCCTCTGGGGGTACCTTCTGCCATGCGCTGGGGAGCTGGGCAGAGAGTCCCCACCAGGGCCTGGGTGGACCCTGCACACCTGCCGGGCAGAGAACACCCTTGTGCCCGGGGCAGCGTCCCCAGCCGGCTCCGTCCCCGGGGACCCCACCCTCTTAGAGTCTCCTCACATCCGTGTCCTGGGCTGGGGACACCCACAGGGAAAGGCCACAGACTCAAATCAGGTGAGGTTATGATCCTGCCCGTGAGTTAAACTGCCTCATATTCGCATTTATTTATTTACTTATTTTTGCTTTTTAGGGCCGCACCCGTGGCATATGGAGGTTCCCAGGCTAGGGGTTGAATCAGAGCTACAGCTGCCGGCCTACACCACAGCCACAGCAAAGCCAGATCCGAGCTGCGTCTGCGACCTACACCACAGGTCATGGCAACGCCGGATCCTTAACCCACTGAGCGAGGCCAGGGATCGAACCCGCATCCTCGTGGATGCCAGTCAGATCTGTTAACCACTGGGTCACGACGGGGATTCCCGCATTCACATTTAAAAGTGGCATTGCACAGCACAAAGACGACAGGCAGGAGCCATGCTAATCACTCACAACCGTGATTTTTCTGCCCTTGGTGCCGCATTCAGTGGAGAATGACAGCACCACGGCAAGTCGAGAGAAAGACGGAAGCGAGGCTGTGCCCGGATTTTTGAGCGCGGGGCCGCGGCTTCCCTTTGCACCGAGCCCCGCGAGCTGTGAAGCACCCCTGCCCGGTTCCGAGCGGGAGGCCAGAGGACCCCTTCGAACCGCGTCCTCCCGCCCTGAGCCGAGCAGCAGGCGGCCCCAGCTCCCGGCCGCGCCTCCGAACCGCAGACCGTCTGCTCCGGGGGCGCTGGGCCGAGGCCCCGGGTCCGGGGAGGCCACGCGGCGGAGCTCTCCGGACGCTGACAGTCTCGGGGCGGGGGCGGCGGCCGCTCCAGACGTGGGCGCGCCGCCTGCTGAGACGGGCCGAACACTCTCCACGTCAGACCAACCGACCCCTGACGGCAGACGGGTGATTTATTACCCTGCCGGCCCGCTGACAATGCGCCGGCGAGCTCGGCTCTGTCTGGTCATTTGTCAAGCTCTCTGCGCGCAGGCGGCACCGATTCCCTCCCACACGGCAGCGCGGACGCTGCGGGATACTGAGCACCCGTCCAGGGGCCTCTAAGAGGCTCGGCTGAAATGTCTGATCGGGGGCAAGCAGAGCCGCTGGCCGCGCGTGTCCCGGGAGACAAGGCAGGCGGCGTGGACCAGGCGGCCCACGCACAGACCGTTAGCACTGGTCAGGCCCGGACACGGCGAGGCTCCCAAAGCCACAGGATGGCGGGGGACACCAGCCGCGTCACCTGCCCCCTGACCCCCAGCCCGGGAGGCCGGGCCTTGGAGGTCGCGTCAAATGCTCCCACGGCCGTTAAATGCTCCCGCCAAGTCCGGGCGGTGCGTTTCCCAGCAGCCGTCTCTTCAGGCGCCAGCACTAATTCCGAGCATACATGTACGCTCAGGGGCGTGAGGGCCAGCTCCCCCGCAGCCTGCAGGGTGAGGGACCCGCAGCGCAGGTGAGACTGCAGGACACAAACCTGAACTCGCTTCACCCGCAGGCGCCTCAGAGCCAGGAGTTTCCAGGTGAGCCGCCAGGCGTCCGTCGGGGCCTCCGGTCCACGTGTGAGGCCAGCGCCACGAGGCTGTCTCCTCGCCACCGTGCCAGCCCGTCCCATGAGCACACAGGTACCTGAGCACCGGGCAGCTGCGCTCCCTGCACTCAGCTCAGTCCAGCCGAACACTGGGTGCCGTGCCTCCCTGGACGGCTATTTGCAGGAAGCAGAGTCCGTGTAGGAAGCAGGAAAGTCAAGAAGAGACGCCACCACTGACGCCACGGAGAAGTGACACTCCGTCCCCTCGAAGCGCGGATGCTCAGCAAGAAGCATTCGGAGGACGAAGGAGCAGTGACGCCATGAAGAATTACAACTACGAGCGCCTGCTCCCGGCTTCCACGTACAACACAGCTCCGGCTCGTGCGGCGAGCCCACCCTCCCAACAATAAAAACACACACGTCGCCCAGGAAACTCGCCCCCTGACTCCGACACAGCCCGGTCCCGGGGGACCAGCTAACCCGCCCCGGAAGCGGCTTCCAGGGCAGCTGGGACACAGCAAAGGCGCCAGGGAAGAATGCGTCTGAACTCTGCAGACACCGCCACAGGAGAGGGGGACTGGCCTGAGTGTGGAACCCGGGGAGCCAGCCAAGGTGGGGTTCGCACAAACCCAGTGGGAGACGCGATGGAGAGGCGGGCGGCGTGGGTGTAAAGGATGGGACCAAACCCACAGACACTGGGCTTAAAGCGCAGGTGCGCCCGTGGGGTGAACGCCCGCGCCCAGGAGGCGGGTGGCCTTAGACGCGTCATTTCCTGCTTAGAGGCTGAGTCTCCTCACCTGCAATTTAAGTCGCCAGGTGAGGTTGGAGCTTCTCACCGTCTCCCAGGAAATGGAGGGACGTAGGGACGGGACGGGGGAGACGCCCCCCGAGGCCAGCCTGATCAGTGTAGGATTTTAGGGCTCTTACAAATTTCCGTGTTCCATACTCCTGCTAAATAATAGTGACAAACACACATCACGTGGTCCTCAGGCTCTGTGGTGTGGACTATTTGGCCAGTTCTAGGCACCCTACCCCCCACACTTTAGAGGCACCTGAGGTGGAGACTGCAAAGTTTAGGCGGGGGCTCCCCCAAATTGTACCAGGAGACCCCACGGTCTCACCCACGCCACTGCTGTCACCTGGCACCTGCAACACCAGCAAGCTGGGGCCGGACACATTGTAGCTGCCCCATAAACATTTGATGAATGAAGACAAGAAATGTCATAAAACAGGGTTCGTGGAGTTCCCTCTGTGGCTCAGTGGGTTAAGAACCCGACCAGTATAAAAAGCAACAACAACAAAAAAAGCTTGAAATTAAAAAAACAGGGTTCGCTCATTCATTCAGCAAGCTGTCACTGAACCCACTGGGCACCAGAGAGTGTGCCTCGTGCCGGACTTAAGGAAAGATGTGACCCCTGCCTGCATGGAGTCCAGTAAAACGGGTACTTGGAACAGTGTGGGCGGTTACGAACTGAGTGACCCCAGCCTGCAGGGCTGGCAGGCGGAGGCAAGGACGGGGGCGGCCAGCTCTCCTCCGGGACCTGGATGACGCAGGTGTGGGAGAGCCAGAAACAGCTCGAAGTGGCTGGAGAGGCGGGCTGCGCACCCCCTCCGCGAGGCACCCGCCGTTCGGACTGGGGTGACCTCCCTCTGCAGGCAGCGGGGCCACCGGAAGGCCAGACCGCACAGGAACACGGTAAAATGGGTGCTTTTTAAAGCTCACCCTCGCTTCACAGGGATGTGTGAATCAGAGCTTAGAGGCTGGCTGATCCGGGCAAGGGAAGACGGTGGCGCCAGACGGCACGAGGGCTGAGACGGTGGCGAAAAACGGGTGGATTCAAGAGATAGCAGGAAAAAAACAATTTAGTAATTAATCATTTACTCTGAGATGAAATTATTCGGGTGGTAAGACTGAAGCTGTGCGTTTGAGAAGCTCGCTATCACCAGCTATTCTTTTGTTATGCCCGAATTAGTATCTCTTTAAATCGGGAAAATATGCCTTTATTTAGCATCACCAGGCAAACCAAAAAAAGCAATTCGCAATTGACCTCTGTCTTATAAAGCTGCCTGCTCTCTTCCTCTCAGACAGAAGATCCGTTCTCACTGAGCTGATCGAAGACCCGGGCTGCGCGACCCGCGAATAACAAATGGGGGTGACAGGTGTGTGTCCAGCCCGAGGACACCTGCGGCCCGGTGTGCATGCAGATGGTACCTCGAGGGGAGTGCGGGTAACGGAGAAAAAGACACAAGGAATTATATCGCTGCCTGACACCGTTCAAAGACCGTGCTGACATCGGCCTCACGCAGGAGCAGGGTGAGAAACGTGCAATCAATTTACACATTTATTCTGGAGGAAAGAGAGGCTCTGGAGACCGAAGCCCAGCATTGAGATCCCAGATCTGCGACTCCCACAGTGTCCCCTCTGGGACGCGGACACCACCCAGCTCAGGGTGTTGCTGTGGAAACAGTCCAACCAGACAGTAAGCGTGAAGCCCCGTGGGCACGACGCGTCCTGCTCGCTGTGGTCCCCGCAGACACGTCTCTCTTTTCCGCGTCTGGGATGCCTGGGACACAGCTGCACACGCGACTTCAGAAAGAATCTCCCTGCCTAGAGGGGAAAGTGGCGTGAAATCCAGACCTAAGTGGGTTTCATCGCCTATCTGACCGTCAGAGACAGCCGTCCACTCTGGAGCGAATCAGGAGGATAATCCGGGAGAAACTGGGTTTCTGAACTTCACCAGCTCGCTCAGGATGGATTCGCCAGCCGTGGAATCGCAGCCGGCCGGGCGCCGCGCGGCCCCGCTCAGTCCACGGAGGGGCGGGCGGACACTGACGGGGCCCCGGGCCCAGCTCCAGCAGAACGCCGGCTGCATCACGGCTCTGGCAACAGCACCTCGGGAGACTTGCCGTGAAGCCTCTAGTCCGCCTTCCGGAGCCCCTCTCGTCCATCAGGGGGCACGACCTCCCACGGGTGAGGCTGGGGCCCGCGGCTGCCTCCCCGCCCGTGGACGCCCAGGCCCAGCGCACGCTTAGCTC
The DNA here is from genome assembly GCA_004024745.2 of Catagonus wagneri. NCBI lineage: Eukaryota > Metazoa > Chordata > Mammalia > Artiodactyla > Tayassuidae > Catagonus > Catagonus wagneri. The sequence continues at coordinate 672,642 of PVHT021183517.1, forward strand.
CCAAGGACGGTGCAGCGCGGGCAGCCCAGAAGCCGGCCCCGGCGACGCTCGGCTCCACACACACCCCAGCTCCCGTGACTGTCAGAGACCAGGTCAGAGTTGGGGACACAGAGGCGGGTCCAGGCACTCGAAATGCTCAGCAGCATTTTCACACCTTGCTTTAACCTGCACCACGACCCTAGCAGCAACTCAGTGTCCCCTTACTGCGCAGAGCAGGACGGACCTCAGGTGGCCAGGGCAGTCGTCACAAGCCGCCCTGCTGGCCGATAAAGCGGCCGTCCTCGAACCCGGGCCTGCCTGGCTCCCACGCCAGCACGGCTCCCCCCCCGCCAAGGCTGCCTTGCTCTCCCGGCAGGACAGAGTCTGTACCAGGCCCATCGCCACCCACGGCGCCTGCCGACAGCCGCTCCCACCTGAGCGTCTCCCGGTCTCTGTCCGCAGGGCCGGGGCAGGGTCGGGTTCGCGCTGGAGCAGAGAGGCCGGCGCTCTCCCCCGAGAGCCCAGCGTGCGCAGGCGGGAGGCCTGCAGCCTCTCCCACCCCACAGCCGCCGGACCTCTCTCCCCGGGTCCCCGCCAACTGGAGCAGCAAGAAGCCTGGGGAAGATCCCGCACCGTCTGGGGTCTCTGATCCCGTGGCTCTGACACCGGGACAGGGCGGGGGGCCAGGCGGGAAAACCGTGGACCCAACCCTCTTCACCCAAGAGTGAAGCTGTGCCCTCTGCCTGCACACCGGTCCCCAGGACCGGACGCACCAGGGACACTCAGGACTGGTGGAAGCAGTGCCAGGAGGAAGCCCGCGCTCGCAGCAGCTCTGCCAGGTGCCGGCCCGCTGGCGCCCTGCTGGCCGTCTCTCTGCCCGCATGAAATCCACGTGGATGCACCTAAGTCAGTCTCAGCCAACTTCCGGTAAAGTTCCGCCCGTCTCAGGAGCCTGGTGACCCACCTGCCCCCCGGTGCGCCCCTCGCGGCCGAGAAGTGGGGAGCGGAGGCGGGAAGCCAGCGTTCCCAGCCGGACCTCGGTCCGGGGCACTGGTCCTCTGCTCCATGGTTATTCCACGTGGATATTCCGTGAGCCCCAGCCATGCGGGGTGTCCTCCCGCGTCTCTGACGCTGTAATTAACACAGATGCCGGCACTGGGACTGGGATCTCACTGCGTTTTTCTGTAACAGCCAGGAGCATGGCTTTTTTTTTTTTTTTGCACACATCCCTGTTCTAGAATAAAAGTACTGATACTTCAGCAGAATCTGAAGACGTGGGGGCTTTGCAAGAATGCTGTCTTTGGATTCAGGTCAATTCTTTGTTTTCCAAACCCCCTTCTTGCCTCCTGCCCGGGAGGAGTCAGCCCAGAGAAACCCGACCTCGCTGCCACGCCTCCTCTCACTGCCAACCTGCTGTCCCCTCCGCCTGCCCCCCGTACCACGGACCCCACGCTCTGGCCCTTCAGCCCGTCCTGGCCACACAGACGCTTGCAGAATCGCTCTCACGGGCCTGCACCAAGACACAAGCATGAAATTTCCCAGTTCCTTTGTCCCCTCACACAGCCAGCCAGCTGCCCTTGGAATCCCTGTCCTGTGTCTACACCATACGTCGTAATCACCCCTCAGGGCCCCTGCAGGCCGGCCCGGATGCTACTGAAACCCCGCCCTGCGCCAGGCTCAACACGGCATCATCCATCACAGGGTCTCCAGGTGGGTGGTCCCTGCTGCTTCCATCCGCGCCTCCAGCCCGGCTGCCCCTCCCAGCGGTGCGGGCAGTGAATGCCACCGGGGCTGCACTCGGAAGAGACGGCAGAGTTCTTCAGGATTCGGATGCAGCAGTTCCCGCGGCGCGTGCTCCCAGTGCCCTGCCCCTCCTAAACCTGCTCTCACCCTCGCCGTGCGCATGCCACGCAGACCGAAAGATAAGGTACTGAAACCAGAGGTGTGGACGAAATAGGGAGCAGAGCAGTGTCCTGATGGAAGAAGCCGCTGAACGGACAGGCGATGCTAGAAGGAAGAGGGAGAAAACAGGACGGCCTCGCTCCCTGCTCGCCACACGCCAGGCTGCCGAGGCGGCCCCGTGCCTCATGTCACAACAGCTGTCCTCTTACAAGTCGGTAAGCCAAGGCTAAGGATGTGAGCACATGTTCAGTACAAACATGAGTGGATAAACAGTGTTCTAATCTCATGTCATGTGACCCCCCTGAAGCCCATGAGCTGTTTCTATGAAGGTCAGCCCAAGCTGGGCCCGGTTCCAAGGCAAAATGGGCAGGAGCCACCCAGCTGAGTCGGTTCCCGAAAGCACACGTGCGCCTCAGAGGTGCAGAACACGCAGGCAGATCACACGTGATATTTACTACCCAAGGTCAAGTGGCTCAGGGCTCAGACCCTGAACTGAAGCGACACTTTCTTCACCGTTTTTCCTGGTGGTGGCCTGAAACTGCATCTATTTAGTTATTGGAAGCATCTATATTTCCAATCTATTCGTAAACTTACTGAACTATGAAGGTTTCAACCCTGAATCACGCACATGCTTCCCATGAGCCACGAGGGTGTTTCTTTCAGGTCTCCTTATAACCCCGTGAGTGAAGACGCAGGCAGAGGGCCAGCACGGAGGCGCACTTGGGGAAGACCTGCTCACACCTCCTGCTGGGATCTAGCAGCTGGTATTGGCGGGATCTCCCCAGATCCTTCTAATAAGGACCGACTGCAAAAGCTGGATAATTATTTTAAAAAGCATTGGAAGAACCAGAGATCAATAGTGGCAACGGGAATTTAAAGGGTCCAAGACTCTAAAGAGGAGAAAAACAACCTGAGGTGATCTGGACTTCCTCCCCAGCCATTTCCCAGTCTGTGCCCCGAGGCGTAAAGGCTAAAGAAAGAAAAATAGCTGGGATTTGATGGAACATTTGGGGACAAAAAATCTGGAGTCCAGGACTACCAGCCACATCTGGAAGACCAACGATTACAGAAATAAAGGAAACACGGAGAGCTGAGTGCAATGGTCAGCATGAATTTTCCTCCTGAAGCATTTTACAGGCCCTTAAACGGAGCACGCCTAGATCTATTAGCCAAGAAAGAAAAACAGAAGGCATCTGCTAAGATGCTAAAAAGTTATGTAGAGGTTTCATAAATCTCGTGGAGCTGAGGAGACAATATTTAGAGTGTAGGCCCTACAAAGGTGGAGGTAGTACGGTACGGGTGTCCCAAGTTTTCAAGTCAGATACACAAAAAATGTGCTCTTGAAATAAAATCCACAGGCCACTGTGAATACATCTGCACATGAGTTGCAGACACCCAGAAAAGCAGACAGGAGAGGAAGAACGGAGTGGAAGCAACGCTCAAAGAAGTAGCAGCCAAAGCATTTTCCCAAACAGATGAAAGACACAGATCTAGGGGTTGAAAAAGATGTATGAAATCTCTGAAAGGCTGAAAAACAGGCAAGCAGACAAATGCTGTAAAACATTAAAAAAAGAGTTTACACCTATTCTTCTCAAACTACTCCAAAAAATTGAAGAGGCAGGGACACATTGAACCCATTCTACAAAGCCAGCATCACACTGATACCAAAACTAGACAAAGACATCACAAAAAAAAAGCAAATTACAGGCCAATATCACTGATGAACACAGATTCAAAAAATCCTCAGTAAAATATTAGCAAACTGAATTCAATGATATATCAAAAGGATCATACACCACGATCAAGTGGGATTTATCCCAGGAATGGAAGGAAGGTTCAGTTATGTGCAAATCATCAACATGATAAACCACGTTAACAAACCAAAATAAAAATCAGAAGATCATCTCAGTAGATGCAGAAAAGGCTTCTAACAAAAATCTACATCCATTTACAATAAAAACTCTTAACAACATCTCAACATAATAAAGTTCATATGTGACAAGCCTGGGCAACATCGTACTCAGTGGGGAAAAGATGAAGGCACTTCCTCTAAGATCAGGAACACGACAAGGATGCCCACTCTCACCACTTTTACTCAATGTAGTATTGGAAGTCCCAGCCACAGCAATCAGACAAGAAAAGGAAATAAAACGAATCCACATTTGAAAGGAATAAGTCAAATGGTCATTGTTTGCTGAGGACATGATACTATATCTAGAAAATCCTAGACACCAGCAAAAAAAAACTATCTCATCAAAATTCAGTAAAGTTGCAGGATATGAAATCAATATACAGAAATCTGTGACATTTCTATACAAACTTTCAGAAGGAGAAATGAAGAAAACCAACCCATTTACAATTGCATCAAAAAGAATAAAATGCCCAGGAATAAATCTAACTGAGGAGGTGAGACTTGTACTCAGAAAACTCTAAGACATCAATGAAAGAAACTGAAGTTAACATGAACAAAGGAAAAATATAACATGTTCACATGTCAGAAGAATTAATACTATTAAATTGACCCAAGGCAATCTACAGAGTCAATGCAATCTATATCAAAATACCAATGGTATTTTTCACAGAACTAAAACAAATCATTCTAAAATCCGTATGGAAACAAAAAAAGCCTGAATAGTCAAAACGATCTTGAGAAAAAAGAGCAAAGCTGGAGGAATCATGCGTCCTGATTTCAAACTATACTATAAAGTCATAGTCATCAAAACAGCACGGTACTGTCACAAATGCATAATATAGATTAATGGAATGGAACAGAGAGCCCAGAAATAAACACATGCTTATATGACTAATTAACTGATAACAAAGGAGAAAAGAACACACCGTGGGGAAAAGATAGTCTCTTCAATAAGCAGTGTTGGGCTAGCTGGAGATCCACATGCACAATAATCAAACTGGACTATTATCTCACACCACATACGAAAACTAAACTCAGAATAGCTCAAAGAGGCCAATGGAAGATCTGAAACCAAAAACTCCTGGAAGAAACTAGAAGCTCCCTGTTCCTTGACATCAGTCTTAGAACTAATTTTTTGGATAGGTCTTCTTAAGCAAGGGAAACAAAAGCAGAAATAAACAAATGAGCCTACCTCAAAGAAAAAGCTTCTGCACAGTGAAGGGAACTACCAACCCAATGAAAAGGCAGCAGACTGAATGGGAGAAGGCACTTGCAACCGCCGTCTCCAGTAGGGGTTAATACTCAAAACATTCAAAGAACTCATACGACTCAACATCAAAAAAAATTTAAAAATGAGCAGAGGAAGTAAACAGGCATTTTTCCAAAGAAAACAATACAGATGGCCAAGAGGCACATAAAAATATACCCAGCATCACTACTCATCCGGAAAAGGTGAATCAAAACCACAATGAGATATCACCGCACACCTGTCAGAATGGCTATCCTCCAAAGGACTACAGGTAACTCATGCTGGCGAGGATGCGGTGAGAAGGGACCGCGCGTTCCCTGCTGGTGAGGATGTAAATTGGCGCAGGAAAACAGCATGGAGGCTCCTCAAAAAATCAAAATAGAACGGCCAAATGATGCAGTGATTCTTCCCCTGGGTATTTTCCCAAAGAAAACAAAAAATATATGCACCCAGTGCTCGCTGCAGCGTTATGCACAATAGCAAAGCCTTGAAAGTAACCTGCATGCTCACTCTGCCAGATGAATGGACAGAGGAGACTGGTGTGTTACTCAGCCGGAAAGAAAACATGCGGGCTTGTCATTTGTGACAACATGGATGTACCCAGAGGGTACTGCACCAAGTGAAAGAAGTCAGAGAAAGACAAATACCGCATGAATTCAATTATATGTGGAACCTAAAATACAAAACAGAATGAAAACTGACTCCTAAGTACAGAGAACAAACAGGCGGTTGCCAGAAAGGACGGCGATGGGGAGACTGAAAGGGACGAAGGGGACTGAGAGGTCAGACCTCCGGCCCTGCAGCGACCAGGTCCCAGGGCGCGCCGGGCGGGACGAGGAACACGGCCAGCAGGACTAGTGATGACTGTGCGGGGCGGGCGGGTCCCAGGCTGGCGGGGTCGTGTCATATTGACGCAAATGGCACATCAGTACCGGAAATTTACAGAACCGTGCATGACGACTATCGTACATTCAAAAAGCAGAACAAAAACCAAACGAAACAAGAAACACAAGTGCTGGTTTCTCACTGCTATGTGACAAATCGCCACAAACTTAGACACGTAGTGGCTCAGGCACTTGTGAGCTCAGGGCTCTCCGGAGACGGGTCCGGGCTGGGCTCAGCGGGACTCCCCGTTCAGCCCTCCCGAGGCGCCAGCCAACGCTGGGTTTGCACCAGAGCAGGGACCCTCACCCCAGCTTCTGCAGGCTGTGGCCAGAATTCAGCGCCCCGCGGTTCTGTGACAGAGGCCTCATTTTCTTACAGCTGCTGGGTGGAGACCCCTCTAAGCCACAGGCCACCTGCGTCTGCAGAGCACTCACCGTGTCGCTGTGTGTGTCCTTCCTCCCAGGCCAGCGGGGAAAACCAGGTCAGGCCCACTCAGGGAAACCTCCCTCTTGAGTAACTCGGCATAAACTGATTTGGGGCCCTGATTAACTATGCAAAATCCCTTTATATATAACCTTTTTATATACAACCTTATCCCAGAAGCTCTGTCCCGTCCTGTGTGTGGGTGCCACTCACGCCGAAAAAAAGGGTGAAAACCATCCACAGGGCACAGCTATTCACATCAAAGTGAAACAGCTAAGACCAAGAAAAGGAGAAAAATCCTAAAGGTAGTCAGTGGGACAAAAAGAAACCTGTCCTTCAAAGGAGAAACAGTAAGACTGAGATGTCTCTACAACATAAACAAGAGAAGACAGAAGACAATTGAATGACAGTTTTAAAATGCTGGGGGGGAAATCTCTAAATTGGAACTGAATACATACCAAAAATAGCCTTTAAATATTAAATAAAATGAATGCATTTTTAGACAAACAAGAGTTGAGAATTCGTCATGACTAGAACAACACTAATATAAATAAAATAAAAGGAGTTTTCAGCAGAAGTAAAATGACTCCGGAAAAGAAACACATAAATGCAGAAAAGAATGTAAAACACTAAAAAGGGTAAATATGTGGTTAGCTTTAATTAAATGTGAAATATCATCAATACAAAGATTAAACATTTTATAGGATTTAAACTACATGAAGAATTGAAACATATGATGATAATTTCACAAGCAAGAGTCTAACCATAGCAATGTCTTCAATAATTCATGAAGCCATAAAAGTAATATTTTAACTTATACACTAATTAATCAAGGATGTATGTTATGATCTTTACTAAGATTCTAATAAAACTGTGTATAACTCATGAATAACAATAAAACCATGTATAAGTAATGAATTAACAAATGGTAACTATAAAACTAAAAATACATATTAATTAATTAAAAACAAAGCTAGAAAGGAGAAAAACATAACAAAGAGCAAATGTGCAAATTGGAAAAAACAGAAGATAAATTTAAATACAAGACTGTACGTAATTATACTATATGAAAACATAAATAATATAAATAAAAGACAAAGACTTTATAACCCATCTTTAAAAATCCAAGTACATGTTGCTTATAAGAAATATGTTTTAAATGCAAAAATACAGAAAGTTTGAAGTAAAAGAACTGAAAAAGATATACACTGAAAACGTTAACCAAATTGACAGAACATGGTAAATGAGCTTTAATGGAAAAAATAAAAATAATTTAAAATTTAAAGAAAAAGAAACCATTAACCAAAAAATATCTGGCATAGCACAACTTAGATAGAGTAGACTTTAAGGCAGTGGGTATTTTTATAAATAGAGACAATAAAAAAGTATAATTTAATAGGAAGATTCACTCCTAAGCTTATATATGCTAATAAATAAAACTCTGAAAACTAATTAAAAAGAAAAATCATAGAGAGAAATCTTAAAACCTTTTTTTTTCTTTTTAGGGCCGCACCCGCGGCATATGGAGGTTCCCAGGCTACGGGTTGAAACAAAGCTGTAGCCGCCGCCCTACACCACAGCCCCAGCAACATGGGATCCGAGCCACCTCTGCAACCTACACCACAGCTCACGGCAATGCTGGATCCTTAACCCACTGAGAGAGGCCAGGGATCGAACCTGCAACCTCATGAACACTAGTCAGATCCATTACCAGCTGAGCCACGATGGCAACTCCAAAACAATTTTCTTAATGAAAGTTAAAATGAACAAAGAAAAAAATCAGTAACAACATACAAATGTGAAAAACACAATTTAAAAAATGGACCTAACTTTTCAAATTTATGTGGAATATTTACAAGAATGTTTTAAATTATGAGCCACAAAGTGACTCTAAATACATTTTAAATGATTTCATACATTCTCTAACCACAGGGAGATCAAGTGAGAAATTAATAAAAGCATAACTAAGAATGTTCCAGATTTTTACAAACTAATCAACTTATTTCTAAATAAATCATAAGAAAAAAGTCACAAAGAAAATTAAAATATACTTTAAATGGTAATGAAGATACAACATATACCAAATCATTCAATGGCCAGATGACCAAGTACTTGGAGGAAAATTGACAGGTATAAAAGCACACACTAGAAAAGAATATTGTTGGAGTTCCCACTGCAGTGCCTTGGGTTAAGGATCTGGCTTTGTCTCTGTGGCAGTGTGGGTTCAATCCTGGCCCAGCACGGTAAGTTAAAAAGATCCGGTGTTGGAGTTCCCATTGTGGCTCAGTGGTTAACGAATCCGACTAGGAACCACGAGGTTGCAGGTTCGATCCCTGGCCTAGCTCAGTGGGTTAAGGATCCGGCGTTGCCGTGAGCTGTGGTGTAAGTTGCAGACGTGGCTCGGATCCCGCATTGCTGTTAGACTCCTAGCCTGGGAACCTCCATGTGCCATGGGTGCGGCCCTAGATAAAGCAAAAAGACAAAAAAGACAAAAAAAAAAAGATCCAGTGTTGCCACGGCTGTGGTGTAGGTCTCTGCTGTGGTGCAGGTTTGATCCCTGGCCCAGGAACTTTCACACACTATGGGCTCAGCCAAAAAAATAAAAATTAAAAAGTTAAAAAAACAAAAAAAACTACCAATCGTACCAAAAGCAGCAGAAAAGAATATATAATAAAGAACAGAAAAAAATGTAACAGAATCAAAAAGCTGAAAGTTCACTCTTTGGAAAAACAAGTAAAATTGAGAAATCCTTAGCAAAGGAGTTCCCATTGTGGCGCAGCGGTTAACGAATCCAACTAGGAACGATGAGGTTGCGGGTTCAATCCCTGGCCTCGCTCAGTGGGTTAAGGATCCGGCGTTGCTGTGAGCTGTGGTGTAGGTCGCAGACATGGCTCAGATCTGGCGTTGCTGTGGCTATGGTGTAGGCCGGTGGCTGCAGCTCTGATTTGACCCCTAGCCTGGGAACCTCCATATGCCGCAGTTGTGTCCCTAGAAAGCTAAAAAATAATAATAATAATGAATACCTACATAAATGAAAAAATACATTAAGTTGAATCAGAGAATTCAAAAGGTATAATTTTCCCCCAGATCAGTCTACAAATTCTGTGTGTCAGCGCTGTCGCAGGGAGGTCTGTGTGTGTGCAAAATGACGAATGCGTATTCTATATGGGACACGCAGAGAAGATCACAGACACTCGAAGAAGGAGGAAAAAGCTGGAGACGGTACAGTCCCAGATTTCAGACCTAATCTAAAGCTCCAGCAATTACCCTATCGTAATATCGGCACAAGAGGCGGACAAGGATGGACAGTCTGTTCTCATCTTTAACATGTAGATGTTTTATTCATTTGTTTGTTCTTCTTTTACAGCCATACACCCATGGCATACGGAAGTTCCCGGACCAGGGGTCAAATTGGAGCTGCAGCTGCAGGTCTATGCCATGGCCATGCTGGATCCGAACCCCATCTGTGGCCTACACCACGGCTTGCAGCAACAACAGATCCTTAAGAGAGAGGCCAGCGATCAAACCCGCCTCCTCACGGACACTATTTTGGGTTCTTAACCCCTTGAGCCACAACGGGAACTTGTGCATGTAGACGTTTCAGAAGAGGGACCCGATATCCACCGGGGAAGAAGGGTCATGCACTTCCACAACACCCACCCGCCACCGACGGGGGACTCGTGATCACCACGTGCGTAGCCCTTGAGTCTGGGTCTGTGAATGACGCGGCCATTGATTTATTATCTGTTATTTACTCTTTCCACTTCTGCACATGTTTAACTTGCTTCATAATAAAAGACTTTTTAGAAGTTCCCATCGTGGCGCAGCGGAAACAAATCCGACTGGGAACCATGCGGTTGCGGGTTCGATCCCTGGCCTTGCTCAGTGGGTCAATGATCCAGCGTTGCCGTGAGCGGTGGTGTAGGTCGCTGAGGCGACTCGGATCCAGCATTGCTGTGGCTGTGGTGTAGGCCGGCAGCAATAGCTCCAATTCAACCCCTAGCCTGGGAACCTCCATATGCCGCACGTGCGGCCCTAAAAACAAAAGCCAAAAAAAGGCTTTTTAAAGTGTGTCAATTACTTTAAAAGTCCCCTCCTCATAATTAAAATTTAAGAGTCTTGGGGAAGGAGGATCTGCAGACGCCAAGCTTTAACATCTTCATCTGGAGCCTCGTGGAGGAAGATAAACACGAAAAACCGGCCAAAGCCAAATCCACTTACGAACCACCCGATCGCCCCAGGTCCAGACTCAGCCTCTGCCTGAAGAGGCGTTTCCGGGACATATGGCCCCGTCCTCCCGCGGAGCCCTCGAGGCGCCCCTGCTGACTGCTGGGAGCGACGCCTGGACACGCGAAGGCAGGAGAGGCTCGGAAGTCGGCCCCGGGTCCCAGGACGTCGCTGTGAAGCACGCGCGCAGCCGGGCAGAGACCCGGGGCCAGGCGGGCCGCCGAGGGCGGAGGACCAGGTCCACGCCTGCCTCATCCACGCATCGCGGACCGACAGCGAGGGACAGGGCGGAAATGTGCATTCATCCGTCAGGCTCGGGTGAATGTCACTGCCGCCTCCTCCACAGAGAGGAGGGTCAGCGGGGAGCCGGACGGTCACAGCGTGCGGAGGTCACCGGACAGACGGGGGACGGCTCTGCCTCCGGACAGACGGGGGACGGCTCTGCCCCCGAACCGCCGGCCTCTGTGGGCTGCTTTCCTGGGGCTGGGAGGCGGGTCGGAGGTCTGCGTGGACAGAGGGTGACGCAGAGCCCACAGCCCTCCGCGTCCTCGAGAGAAGACGAGCTCCTGAGTGTCAGCCTCACTGTGGGGCGAAAAGGAACCCCGTAGGCCGCGTGGCCGGTTTCGCTCCCGTCTGAAGGACACGTGCCACCCTGCCCCCGACTGTCGCTGCTCGAGATCGTGACGGCCAGCGTCTAGCCCGGCCTGTCACTGAGGGCCACCCTGAGCAGGTGCCAGCCCTCCGGGTTTACTGGGGACGTCACACTGCTGCCAGGCGCTTCCGAGAGTCCCGAAAAAGGGCTTCAGTTTTGAATCATCTGCGTCGCTGTTTTGGTCAGGAACTCTGACTCCCCTCCCGGCTCCAGGTCAGCAGAGGGGACGGGAGGCCGGAGCAGAGACCGAGCCCGACCTCCTCCCGCCGTTCGACCCCAAACTGGACCCTGGTGCTTGAGGCTTAGATGTGATTTGCTATTGATGCTGCTCAGAAACAGACCCCTCTGCTGGGGGGACATTCTGCGGACAGCGTGGCCTGCGCCTCTGACTTAGAAAGGGCTGTGAGTCTGCCAGACCTTACGACGGGCTTTTCCAGATGGTCATTCGTCACTTTTCACCTCACGCTGCTGTGTGCAGGTGACAGGTGTTCCCGGAGCTCCCCGTGGCCCCCAGGGGCTTAGAGCCCAGGGAGGAGCCAGCGCGGATCGGCTCAGGGAGGGGACTGTCACGAGGGCACTGTGATTCTGTCTCCAGCCTCCTTGCAAATTAGCTCCGTCTTTTACCAGGTTCCTCTGGAAAAGCCAGTTTCAGCGACCACGTAACACTCTGCAGCCTGGACGGCTGTGTTTGTGCACTGCTCCCAGCGTAAGTAACAGAAGTAAACCCTGAGTCTACGGTGACTTCAGGTGAGGACAGAACACGAAGACGGACACACGCAGACAGGGTATCTGAGGTACCCCTCACCTCGGCTGCTGGATGGCGGGGCCTCCGGATACCCCTCCCCCACGCCGTTCCCACAGGTGGCACGCACACACCTGCCCCGGCTTCAGGTCTGTAACGAAAGCACATTCCCATCGCGCCCTGGAGGACCAAACGCGGACACAGACCCAGGAGGAAAGGCTTTACAATGAAAACGTGATGCCGACGCACACCGGCAAAGCCCGGCAGTCCGTGGGCTCGCGTGGGCCATGCCAAGCGAAGGTGCACACAGCTAGGTGTCTGGCTGGACGCGTGGCTCTGGGTGCAGCCGGCGGACACTCCGGGTCCGGGAGCACACTGGAGGAGTCCCGCCTGATTGGTCAGCAGTTAATGGAAACGTGAGCTTAATGACCGTCCCCATTAAAAGGGAAGTCCCAGAAATGCTCAGAGTACGGAGACGCCACGAGAACAAGGTCTCCGAGAAATGTGGATTTATCACCAACGATGCCTTTCACACCCCTCTTTTCTTCCGTGTAAGATGCACGGCCTGTGCTAACCTCACAGATCTGTCCTGAGCTGAAGATGCCGCAGGGGATTAGATCTGCACGGGAGCAGACCAGCCATCGGCAGGTGAGGCCCAGAGAGCAGGTGCCTGTGGCTGCAGGAAGGACGCTGAACTGCATCAGGCAACAGAGAAGAGGAAAACTTTCTGTTCCTCTTTTTTTTTTTTTTTTTTTTGCTTTACAACATCTAATCTTCTCCCCTTGGGGTAATATTCACACATTTAATACAATAATGCCCAATTAAAGTATATTGATTATGCAGCTGTGTAAAATACGCACCATTACAGAACGCATATAAGTGTGTACAGTGGAGGTGGGCATATTAATACATTCAGGCCCCTCAAAGCTGACCGGGGAGAAACACCCGCCCCACCCCTGGCAGCCAGGCCTCCAGCGGCCACCTGGGCTCATCGACTTGTGGTTCCTTCTCGGCACAGCGAACCTGGAGAGAAGAATGTGGGATTTATTCCGGGCAGCAAACAGCACCCCAGGCTGACGGATCCAGCCACGCGACCTCCAGGCACCCCTTGGAGTCTGTTGGCTCACACACCTCCTGGTGGTTTGGGGTCATTTCAATGAATGTCCTCTTTAAGTTACTACAGCTGACTTTTATTTCTTGGAATCTAGAAACTTTGTGCCCCGGACACTTGAAGAACTTCGGCAAAAGCGTGGGGTGTACACGCCAGCTGCTGGCTGTGTGCCCCGGGACCAGTCCCCCAGCCTCTCTGGGCCTCGGGCTTCCTGGCTGTAGCATAACGAGGGATGGGTTTACATGTCTGGTTCTCTGCTGTCTCTAGACTTATGGACACCTGATTCTGAGCTGACTGTGCAATAAAATTTTCAAAGATACAATTTAAAGAAGGAAAAACACAGCACGACAGCTTCCGACCAACACCAACCCCGGCCGCCCTTAGTTCCAGCATCAGCACAGACACTGTTTTCATCACCAGAACCTGCGACCCCCGCCAGGATTCACGAGACGCTCTTGGCCACCGAGAAATGCACACCGGGCTCAGGAAAGGGGCGCTCAAGGTGGCAGCGTTGTCACAGACGTGGGCCTGTTTTGGAAAAAACACAGCAGTAACAGAAACAACGGTAACTCCCGACATCTGCGCCAAGCTTCCAGTTTTCAAAGCCACGTCACGTCCACCTGTCACCGCACTGGACTCTCGCGGGAACCTGTGGGTCATTATCCCACTTCACAGCTGAGAAACTGAGCCTCCCTACTCTGGCCCGCTCGCCCGGGTCACCCAAACGGTCACGGCAGCCGGGCAGACCAGCCCCTCCGACTCGCGCCAGGCGCCCGTGGGTCCCTCGCCCCACATGGGGCACCTTCCCACCCCGCTCTCTGCTCCCCTTCACAAGACCCACCGATTCCCCCGCTCCCCTGCGGAACAGGATCCTGCCCTTTGCGGATTACGGGTGGACCCAAACCAGCAGCTTTCTCTATCGCATCCATTTCGAAGAGAGATTACTTTGTAGAAACAGCATATAAAGCCTCAAAATCAACAATCCACCTTGCTTTGGATCCCAGGCAAATAACCTGAAAATAATCCAGACGAGACTGTGTGTGCAGAACCAGAATGCTCGGAGAAAATAAACAAACAGCTCACAAGCCCGGTGGCTCTCGACCGCCTTCCCTGCTCAGGGCTGTGAATTCACGCCTTTCCGTCCCAGGTCAAAGCTACGCGAATTCATCAGCGGAACCCATAATTAGCATGCGCGGTTCACGCGGAGGGCTTCGCCGCCCACGCTCGACGACATCTCGAGCGCTAGGGGCGGCCGTTCCGCGGACGCGTGCGCGCCAGCGAGCGCAGGCCGGAAGCAGCGCTAGAGCACGGCTCCTCGTTTCGCATCTAATTTGGCCCGAGACACAGGACAGCGTCTGGGAAGGGCGGCCGCGGCCACGGCGTGCCAGCATCCGGGCTTCGTGGAGCGTCCGCACTCCACGCTCTTTCAGGAAATTCCAGGCATGAATTTCGCCAAATAGGGAAATTAAGGACACATGATTCATATGACAAGGAGTCTCATGATAAAAATATTCCAGTCACACGTTATTTCCAAATTAAAAAAAAAAAAACACTTTGACTTGTGTCATCTTAATTACTAAGGAATTCAGGTTTTATATGAAGAAGGATACACCATTTTCACGCCACAAGAATGTGGTTAAAATGCAGCTTATAGCATGGATGCATTTATCCCTTTGCTCTGTAACTTAACTGTGTGCAGTGACAAAACTTCTGTTTTTCAAGGGTTGAACATTTAGCAACACCAATCAGGTCTGAATGCATATTTTTTAAAAACCACTTTAGTAAGAAATTCAAAATAGCCTCTGATCCAACCCTAAACGCCATCAAGGTCTTGAGCTAACAACAGAATCAATGTCCAGAAGTGGACTATATTTTATGTATATCAAATGGGAGATTTAGCAAAGAATTATTTCACTCATTTATTCCCACGTCCACCGCATGTCTTTGAATATCATGAATAGCAATGTCAGGTGCCAAGAGCACAGCTTCGCCCGGAGAAGAAATCTGCGATCGGCACTGTGAAATGCTTTGGTCCAACGCGTCAGTCAGCAAGCTCAGCCCGACAGCAGGGTGATGGATGAACGGGAAAACAGAGGCAAGATGCCGACTCGAAGGCCATGTCAATAGCCCATGAAAGAAATGAGAAGCCTCTAACTGAAGTAATGCCAGTGGACTTAGAAGCAAAAGGGCGGAGCCAAGACGTAGCAGGAGCCTGGAATCAGTGGGACCTGTGGTTGTATTCTGGAAGCAAAGGAAGACAACATTCGGAATCGAGGCTGACCTTGGGGGTAAGGACCATAGAACTAGGCGAAGACCAACATTCTAGGAACCGAGTTCCACCCAGTCTTCACGAGGACACGGGTGTCGGCCGGGAGCCTGGCGCTGTGTCCTAGGCACAGACATGGTTCCTAAAACCACACAGAATTTTTAAGGGACCCAGCATTTTAAAAAAATTAGTTATTCTACAAAAAGAAAATGCCTCTGTGTCTTCAAAAATCAGAACACTTGGCACGGTCCTTTCCTTATGGCACCAATCAGCAGGTGCCAAGTAGCCGGCGTGGCCTGTCAGCACCTTCTCCAGAAAGTCTGCGCCTGTCTGGTCACTTCCACCTAGCAGCAGCCTGCAGTGCCCTCTCATCTACCCCCAAGCTGGCTTCCTTTTTTCTTTTGTTTTCTTTTCGGTCACATCCTCAGCATGTGGAAGTTCCCAGGCCGGGGATCAAACCCACACCACGATGGTAACCGGAACCACAGCGTGACCATGCCAGACAAGGCTCAATAACCCCTTAAGCCCCGAGGGAACTCCAGTGCTGGCGTCCTTTCACATTTTATTGTCTTGCTTTGCGTGTTTCTTGTATAGACCTATTTTGCAGCAGGAGATTCATGTTAAGAGAGTAATTTAAAGGAATTTGAAAAATTACTTGTATCCAGTTTTTTTTTATGGGAAAATGGAGTGAAAATATGCTATAATATGAACAGTGATTGACTGATAGCGATGAAAATAACCACTAGTGATGTACAGAGGCCAACCCGAGCATGCCGGTTAATTTTTTGCCAGCTTGACTGTGCCACGCCGTGCCTGCGTATCGGGTCCAACACTATCTGAGGATCCTCCCTGAGGGTGTTTCTGGAAAACGTTAGCACTTGAATCTGTACGTTGATTAAGGTTCCTGGCTCTCCAGCGTGGGTGGGAGGAAGGCTGAATTCTCTGTCTGCCTGAGACACCGCCCCTCCCCTGCCCCGGATCAGGGGCTGCAGCAAATCCTGAGGCTTCTCCGCCCCACCGTGAGAGCCAGTCCCTTAAACCAAGTCTCATCTCTTGATACGCAGGGAAACACAAGGACGCGGGTTCTGCATCTCTGGAGAGCCCGACTAACGCGGCACGTGGCGCAGGCGAGGTGACACCGGCCATGGCACCGCTCCACGCAGGCTGGGCGCCCCGGGAGCAGGAGACGCTGGCTGCGACCACGGCTGCACCCCCCGGGCCCCACCCTGACTCAGAGCCCGAGGAGCTTCGGGACAAGAGCTCCCGTTGTCCCGGATCTGCGGCCCCGCCCCCCGGGGGAGCCCGGCTCCTGGGTGCGTGGTCCAGCAGGCCTCCTCCCAGCCATCCCCACCCCCTCCCGAGCGGACTCAACAGCGCAAGACTCTGGCTATCACTAACTCAGCCCACTCTGTTCTTTTTTTTTCCTTTTGTTTTAGAGCCACACCCGTGGCATATGGAAGTTCCCAGGCCAGGGGTCAAATCAGAGCTGGGTCTGCGACCTACACCACAGCTCAGGGCAATGCTGGATCCTTAACCCAGGGCGCGAAGCCGGGGACCGAGCTCGTACCCTCACAGAGATCACGTCAGGTCCCTAACCCACTGAGCTACAGCGGGAACTCCTAACTCCCCCCACTCTTACAGAAGCCAAGAGCACAGCAGACGCGTGGAGAGACGGCAGAAGAGGAAACGCCTGCCGGGCACGGGTGACCCTTGAGTTCGTTGCCAAGCATCCCAGCCTCCCCGGCCCACCTTCCTTCCGCCCTCTGTCCTTCCCACGGATGCAGGGCCCACGGCTCACCTGCCCCCAGAGTCAGGGAGGCGGAGCCCTGAGCGCGGGTTTGAAATAAGGCAGATTGGAGCAACAAGAAGCCCTCCAACCTTCTAGCCCTACGGCTTGGGGAAAGTCATCTCATCTCTTTGAGCCTCAGAGTGCTTTTCTGAGGCGTTTTATCTTCATAAAGAGCTGGAGATACCGTCCTGACATCAGGACCACGGCCAAGAAGGCTGACGCTGCAGCAGCCAATCTGAGACCACGAGGCGAGGCGTGAGACTAAAGGAAACACAAAGACAAGAAACCCCAGACCGGGGAGGACGGGGCACAGCAGCCGCACCCCCATCCAGCCCCACCTCCGCCTCTGCGACGAGCAAAGCCAGCGGTTTCTCCCCGGCCCTGTTACCGGTGCGCTACATGAGCCGGACGTTTTCCTAACGGGCACAAGAGCCAGACGTCAGGACCGCCACAAGATTTAGAAATAAGCTGCTTAAAGCATTATGTCCTTCTTAAGTGTTCTGGTGCAGATTTTAGCATTTTTGTTAAAATTAACAAGTCAAATTTCCTTTGTGACCTTTGATGATTTCCAGTAAAAACAGCAGCTTTTTACTAGTCAGTTGCGTCCAAAGTTAGCATTGGTTTATGTTATTTCTCCCCAAATAGCTAGAAAGGCTCCAAAACTTGAGAAAGCCTCCAAAATATACTTCCTCTGAGCAACCTGCATGCCGAGAAATTCTACGAGAAAAAAAAAGTTAGCGATCTTATAAAATTATCTAAGGAAACTGCATGTGACACAAGGGTTCTGGAGGAAACTGGTACACACATAAAACAAATACAGCATAATAACAACCCTACAGCAGAGAGCCATATTCATAAATCAAACGTGAAATCGGTTATTAGCTCGTAGGTCTCCCCTGCCCCTGAAACTCAATCATAAGAAGCACCCTCTTTTTCAAATTAAAAGTAAAATACAAACTGAAAAACAACTGCCCTGAAAACGAAGATGAAATTCCTTCTCCACAATCTTTTAAAGACTCATATAAGACTATTTATTATATTGTTGGTCTTATCACATCCGTTAATATAATTTAAACAACTGTGGAAATTCTGCCAATATTAGATATCTTAATGTTAAAACAATAGCATTATAAATACAAAAATCAGAGGGGAAAGGAAGGAATTTGGCAAGAATTGTAAAAGTGCCAATTCTCTCTTCATAGCCAGAAGTTGATAATATCTAAAATTAAAACGCAGAGTTAAAAATATAATAATTCCATTCTCTTACTGAACGTCTCATAATATTTTCATAGACTTAGGATAATATTTTGGGAAATTAAGCACCGTTTTGGCTCTCATTTCTCTTCTACATTTCTCGATTGTTTTTATAATGTGTATCATTGTTGATATAAAAATAGTAAAGTCATTAACAATTTTAAATGGGAAATTAACACCTCTGTGTTAGGCTGGGCTCTCCGGAGAAACAGAACCAATGGGAGATATAAAGAGACTAACTCGAAGGACCTGACTGATGACGAGGGTGAGCAGGCCACGCTCTCTGCTGGCAAGCTGGTGATCGCGAGACCCCAGGGTACCAGGTCCCGTCCCAACCCAGGCCTAAGACCCAGGAGACCCCAGGTGAGTTGCGAGTCTGGCCCAGAGGAAGGAGGAGCCAGGGTCCCTGTGGACGCTGCTGGCAGAGAGGACAAAGCCCCCGTTCCCTCCCCTTCTGCTGTATCAGGCCCTCAACGGATGGGACACGCCACCGCCAAGGGCAGGGCCAGCTGCTCCAGCCCGTCCACCACTCAGTGTCCACGTCATCTGGAAACACCCAGGACGATGTCTGACTAAAGGTCCCGGCACCCCGGCCACTCGGGTGGGCACGAAAGTCGTCGTGACCTCTGTGAAGGCGACTTCGCCTGAGCCTTTCCGCAAATCGCAAGAGGGGAGGACCCTGGCCAGACCCTGAGAGGCGGCTCACCGGCCCTCAGCACTAGAACTGTCCCCATCGTCTTCCTCATCAGTGTCACTGTCCCTCTGTTAAGCAGGGGTCTGCTTTCTAAGGACCAGGGCTGTGTCTTTATCTTCAGCCGAGTTTAGGGGCTTGCAGGAAGCGCCCCCTCCAGACTGAGACGGAAACTCAGACGTGGAGAACGGACTCGCGGTTGTCTGGGACGGACGGGGAGCCTGGCGTCAGCGGATGCAGACGACGACGTTTAGAGCGGCCGAGCAGTCAGCGTCTGCACAGGGAACTCGATCCAGTCTCCTGGGAGAAGCCATGACGGAAAACCGTGTTTTACAAAAGAGTGCACGCGTCCGTGAGATTTGGTCACTTTGCTGGACAGCAGAAATGGGCACAACATTGTAAATCAACTATACTTTCAGTAAAAAATTTTTAAAAACACACCCGGCACCGAGAATCGTCTCCCAGCCTTTACCTCAGCCGGTTCGGGGAGCCACACCCACCCCGGCCCGGGGCAATGAGGGTAGACCCAACCCGGTGTCCGCCGAGGGCGGCTGTCGCACTGCCTCCGGGCTCCCCTGCTGGACAAGGCCGTCTGCAGAGCAGCTCTGCCGAGCTCCTGCCTCGCTTCCCACCACCAGCAGCAACACTCAGACGGAGGCCCACGGCACAGCCTCCCGGGCCAGCGTCACACGGTCCCAGCTCTGCAGCCGCTCCCCCGGCCCCCCCTCAAGCCCGCGCACAGCACAGAGGCCACACAGCTGTCACCCGAACACACCCTGCAGCTTCCCGCAGCCGCGACTGCGCTCCGCCCGGCAGCCCCGGCCTCCATGGAAGTAGCCCTCAGGCACCGGAGACGCTCGGTGGGCCCTCCCCCGGGAGCCCCGGGCCCCTCGCAGAGTGGACCACACCCCTTCCTGCACCGTCCAGCCTCACCCAGGCTCCACGAAGAGCCACTGCCCACAGGCCTTGGGTGCAACGGTTTCTTTACCCGCACACCTCCAGGAGCCCAAAGGCCCAAGGCAGTGTCGTGTTGTCTGGGCAGCCCCCCAGCGCTGCCATCGCTCCTGGCACAGACGGGTGATCAAAGAATTCCCATCGTCTGAATTCAGTTTTCAGGCAAGAATTTTACCTAGTGTACCAGCATCCACATTAGACTCTAGAAATCTGGGTTGTAGCTTTATTCCTGACTTTTTTTTTTTTTAGGGCCGTACCCTTGGCATATGGAAGTTACCTGGCTAGGGGTCGAATCAGAGCTGCAGCTGCCGGCCTACAGCACAGCCACAGCAATACGGGATCCGAGCTGCATCTGCAACCTACACCACAGCTCACGGCAACACTGGATCCTTAACCCACTGAGAGAGGCCAGGGATCGAACCTGCATTCTCACAGACACTATGCCGGATTCTTAACCCTATGAGACACAACAGGAACTCTAATTCCTGTCATTTTAATCGGGAGATTTTAGACATACCGTTTACCAGTTTATTTTTAAGATAAATAGACATAAGATGCTCCTGTCAACATATTTTGTAAGTAAGAGAAACAATCAATTGGATTTAGCATAATGGCCTTCGAATCCTCAAAACCTCTTAGAAAGCGGCATCTATAAAATCAGAGGATAATGTGCAATTCCCTTTTCTTCTAACAGAAGTAACACCCTCCCTAGTCTGGGGTGGGGGAGGCTGGCGTAAAGCCCCAGAGCGTCCGGCTGGGCTCACTGCCCTCGGACCAAGGACTCGGAGGGCGCCCGGTGGCAGAGGGAGGCCCAGCCCTGCAGCGGCCCCAGTGAGGCCCCTTCGCCAGCCCCTCCGCTGTCACTGCGCTGAGAGGGAGCGGCCCTAATTGCAGCCGAATCAATCAAAGGGACTGGATTGCAGCGGCACCTTCTCCGGCTGCAGCTAATTAGGACGCTGACATTTCCCAGACTGTCAGCCAAATGAATGCTTGGGAAGTGTGCGCGCACATCCAGTAGCTAAACACAGGCTGTCGGCCGCCTGGCGGGACGCGGCCCTCTCTGGTCCTTCCACCCAACGCGACACGCCAGCACTCCTACCCTCTGCTGGAAACGTGGCGGCTGGCAGCCTCGGCCGTGCCGCAGTGGGTCGTGTCCTGGGCAGTCCTAGTCCTTGCGCTCCAAGCTTAAACCACGCTGCCCAGGGCTTCCGAGACGCAGGCTGGGGCGCCCAGGGCGGGGGGCCCTGTCCCCCGCCACCCCCGGAGGCTGGAGAGGGTGGCGGCCCCTCCCTGTGGAGCCTGGGGGGCAGGCGGGGGCGGCAGACCGCGGATCAAAGGCCACCGAGCCCCCTCTTCACACAGATTGACCAGGTTTTCCTGAGAGAGACTTTGCCCTCTGCCCTCGGGCAGTTACTGTTTTTGATGATTTCCACCCAATAACTGTCGCTTTGCTGGGGGAGGGTCTCTCGACCAAACCCTTCAGTGTCTGGAGGGACAGCAGAGGCCGACCGGGAACAAAGGCGCGGCCACCAGCAGGCCGCTGTGCCCGCGCTGGCCGCACCCGGCGTGGGATCGGACACGAGACAACGGCCAGCCCCGGGCGAGGACGCTCAAGAGTGCCCTCTGCCTTCCGCGCTGCTCCTCGTCCTCCGCCGGGGCCCACGCGGCAGGCGAGAACGGTCCCCAAGGACAGGTCAGCCCCGCCGGGATGAAACCGGGGGCTCGGTTCAGGCCAGGACGCCGTCCAGAAGCCGGCTCCATCCCCGGCCAGCGGGACAGTGGGCGGGACGAGGCTGGGGGGAGTGGCCGTCCGACCGGCAGCGAGGGTCCGACCGGCAGCCTCCGGGCCGAGCGGTCAGGCGGCATCGCCCCCGGCTGCCCCCCTGCCGCGCTGAGGGCAGGGGCTCTAAATCCCTTTCGGTGTCCAGGAGCAGGACCCGCCGAGCTTTGCAGCCCCACTGCTCAGAAAGAAGAACAGCCGCAGCGGAGTTCCCCGGCGGCCTGGCGGGTGAGGATCCTGCGTCGTCACTGCTGTGGCCTCCAGCAGCCTTACGTGCGAGGAGAAGGAAGTGATCTGGCCTCGCTCAGAGGCGTCCCCGCTGCCTGAGCAGACGCAGGGGCTGGGCTGGGGGCAGGCGGTGGGGGCAGAAGGCCCACCCCCGGGGGCACCAGGCGGGGGAGACCGCACTTGATGCCCACAGGGGTGTCAGGACAAGCAGCAGAAGGCAAGAGCTTTCTTCTCTTCTGTCCTGTGTATATTTCTGCATTGTGGTCCTATGAGTTTTGTAACAAAAATACTAACCAATTTATTTAACATAAAAAAAAAAAGTACCTCCCTGTCTCACCAGCAGCCCTACCAACGCGGCACAGCTCTGCTGCGACTGGACGCACTCCGATTCGCGCCTCCAGACGTCCACCTCTTTATTTTCATTATTTCCGGCCACGCCCGAGGCCTACGGAAGCTCCCGGGCCGGGGACTGAAGCCACGGCCGTACCCAGAGCCACAGCGGTGACAACGCCCAGCCCTTAACCCGCTGCACCACCGGGAAACACCACGACCCACCCTTTAAAGCCCAAGCCCACACGAGTCCTCAGTGCTGCTCACGCCCACGCAGGACCCACGGCGACAGGGCCGCCTGCAGCAGCAGCAGCCAGGCTCAGGACCGCGAGAGGCAGAGTCCGTCGTGCGGGTCACTCAACCCCTGAAAATCACTCCAGCTTTTGAAGTGACCCTACCTCTTCTGAGTGAGCCGGCCTCTCCTGGCTGGACCTGGGGCTGATGGCAGCGCGCGCCCATCCGATTAGGACAGCACATCCAAAGTGAGGAAAAAAATCTTAAGAATTCCCGAGAAAACGGGGAACCCCGTTTCTCATCTCATCTTTATCACATCCAAGAGAATGAGTACCAGAACGAGATAGGATTTCCTCACATTTCCGGATTAAAAACTCAAAAAGAGTTCACGCTTTTGAAAGACAAGAGCTTCATTAAAAGCCGTAAATGGATCCTCAGCCACCCCAGCTCCCAGCCCAGGGTATGTGCCAGTCGCAGTATTTTGAGATGTAGAAGAATGTCAAAGGTTGGCTTTCGAGGGACCGTTTCTCTGGAAGTCCCTGGAGCGTGTGAGGCGCTCTGGGACCCAGACCCAGCCTGGAAGGGCGGGGCGGAGGGGCCGGGACAGCAGAGCCCCGCCACGGACAGGGGGCTCCGGGCGGGAGCAGAACAGAGGCCGTGGGGACGCACGCCGGTTCCTCTGGAGAGAAGGGAGGGGATTTGTTCAGAAAGCTACACAGGGGAAATGATGAAACTGTTAAATCCGGGAAAAACAAAACTCCGTAACAGAGAGAGTGTGATCGCGTCCACGACTCGGTTCCACAGAGAACAATACCCGCAGCATTAAACGCTATGCACACTGCACGGTAGAGCGTCTGAAAAAATTAGGACATTCATTGGAAAGACTAGGAATAAGAGAGATGATGCATTCACTCGAGATTTTCAAAAAACAGGATGTAATCCTAGTGCAAAGAACTACGAAGAACAGTATTTACACGCTTTAACGATACAAACACTGATCACTGACTTAACCAAAAAGAGAGGGGGCTGGAAGGGGAAGGAAACCACAGCTAAGGACTTACAGGTACGAAAAAGCGGTCAGTAAACAAAAGTCCACGAACTGACTAGGGCAACCCAAGCCCATGACCCAGGAAAATTAGGAAAACCCCAGAAGTGCTGGAATTTGTCTGTTCCAGAGCAGAACTGGGGGAGGGGACTGGGGGCCAAGGCCACTATTCTCATGGCAGGTGCTGCATGTGGAATTTTCACTAGACGGTCCATTTAAGAGGATGGGAGCTGGCCCGACAGCATCCTCTCCTGACACAGCCAGTTCGAGCCAGCGCCACGGTCAAGGCCAGGCCGGCCGAGCCCCACACCTGTTCACACCTTTCCAGTCGCAGGACGCTTTCCGGGAACTGTCATCGGCTCCGCAGCGGTCCTGTGCGGCGCAGCTCACCGCCTATCTACAGCAAGGGCTGCGCGTTCAGAAGTCAGGAGGGCCGCGCCCAGGGTCTGGAAGGAGCTGAACGTTCCTCTCTGGCTGCAGGGTGGCGGAACCTTCCAGAGGTGGGACCCTGTGACCCATTCCACTCGGGCCAGAGTGCTGGGTTCAGAAAGGTTCTGCTCGTCCAAGGGCGGGTGTGAAGAGGGCACCTCACGCCGTGCTGCCGGGCGGACTGAGCCCAGTTCCCGGGACACGCTGCCTCATCATCTTCCCTCCCGCTGCCCACTGTCGCGAGGCCGCGCTCAGGTCATGGCCCAGGAGGCAGGGGAGTGTCCCCGGGCACCCAAGTCCGCTCCAGGTACCCCTGTCCCTTGGATCAGCCGGGCCCTCATCTCTCCCTTCACAGCTTTCCGCCTGCGCCCACGTCTCTGGCCCCGCCTGCCTCTCCAGTATTCAGAGGGCTAACACGGCAAGTACGCCTGCTGTCCCCAGACCACCTCCGTCCCCCGGCCTGGCCAGCCCGACGCCCTCACTGCCGTCCTGAGTGGCCGGGTCAGGGTCACTCTGGGCCTGAAAAATTCTGCCTCGGCCTCACCGGCCCAGGAGGCATTATTCCTGAGGTGACAAGAAATCAGACAGACTGGGGCTAGTGACCAGCGGGGGCTAGTGACCACGTCGGCGGGGAGACGTGGCCTCATAAAAGCCACAGCAAGCAATTAATGGCAGCCAGGGCCTTTAGAAAATTTTTATAGTTCTGGTACACTTGAGTGACTGCATTGGAAAATTGGCCGTTCCGTGGGGATTAATGAGCAATTTTCTGCCAGAGAACAAGGTGCACTCTTGAAGGAAAGAATGACAAAAGGAATTCAGTTCCCAAGGGATCTGACTTAACAATCCCTTTCTCTCTGCATACTGAGAAGGAAACATAGGAATACCATCACCTGCCAAGAACACTCTGATTTACCTTCCTCCAAAATATGAAAAGCCAGCCAGAGACCCGGCTCAGCGGACCGGCTCTCAGGCGCCAAGCGACGGAGCCCGGCCGGCCGGCCAGAGGGCGGGCCTGTTAGACAGACGCGCACCTGCCGTGGAGGCGAGGGTGCTTTTAAATCGGTCACAGCCAATTACTTTGACTTGTGCCACTCGCATCGCTTAAATGTCTCTGAGCAGGTATTCCCTCCAGAAGCATAAAGACTCAGAAAGGAGGGTCTGTCTGGGGCTAAATGTGAGCACGAAAGCAATGGCGCTCCAGAAAACCAAAACGAAGTTTTCACTAGATAAAACTGTTCACAGCAGTAAAATCTGCGGTTGTGTTTATAACTAAAAACACTAGTACGTCAAACAAATTACCTGAAAAATATTCTCTACCTTTTCCAGTATCCACATAGTTACTAAAGAAATAAAGTGGAAAGATCCAGGTCCACATTTCAATTTTTGATTTTTTTTAAATAAGAATCTGGCCCAGGAGTTCCCTTCGTGGCTCAGTGGTTAATGAATCCGACTAAGAACCATGAGGTTGCGGGTTCAATCCCTGGCCTTGCTCAGTGGGTTAAGGATCCGGCGTTGCCGTGAGCTGTGGTGTAGGTTGCAGATGCGGTTCGGGTCCCGCGTTGCTGTGGCTGTGGTGAAGGCCGGCAGCTACAGCTCCTGTTAGATCCCTAGCCTGGGAACCTCCATATGCCACGGGTGCGGCTCTACATAAAAAAATAGGCAAAAAAAAAAAGACAAAAAAAAGAATCTGGCCCAAATCCCAAATGAGTTAGACGTAGGACTTCAGTTCACATGACAAGAAAATTCCAAACTTTGGCTAAAGAGTCATTTTCTACCTGAATGGTAATTTTTCTCTTTTACACAAACACATATCACGAGACACAGCTTTGGTGGGAAAATGGGAAAACCAAGGGGAATTACACCCGGGGGACAGGTCCCACTCACACATGATCTAGTATATCAGCAACATCATTTCTTCCTTTTGGTCAACAGATTCTGTTTCCAGCGTAGACAAGGTGGCGGAGCCGAACACTTTCGCCAGCCATGACCGCCGGCTGCCAGGAGCCCGTGGTCCCTCTGGTCTTGAATCAGGATTCCAGGCACAAATGTCGGGGGGGGCTACATGGGGGGCACCCGGGGAGGCAAAGGGCTTCGCCCCACGGCACCCTGGCCACCGGCCACCGCCCGCATCAGAGATGTGGGTTGTTCAACTTATTTTTCATTCCTATGATGAGGAGAATGAAATTCCTTTTTGCCAGCAGCAAGGACCCCCACTCTGTCCCCTTGCCTTAATCTGATCTCAGATAAAGGAAAATGGAGGAGAAAATCGCGGACAGGCCAGGGCGCGTGCCGCGGGGACAGGCGGAGCAGAGCCCCGGGACAGCTCACCAGGGCCTGCAAATCCCCTCCAAGGACACGGCC
Organism: Catagonus wagneri; assembly: GCA_004024745.2. Lineage (NCBI taxonomy): Eukaryota > Metazoa > Chordata > Mammalia > Artiodactyla > Tayassuidae > Catagonus > Catagonus wagneri. The sequence continues at coordinate 699,085 of PVHT021183517.1, forward strand.
GCTGTTTTCCCAAATGGATCGGCAATGGCCACTAACGACCACCGAATATTACAAACGTCAGCCGTGTCAGAGCGGGTCCTCTCGATCCTGAGTATTTCAACTCCGCGACTGAAGATTCTTCAGACCCTCGGGAACGCTGGTGAGCTCGGAAGCCCCAGGAAAGTGGCTTTCTGTTTTCTCCTCAAAATCAGAGAGGCCCAGGCACTCTGTGTAAACGTCCTCAAACCTGGCGTGTGCGGATTCCAGCCCTCGAAGAGAGGAGATGGTCCCGCACTCGGCCCAGCAGAAAGCACCTGCCGCCCAGAGACCAGCGGGCTTACACGGCCCGGGCGGTCACCATCCCATGTGCAGGGACAGCAGCTGACATTCCAAGAGGCTTGTTCAGAACCCGTCTCTGGAGCTGGAAGGCACGGCTTCGCGGTCACTCGGAAGGGCCAGCGGGATGAGGGGGCATCCGCTGGGGGGCCCGGGAGCCCCTGCCCCAGGGAGCAGCTGGGGCAGGACGCTGGGCCACTGGGTGTAGACAGAGCCTCAGAATCCCACAGCTGAAGGCGAGGTCACTGCAGGGGAGGACACCAGCTCCCGGTGTGGCCCCTCCCTCCAGATGTCACTGTGGAGAAGGGCCCCCGGGACAGAGATGCAGACCCCACAGCCCGGGCACCTGGAACCTGACGGCATTCCCTCCAAGATGACCAGGTGACCGGGTCACAGTCCGGGGTGGGAGGGGACACTGCAGGAAAAGGAAGAGCTGATGAGAAAGCCGGCTGCCTGGCCCCCGGCCCTGTCCTATGGGCGGCCTCTCCTTTCTCAGCCACGGTTCCTGACGGAAGGTGCAAAGTTGTGCTAACAATGTCCAGCAGCAACGGCAGACAGGCACCGCCTCCCTCCGGGACGATGCTCACCGGTCCCGTCCTCTCCTCCAACAGAAGCCGGAGGCGTTTCTCCCCGGCACCGGCTCCTCGCATCTGAGGCCGCGAGAGGCGCCACACCCAGGGCCCGCCTGGCGCTGTCCGGCCGCCCTTCCAGAGCTCTCGGTGGGTTCCTCGCCAGGCCACCGAGGCGGCAACCTAACGGCCCTGGTCGGAGCCTGTCCTAAAGGCCCTGATGCTGACGCAGGAAAACCCAAAGGCAGAGTGGAGCCCCACGGGCGCAGAGCAAGACCAGGCCCTGGAAGGCCAGGCGCCGTGCCCTCCCGTCCGGGCCTGGGCTGATGAACACGGGGAGCGGCGAAAGCCGGGCCCGACTCTGTCCCGTGAGAGAGGCGGGCTCCTGCGCGCACAGGAGGCCGGCAGGTAAGCAGGGGCCCAGCGCAGCGAGCGCTAGGTCCTGGCCCCTGACCACAGGGGACGCACGTGGACGGATGAGCCCAAGTAGAGCAGTTAATACAGGACGTTAGACACAGATTTCCTGAAAGCCCAGGAGACCCAGTCCTTACGTCTGAGCTGTTGGGCTGTGTATTTGTTTTCTGTTTCTGGGAAACGAGCGGAGCGGCCACACAGCGTCTGCTAGCTCCCGCGCAGTCAGTCTCCAGGGGTGGAGAGCCCAGCCCGGTTTACAGGCTCCGTGTTCAGGGTCTTATGAGGCTGAAATCAAGGCTCAGCGAGGGAGGTACCACCCCAGGCTCCCTCTGGCTGTCGACAGAATTCGTTTCCTGGTGTCTGTCCGATGAGGTCCCCTGTTCCCTTGGCTGCTAACCGGAGACCACGCCCAGCTCCTAGAGGTCACGTTCACGGCCCCTGCGTGGGCAGGTCACACACGGCCAGTACTTCAAGGCCCGTGGGAGCAGCAAAGGTGTCACACAGCAACTACGCCGTCAGCTGTCTTAGGACATAACCCAATCCGGGAAGTGACTCTCCCGCCAGTCCCAGGCGCCCTGGACACTTACAGGGAGGACGTTTTCGGGTCTGTGCACCTGCATAGGGCAGGGGTCTTGGGGTGAACTTAGAACCTTGTCCACCGATATGCTCATCATCTGGCCTTAGAGAGTGTCCTGGCCAGTAGCTACTTCCCAGAGCTGGACTTTCTTGCCTTTATGGGAAAGACACACATTTACCTGGTTACCAGTCAGAGCTCAGAGCATCGAGCGCTCAGAAGCAACGCTTTGTCAGTGCATAGGGGTTGTATTAACGCAAACGTGTTTTCGTTCCTTTAGACGGAACCCGGCCCGTCTTGTCAGGAGGGAGTTCTCTCCTTCGAAAGGATGCAGGTTCTTTGCTAGACCTCTATCTGGCCCTGGGGACCAGTGTCATAAAAGCCGTCCCTGGTTTGAAAGAAGAGAAGGGGGGATGTTTAAGGATGGTGCAACTTTCAGTCAAATAGAAATTTTGTTACTATTGATGTTGTCAAACCTTAAAAAATAATCTAGAAAGTAACTGAAGAATAAATCGCAGAGATCAAAGAAGAATCAAAGAGACTGTAAAAGCACCTGCCTATTGTGTAAATTTGCAAATTTTCTTTGGAGTTTCAACTCTCCAGAACCCGAACTTGAGCACAGAGCCTGGTGGGGGCGGGCGGGGGGGCGCGGGATGTGATAAAAGCCTATTTTCAAAAAAGAGCTAGCTGTATTTGGAAAACACACTGTTAAAAATTGTTCACTAACATCAGCCTAAGTATGGTCAGCCCTTTTTCTTTTCTTTTCTTTTTTTTTTTTTTTTTTGCCATCCCCTGGCATATGGAGCTCCTGGGCCAGGAATCAGATCTGAGCTGCAGTTGCCACCTATGCTGCAGCAGCACTGGATCCTTTAACCCACGGTGCTGGGCTGGGGATCGAACCTGCATCCTGGCACTGCAGAGATTCCGCCAATCCCCCTGTACCAGAGGGAACTCCCAGCCCTTTTCCTTAATTCAGAATTTCTCGTATACAAACAACCGATTCCGTCACTTTTAGGCGAAGGGAAAAATTCTCCTCTCTGGAAACCTTACAGGGGAAGGCGGCTCCCAGAGAAACAGGGCAGGCGAGCGGCCGCCCACAGCTTCTCTCCCAGCTGGCAGGTGGTGACTTCCGCTCTCCCATCCTGAACCCACTGGGCCCCGCTCCCAGCTCCGACCCTGGGCTCGCTCCCAGTCCTTTCCGTTTTTGCATCAAATTTAATTAACCGGTTGGATACTGACAGGCCACAAATCAATAGCAGCCCAACATCCTTGAAATATTCATGTGCTGGTTACTCCTGGGACCAGCGCTGGAGAGCAGGAATTAGACTGCCTGCCAGGATGTTTGGAGATGAGTTCGCTTCGGTACCTGGATTGCTCCTCCTTCTCCCTCCAGGATGTCTGCACGTCAGCTGTGCTCGCTGCTCCCTCTCGAGTCCGGAGACCTGGCTGAGCGGGCGCTAGGGACGGCGGGAGGCGGCTGCGAGCCCCCCGGGCTGGGCTCTGCTCTGGCATCAAATCTCAGACAAGGCGCAGCGGTTCTACCCACGCCTGCCAGAGCAGCGCGAGGGGCTTGGGGGAGCCCGGGGTGAAATAAGATGCCCATGGAAAACAAGTCACTGCCTGCCACACCCTGTCGTGTGCCTGTGGGGATGGCGCCTCCTCACCGGCCCGGTGCCAACATCCGGGCCCCCGGCCGGGCAAGCCGGTGCCCTGCTCTCTCCCTGAGTGACCTCCTGGGATTTGTACTTGACCATGTGTTTGAGTGTTTCTAAGGTGGGCTTGTACGCATCCTGTCTCTTTGTATTTGAATTACAATTTTCATTTTGATTTTTGGAAGAACTCCTTTTAAGCCATCTCTAGTGATCCTCAATTTTTACATTAATTTAGCTGTTATATTTGTCAGTTTCTCCCTTACATTTTAGTTGGAGTTACCTGGCTATGCATTTTCTACTTTCTCCAGCTGAGCACTTGTTTACTTTATTTTATTTTATTTGTCTTTTTGCCTTATCTAGAGCCGCACCCGCAGCATATGGAGGTTCCCGGGCTAGGGGTCTAACAGGAGCTGTACCCGCCGGCCTTCGCCACAGCCACAGCAACACGGGATCCGAGCCACGTCTGCGACCTACACCACAGCTCATGGCAACGCCGGATCCTTAACCCACTGAGCAAGGCCAGGGATCGAACCCGCAACCTCATGGTTCTTAGTCGGGTTTGTTAACCACTGAGCCACAACAGGAACTCCCTGAGCACTTGTTTATTAAGCAATCCTGTTTCAAAGTATATTTAAGCTCCTGAGCGTTCCTGACCTACCCCACTGCAAACAAAACATCTCCTATGTCAACACTCTTTTTTTTTTTTTTTTTTTTTTTTTTTGCTTTTTAGGGCTGCACCCACGGCATATGGGGAGGTTCCCAGGCTAGGGGTCAAATCGGAGTGGCAGCTGCCGGCCTTCGCCACAGCCACAGCAACACAGGATCCGAGCCACGTCTGCGACCTACACCACAGCTCACAGCAACGCCGTATCCTTAACCTACGGAGTGAGGCCAGGGATCGAACCTGTGTCCTCATGGATACTAGTCAGATTCATTTCCGCTGAGCCACAGAGGAAACTCCCTCAACTTCTTTTTTAAAGACGGGCCCACAGCATATGGAAGTCCCCAGGCCGGGGACTGAATATGAGCCGCCGCTGAGACTGACTCCACAGGAATGGTGACGCGGGACGGGCTGGGGACCGAATCCATGTCCGCCTCCTAACCTGATACACCACAGCAGGAACTCAACTTCATTTTTAAAACATACATACTTAGAATTATTTTCACAATAAAAATTCTATAAATAAACCACATTCTACGGAAACAATGACTAAATCAAAAATAAGGAAGAAGCTTTTTAAAAAACCTAACTCTCACCACTCTGAAATGACCAGCTGCTGCTCTAATTACCCATTCCTGCACCCTGGGGCACGCATGCTCGCACATGTGACTTTATGCAAATGGCCTCATAGCATGACTGCCATGACCTGTTCATGAATGAATGTAACTTTGATTTCCAAATGTACGGTTTTTATAAATACTTTTACTGTACAATCACCAGCAAAGACGGTCCATATTGTATAAATTCCTTGCGTTTACTGAGACTCCCTCCCTGGCCCAGTTATAGACAATTTTTTTAACTTTCTCCTTCTCAGTGAACGCGTACCTGCCCTGTTCGTCGCTGGTCCAGCTGTGTGTACACCATCAAGAACAACCGTATTATTTAAATAATCTCTAACTTTACTTTATCAACTGCTTCAGTTGCTGAGGGACACTCGTACTAACTCCCGCCCTGATTATGGATTTCCCAGTTTCTACTCCTAAGTCTATAGTTTTGTCATATATTTTGCAAAACTTCAAAGTTAGGTGCACAGAAGTTTGTAAGGCGGTCGGTTGCTGATGGACTGTTTCATTTATGATCAATTTTATCCCTAACTTTCCCTCAAAACGTATTTCCTTCCATATTAAAGTATTTGCATGAATTTGGTTTCAGTTAATATTTTCCTGGAATTCCACTTCCCATCATTCTCAGCTTTACATTTTATTTCATAATTGTGTTTTAATCATGTCTCATAAGTTGCATAGAGCAGATTTTTCAGTATCAGGTCTGTCTTTTATTTATTTTATTTTAGTCTTTTTGTCATTTTAGGGCTGCACCTGCGGCATATGGAGGTTCCCAGGCTAGGGGTTGAATCAGAGCTACAGCCACCGGCCTACGCCACAACCACAGCAACACGGGATCTGAGCCGCGTCTGCAACCTACACCACAGCTCATGGCAACACCGGATCCTTAACCCACTGGAGCAAGGCCAGCGATCAAACCCACAACTTCATGGTTCCTAGTCAGATTCGTTTTCTGCTGAGCCACAAGGGAACTCCAAGTCTCTGTCTTTCGGACAAAATTAGGTGAATTTTATGTTTTCAGGTCCTACGATTCCTGATAGATCTCCACCACTTCATTCTGTGTTTCCCCTTTACTGTTCTAGAATTCTGACTTCTCCTTTTCTGCCTCTCGATCTCTATTTTCCTCTACTTGGAAGTCTCATATTACATTCTATTAGTTTAGTGGTTACCTTTACATTTTCTAACTTGCATACTTTTTGCACTTTTTTTTAACAAAATACAACATTGGTCAACTTCCATACACTCCCTGCAATTAAGACAAACGTGTGCGCCCACTGTTTTCCCGTAAACTCTTTCTCCCAAATTTCACAAGATAGCCGCCCAGTATGTCCAGTGCCTCGTGCTCTAATATCATGAAAAAGGATCTAGTGCATTCTCACAGGAGTGTGATTCGCTCATTTCTGTAATCACCGTTGCTTCTTTCTGCCAGTGTGTTCCTGCTGGGTTTGGTTTCCTTCCTGCTGACACACATCCTTTAGTAGCTCTCTCACCAGGGCCCTCCGTGTGTCTGAAGATGCTCCTGATGCCCCCACTTTGGAAGCTAAACCACATTTTATGTGCTCTGCGGCTGGCCGGCAGCGTAACCGCTCTGCAGTCAGCAGGGCTCCGCCCCCTCCCCTGAGCCCCAGCTGGACAGTGGCTTCACACGGTCACCTTCCCTTGGACAAAGAACGCACAGCCTAGAACAGGAGGCAGACGGTCTGCGATGACAAACCTAACGCCGGGTCTGACGGAGCAGGGCGGCAGGACGCACCCAGGCACCCAGACGGCTGGGAACCGAGAGCCTGCAGAGCAGAAGGCCGCCGTCCCGCAGGTGCAGGAGCTGGCGAATGGCAGCGAAAGCGGTTCCTGGAGCCGCAGGAGGCAGGGACGCCCCCGCTCAGTCAGAGGCTGGGGCAAAGCAGGGCCACCCAGATCGGCAGAGGACGTCACGTGAGCCTGTGACCCCAGCGAACCTTCTTCCCTCACCGACAGCACCTGGACAGCGGCACCCCGGGAGCTGCTGTGCTACCAGGAGCAAAGATCGCGAGGCACTCAGAGCGAAGCGACGGGGCTGTGGCATTAGAGCGGCTTCTGGGGCAGGCGGGCTGCAGGTGCCTGGAGGCCGGGGCAGGTGGGTGAGAAACATGATGCTGCAGAAAAGGACGTGACTTCCACACGTTTCCGAGTCACGGAAACGGTCCGGAGTGCCTGCGTACCACAGGTGCCAAGTGAGTGTCAGTGTGACTGAACACCGTGGTGACACCGTCACACGGAAAACCTGGGGTTCCAGGCCGCCAACCTGAGATCCGAGGAGGCCGCAGCTCAGAGGGGCTGTGCCAGGCGCCCGCTGTGCCCCGACGGTCTGAGAGCCCTGCCTCCTCCTCACCGCACGTGGCCTTACCAGACACTCAGGGGCCTTGAGTCAGACCATTTCGGGGCTTTTTCTTTTTTCAGAAGAGGCTAATCCGACATGGCTCCTCACCTCGGTCCTCCTGGAGCCCTGACACTTCGATGTCTGTAACATCCATCTTGGGCTCAGCGTGGTGTGGCATTAACTACGTGTGTGACTGCCAGGAACTGCAATTAACTTTGTTTTGAAAACTTCCAGCCCCCCTTGGGATAATCCAAGGCATGGCGGGGTTTAGGAATCACTTCTCAAACCCCTGCACTAATTCTGCTGGAAGGTGTGACAGGCATGAGAATGCGGCTAAAAGCATTTCACCGCCCCGACCCGGAGCGCTGCTCTGAGGCTTCGTACAAAAGCCCAGCGCATCTGTGCAGGATCCCGGTACGCGCACGGAGCCCAGGGGCTGGGACGGCGCCGCGCAGCCGCAGTGGGGGCGGAAGTGAGGCGACGCCAGATGCAGGTGGGGAAGGAGACGGGATGCAAGCGGGATGAAAGCGGCCGGATCACTTTAGCCTCAGGGTGTAGCGCGGAAGCTCCCACTTCCCTCCAAAGACTCCATCACCGATACCCAACGGAACAGTCTCACTCAACACACAAATAAGGAGGAGCAGTTAATATCCGCTTTAATAAATAATCATCGAGCACCTTCGACTTGCCAGGCACTGCCTTGGTGGGGGGGAGGGGCCGGGGAAACGTGGAGATAAATAAGTCATAATCCCTATCCTGAAGAAGCCCTCCGCCGCACGCATGTATAATTCAAGGCAGACAGACAGGCTGGGTCTTAACAGGAAGAATGTTTATCCCCGGCTGGGATCCATCCGGGAGAACAAAAGGCATTTCATCTGCATCCTGAAGACAGAAGAGGGTTTCAGCGGGGAGGGGGGAGGCTTCGCAAACACGGAGAACGAGCAGAAAGGCCAGGAAGCAGGGAGGCAGGGCGGTCCCAGAACAGCGGGGGCTGCACGGCAACGGCAACGGGAGCCCAAGCTGGGGGCGGGGGCGCTGGCCTCAGACGCCCGCCGCTGCCCACGCGTACATGTGCAAATGCTCACGCACAGGCACACGCGTGTGCACTCCTACACGCACACTCACAGGGGTGCACACTCTCCCTTGCATTCACACACCACGCAGGCACTCACACTCGCGTGCGCGCCCTTGCACGTCTGTACGCACACGCGCTCGCCCTCACGCACACCCTCCTGCAGCAGGGGAGATCCCCGCATGGGGAGCAGCTAGGCTGGAGCACCCGCAAGCCGGTCCCGCAGCTCAGGGTCAGGAAAGCAAAAGCCCCCGGGGTGAAACAAGCAGCGATCGGGTTCAGGGGCGCGGAGACTAACATCCTAGGCGGCCCTGACCCTGACGGCGGCCTTCAGGACGCTGGTGCTCAGGGCCGGAGGTGCCTGCCTTCCTCCACCCCTGAGGGCAGGTGAACAGAAAGCAAGCCCGCAAAGCCCCGCACAGCAGCCTCCCCCCGCCCAGGGCCCTCAGACCTCTCCCCGCCTCTGCTGCATGCAGATTAAAGCGCTCGGGGTGCCAGAGGCACTGGCCGGAGGGCACTGGACGTCACCCAGACCAGAGCCCTTTGGAGCTTGGCTGCGAGGCTTCTGCGGAGGAGACCCCCAGGGACAGCCATTCCGGACTCTCCCTCCTCCCCAGCCTGGCTCCTGAGGCCGGCCCCAGTCCCTGGACGGCCCTCGGGGCCACCAGCACCCATCTCACAGAGGCCTGACGCTGCATGGGATACACCCACGCGGGAAACTGCGCGTGTATCCAAGTTGCCCTGCTGGTCGCCCCTGGGAAGACAGGCCCAGGTCGCCTCTGCTCAAGGTCACTCTCCGTCCTCCCCAGAACAGAACACACACTGCACACGCTACAGAAGCGCAGTGGCTTCGGACAGCGAAACCACGAAATAGAGAAATAGGGCGCAGGAGCAGTAAAAGCCAGTCTCATGAATAAATGCCAAGAGCCTAAGCCAAATATTGCTAAGCTGGGTGTAAAATATATTGAAAATATCAAGGAAGGCTTATACTAACAATGCAGGGGTGGTTCCTCTTCAAAATTATTACTGTGATTTACCACATTAATATATTAAAGGAGAAAAGAGCAAAACCACCTTAACAAATTCACCAACCCACTTGAGATTTTTTTTAAAACCTAGTGATTAAGAGAGAGGGGATCCTCCTTAGCGGGGGGACGAGGGAGCAACCAGGAAGCCACAGCACACCTCACGGTGCTTGCCGAGAGAGAAGGCGTTCGTGCCGGCAGGTGCTTTTGTTGTACAGAATTATCCTTGTCTATGCAGTTCTGGGCAGCTCAGTAACAACGGAAATAAAGCGATAATGGGAAGGAAGGAAATTAAACTGCCATTAGGCATGAGGTATGATTATCAATAAAATCTAAATAATATCCAGACACTGTTTTTTTTTTTTAGCAGCATTTTTTTTTTGTCTTTTTAGGGCCGCACCTGAGGCCTATGGAGGTTCCCAGGCTAGGGGTCGAATCGGAGCTGTAGCCTCCAGCCTACACCACAACCAGAGCAACACCAGATCCAAACTGTGTTTGCGACCTACACCACAGCTCACGGCAACGCCAGATCCTTAACCCACTGAGCGAGGCCAGGGATCGAACCCGCAACCTCATGGTTCCTAGTTGGATCTGTTTCCGCTGCACCACGGCGGGAGCTCCCAGACACCGTTTTAGAGCGAGCTGAAGAGTTCAGCAAGATTGTCGAGGGCAAGACCGGTATAGCAAAATCAGCTACACAAGCAGCAAACAGAAAACGCACTTTTAAAAAAGATGCCACTTAAGAGTTCCCACTGTGGCACTTCGGGTTAAGGATCTGCAAAGCTCCAGCTCTGATTGGATCCCTGGCCCAGGAATTTACATAAGCCATGGGCGCAGCCAAATAAATAAATTTTAAAAGATACCACTTATTTCTCCAACATTGACTGGGACACAAAAATAGACCCAGAAGCCGGCCTGAAGAGGGACCCATTGGCTGTATTATTTGGAATAATTTGAACAACAAAATGGACAATGACAGAATGGATTGTAATTCTTAGAAGTAAAAAGATATCATTAAGATATTCTGACACTAGAATTATTTTTTTAGGGCTGCACCTGCAGCATGTGGAGGTTCCCAAGCTAGGGGTCGAATCAGAGCTGGAAATTCCTGGGCTAGGGGTCAAATCAGAGCTTCACCTGCAGGCCTACACCACAACCACAGCAATGCCAGATCCAAGCCACATTTGAGACCTACACAGCAGCTTGTGGTAACACTAGATCTTTAACCCGCTGAGCGAGGCCAAGGATCGAACCCCCATCCTCATGGATACTAGTCAGATTCTTAACACACTGAGCCACAAAGGGAATTCCCTGATACTAAAATTATTCAAGAGTGGGGCAGAAGTTCTTCAAGATAGGAGAATGCTAGCTGATAACTAAGAAAGAAATAAAAGGACAGAAAATCACTGCTTTTTCTTGATCACAGAAATCATTCAAAAACGATTCAGCAATGGATGCTGAAACCATCAGGCGCAAGGCTGGGGGAGGGGAGCAGGGTTTCACAAAGTCTCGGAGCATCACTTCCAAAATTACCTGTTAATCACAAAGCGGGGAGATGCCTCTACGGCAGAGAATCTGGCCAGTGGCACCTCAGCCGAGCAGATGAGCCTCAGGCTCGGTTCTGAGACAAAAATGAAAGCTACGTGATGGACGGAGACGCAGGTCTCCGGCGCACTCACCTGTCGCCGTGACTCTGCTGTCCCGCCGGCAGCTCGACCGTCTCAGGAACCGCTCAGCACGGAGAGTAGTTCTTGACAGGCTCCTACATGAGATCAGAGGGGAGGCTGCGATGAGAACTGCGACTGGACAACGGGCAGCATTTGAAAACAGATCACACCATCGGATAACAGCACCGACGTTAACTTTCCCAAGTGCGATAATTACGTCGCGTTTATATTCTTGTTCTCAGCTAATGTACGCTGGCGTGAAGTGTCATGCTGTTGGCAAAATGAGTGTGTGTGTGTGTACACTCTGTACACATATTACACACACACACACAGAAGCGGGCAGGAAGCAGGAGGTGGGGGGAAAGACAGGGAGCCCGTGCGCCAAGGTGCCGGCACGGCTGAGCCTGCGGAGGGCGCGTCCACGCCCACTGTGCTCTTCCAGTAACTTTCCTGGAGGTTTGAATTGTTCAAAAAGTGGGACATGAAAAGACGCTATTTAAATAGCGAAAGGGAGACAGAGCCCTAGTAAGAAATGTGACAGAAATTTCAAGGCCGGCGTTCCCGTTGTGGCTCAGTTGTTAACGGATCCGACTAGGAACCGTGAGGTTGCGTGTTCGATCCCTGGCCTTGCTCAGTGGGTTAAGAATCCAGCGTTGCTGTGAGCTGTGGTGTAGGTTGTAGACGTGGCTCGGATCCCGCGTTGCTGTGGCTGTGGCGTAGGCCGGCAGCTACAGCTCCTATTGGACCCCTAGCCTGGGAACCTCCATATGCTGCGGGTGCGGCCCTAGATAAGGTAAAAAGACAAAAAGAAAAAAGAAAGGAAATTTCAAAGCCACTATGGAGCAAATACGCAGCCTTACTGAAAACCATGTAAGATACGAACACACGTGTCTGTACTGATAAATACTCGAGCCTCCGAGCCGGCTTCCTGACTAGCCCTCGACCTGGGCATACAGGGACCTGGACTGACAGGAACATAGTTTCTACCTCGAGGCCACCTCCCTGGGGTGAGGCTGGGCCCCTTAAAGGGCCTGAGGAAACTCCAGGCCACCAGAAGGCGGTGCGTTCCGGCCGGCCGAGGCTGGGGCCAGGCCTGGAGCCCAGCCTCCGCAGGGGGCAGGGCCAGCCGGGCTTCCCACCGACCGCCGGCCTCCAGAGCCGCCTCCCTGAGCGCCTGCTCCTCCCCAGCCCTCCCGCTAAGCCTCGGCCGCCACCACCACCGCCAGAGGAAGCAGGGCGGGGACACGGTCGGCCAGCGAGCGCAGCACGGCTCCACAGGCGCGGGAAGCCCAGCAACCGTGTTGGCGGCCCGGATGGACCCAGAGCGATTCCTTTAATCCGCAAATTCGGCAAACCAAGAAACTAGGTCTGAAGGCTGTTACTCCACCCCCCGAAGAAAAGGCGGGGGCTGCGGAGCGCAAAGCGCAGAAGGTGAGTCGAGAGGATGTGGGTGAGCCGAGCCGAGCCCAGGTAACATCCCCCCTTAAAGTCGTGGCGGGTACGGTTTATTCTTCAAGCCGCCTGTGAAACTTACTTGCTTCGGTACAGAGAGCGCATCTCACAGCGGCTCGTGGGGCTGCCTGACGGGCCCGTTCGCGGGGGCCGCGGGTGGGGTGTCGGATGCAGGGCCCATCCAGGAACCCGCAGCAGGTGCCAGCAGCAACAGCAGCTGTGCTGCTATTATTATCGCCTCTGAAGGGTGAACGAGCACTGGGCAGAGCCGTCCCGTGACCTGCCTACGGCCGTCCCCAGTTCCCGGGCGTCCCTGCCTCTCCTATTAGAAGTCCCCAGTGGACAAGAGGAGAACCTGAGAAAGCTTGACACGCACACTGAGAATCCGCCAGAACCAAAACAGAACACTCCAGGCCACGCAGTCCAGAAAGCTCTGCCCGGCGCTTCGGACCCCCCACACACCCCCAAACCCCGAGGGGCCGGGTCAGACCTGCGAGAGGGGCAGGGCCGGGTGGGGGCCCCGGAATAGCAGGTGCTTTCAGCATGGGCTTCTGTGCAAAGCGGGCCTTTGAGGTGTGCGGAGGTATGGTCCTGCGCTGGGCCCGGGCCGGGTGGACGGTGGGAACCCGGGCGGCCCGCGGACAGAGGCAGACACGCGACGCACAGAGGAGGCGGCAGTTACGCTGCACCAGGAGGCATCCTGGTGGCAGTGCTGAGACCCCTCAGAGTGTCACGTCCACGCACAGAACAGCTTTTGTCTCTTTTGCCACGAGATGCCTCCGAGGTTCTTGTTATTACCTTGGCCAACGCTGCCACCAGCCAGGTCACCGCAGCCCCGAGGGTCAGAGCATCTCCGCATCGGGGCCCCTCGGCCGCGGAGCGTCCTGACACCGCCGAGCGACGGCTGACGGGCAGGGCTGGTCACCCGCGTTTCCTCCCCTCACAGCGACGGCTGTGCTGCGGGGGGCGGGTGTCAGGGAGGAAGGCATCCCCGGGAGGCAGCAGCTGAGGGACGGGTGCCAGGACCACCGCCAGCAGGCCGCCGCGGGGACACCAGGGCTGGTCCCCTCCCGGAGGACTGGGTCACGTGTGGGGGTGGGCAGGGGCTGCGGCACTCCTGCAGACAGAGGGGGCTTCCTCCGGGGGGCCTGTCGCCCGCGGCTTCATCTTGGAGCCTCGGCCCCGGGGGAAGGGACACGCCAGTCCCCAGGGCCTGGCGGTCACCTGCCACAGCCTTCTCCACTTGCGCACGTTCATGAGTTGGTTTGCCGGGCGAGCGTGTCCGGGCTCGGCCGGCTCCTCCCGACTTTGGCAGAAGGTGACCGCCTCCGGATCCGCCTCCGCGGCTGGCTGTCTCCTCTTCGCTGCAGCCCGGGCTCCAAATAATTACCAAGGAAGGCATAATGGATTTGAAAAGGACTTTTCAAAAGCTAAAGGAAGCTGTGGGATCAAAGGGGAAGCAGAGTCTGACTCGCAGTGAGGATGCGGCCCCAGGTGGGAAGGCAAACAGCTGGGAAGGGCTGGCTCGTTACCTCGTCACGGGGTGTGTGGGCGCATGTATTATGCGCCAAACGCCTACATCTGAGCTGTAAAGCCTCTCTTGCTGCCCTTGGCAGAGAACTGAAGCCCCGAAGCCGTCACCGGAGAGACTAAAATAAAATAAACTCAGCTCCGAGGCGCAGGTGCTCGGCCCCCACCGCCGTCGGTGGCGCCCCAAGCTCGGCCTCCAGCAGGACCGGGAGCCGCGCAGGACGGGCCGCGTGCAGAGCTCGGATGCCTGGCACTCAAGGAGGGGCGGGTGTAAACTGCAAAAGGGCTTCGAGTGTTGGACGCACGGTTCTGGACAGAGACCAGCGTACTGATTCCAGACCCCTCGCTGGTGCAGAACTTGCGCCCTTTCCGAACTATCGCTGCTGCCGGTTGAATTGTCCCGCGAGAGCGGTGCCCCAGGGACCCGCGAATGGGACCGGGTCGAAACAAGGCCTTTGCAGCCGTGATGGGCTCCCAGGAGGTCCAGCTGGATCGGGGTGGGTTAGAAACGGTCTTTGAAGATGCACGTGAGTCAAGACGAGGTCAAGCTGCGTCCTAACTCCGGTATGGCTGGGGCCTCAGAAGAAGAGCAGACAGACACGCCCGGGGGGGAAGCGGGGGACTGGGGCCTCGGAAGAAGAGCAGACAGACACGTCCGGGGGGACGCAGGGGCAGATCTCGGAGGCGCCCGTCTGCAGGCCAATAGCCCCGAGCTCCGTGGGCGGCCACGGGAGCCGCATCCTCTGGCAGGAGCTGACACCTGGATTTCAGACTTCCGGCCTCCAGCAGAGGCCTCTCCGCTGCTGAGACACCTGGTTCACGGCCCTGTGTGTCACAGCAGCGCCGGCGACTGAGGTGCCGTGGAACGTCCTGCGTCTTGGCTGCACTGATGTCGGCAACCCGGCTGTGATGCTTGCGGCGGCTGCGCTGGGAGAAGCTGGATAAAGGGAACACGGGATCCCTCTGTCCTCTGTCCTGCTCCACGTGGGCTTGCAATGACCTCAACATGGAAAGTTTATTAAAAATAAAAATCAATCATGTGTTCCAGTTCAGGGTTTAACATTTTTTAAAGTATTGATTCTCGTGCCTCCATCGCTAAGCAACCTGCAGTCTCACGGTTAATTACGAAAAATGACTTGCAATAACACAGGATAGAAATTAAGAAGCTCCCCGTCCATGCTCCCCGAGCACTAAGCACTCTTCCAGGCTTCCCAGAGCGGCACAGGGCTGCCGTGACTGTTTGGCCACCTGCCTGCAGGGCTGGGGCAGGACCCTTCCGTACAGCTCATGGCTTGTACCTGGAAGTCTAGTGACTCAAACTCAGCCACTGAGAACGCAGAGTGTGCGGTGGGCGGACAGAGGGTCGGGGAGGAGGAGGCGGGACCCCCGTTTAGTGAGGACCAGGCTGCTCTGTGGATTATGGACATGAAGGCACAACCGCTGCCCGCTGTAAAAAGGACTTAATCTTGGGAGCGTCACAGGGCTAGCATCTCAGCGCCTCCCCTACGCCTCGGACGCGGCGTCTGACCTCGGGACCTGGATGTCGGAAGGGGGCCTCCCAGGAAGAGCGGGGGGACCTGCGGGGCAGGAGGGTGTGAGCCTCGAACCAGGCAGGGGCCTGAGCCTGGTGCCCAAGACAGAGAGAGAAGGCCGGGAGGGGACAGAGGGAGCCGGGAACAAGGCTTCACCCATGCAGACCCGCCGGTCCAGGACCCAGAGCGTACACCTCCGGCTAAAACGCAGAGAACCTCCCAAAGCCCGTGTCCCCATTACAAACCTCAAGGAGGTGTCATCTTTAGAGATCTTTCAAGACGCAGTAGGATAATTCAACGGTAAGGGCCGTATCATGAACACAATTTATTGATAAAATACGTAAATACGTGTTTTAGCGCCTGGGTGTAACAAATGACATCAAAACTATGCCAAAATAACAGTAATTACTATGCCAAAATAACAGTAATTACCACGAGTATTTTCAGTGGACCTGGGATTAGCTGCAGTCATCCGGCGAGTTTCAAGGAAAACCCCACCGCTCGGGGCCGGTCAGGTGGAGAAGCGGATCTGCCCGTGGTCACCCAGCCGAGGCCCTAACGCGTCACCTAAGGAGAGCTGGGGGAGGGGCGCAGTCCAGACAGAAACCGCAGGACACAGGGGTTAACCCACACCACAAAGCTGCTCCTTGAACCTCCTCTAAGAACAAGACCTCATAAAACTACCACACATGCACACACACACACACACACACACGCTCACGCACACACACGCTCACACACACACACACACACACACACACAGGTCGGGGGCAGCTTTTCTAACAGAACAATGGTTCATGCCGCAAAAGCTTTAAACCTGTGGTTTCTTGGCACACACCCTCCCCGGGCTCTAATGAAATGCAGCACCCATCCCTGCCCGTGGCACCCCCACAGGCACCGCGCCACCTCCTGCCCACGAGCCCGTGGCTGGGGACCGAGGCTCGGCGCAGAGCCGAGGCCTAGAGCAGGCACCACACCAGCGCCTCCCTTGCTCACCGGCACGGGGGCCCCACGAGGCAGACGGGAAACCGAGGCGCAAAGCGCTGAGGCTGGTAAAGGGCAGAAACCAGCTGCGAGTCCAGTCTGACCCCCCGCCCTCCCTTCCCGGTCCTGCAGGCCCGGAAGGAAGGTTCCGCTCAGAAGCACAGGGTGGCCCCTGACGAGCGCCGAGGAGCAGGGCCTTCGAGCGCCTTCTCAGATATGGCTCCCAGACGCAAGCTCGGCAGAGGGCCAGCCCACTGTCGCCGTGAGCGCTGACTCCTCCGGGCAAAGGCCCAGACGCCACAGACTCCAGGCACACGAAGCACATTATGAAGGTGAATGTGAGTCTCAAACACACTGGTGTCCCCTGCTTCGTCCTGCGGTGCTCTCTTCCCTGATGCCCCAGCCCTCCGGGGGCCGCTCGTGCTCCCAGCCCGCCCTCACCACGGCAGGGGAGCCCCAGGGAGCTCCAGCGCTTCTGAGCTGTGAGCACAGAACACTTGGTCCTGCAGAGAAGGAACAAGGCTTTATGCCACTAAGTAAGATTTTCCAAAGAGAAGATTATATTTCTTAAGTCACAACAATGCGAGGATTTCTTAAAGTCTAAGGAATCAGCTTTGTTTGGCCTTCAACCGTTTTTATTTTTTTTGATGGAGACGCCCAGTGGTCAAACCGCCTATGCAGCGGGCTCACCAACTTGAACCCTCCCTAAACCCAGCTTCTAAATGCCTGTTGCAGCGTTTCTCAGCCAGGCTTCCATTAGAAAACCCAGCAGCCAGGCAGGGATGGGACGGGCTGTTTTCCCACCTGCCCAGAAGGCGCAGGTCGGGCCCTGCCAGGTGTGAAGCCGATTCCAGCATCAGGCGTCAGGGCCTACAGCTCGGCATCTCTGTGACTGTCTGCGTCGGAGTTCACCAGTAGAAAAACATAAAGACTCTTGCTTTTTCTGTGGCTGGATAACAGGCCCAGACATGGGCCCGGGCTGCCCCGCGTGCTGGAAACCCTGACGGCCACGTCACCTGCGCAGGAACGGGAGGCGCTGACCGGAGCTCCAGTGAAAAGTCCTTTTCTTTTGCTATTAATGATTTAGAGGGAAAGACAGAATCTCTTCTTTGCTGACTTCGCTTTTCTACGTATATTCACTGCCAGATCATAGAACAGAGCTTAAGAAAGTGCAGGAGGGAGTTCCCTTTGTGGCTCAGTGGTTAATGAATCCGTCTAAGAACCATGAGGCTGCGGGTTCGCTCCCTGGCCTCGCTCAGTGGGTTAAGGATCCGGCGTTGCCCTGAGCTGGGGTGTAGGTTGCAGACGCGGCTCGGATCCCGCGTTGCTGTGGCTGTGGTGAAGGCTGGCGGCTACAGCTCCTGTTAGACCCCTAGCCTGGGAACCTCCATATGCCATGGGTGCGGCTCTAGATAAAGGCAAAAAGACAAAAAAAAAAAAGAAAGAAAGTGCAAGAAAGGCTTTGTGGGTTTTTGTTTTTTTCCTTTTTAGGGCGGCACCCGCAGCGTATGGCAGTTCCCAGGCTAGGGGTGGAATCAGAGCTGCAGCTGCCGGCCTGCATCACAGCCACCGCAACGTGGAATCCGAGCTCTGTCTGCGACCCACACCACAGCCACCGCAACGCCAGATCCGAGCCGCGTCTGCCACCTGCGCTGTTGCTTGTGGCAACACCTCAACCCACTGAGCGAGGCCAGGGATGGAGCCTGAGTCCTCGTGGACACTAGGTCATATCCGTAACCCGCTGAGCCACAACGGCTAATACTGGGAGAGGTGCAGTGTTTTTCTTTTTCAGCTGCCCTCACAGCATCCGGAAGTTCCCGGACCTGGGATCAAATCCAAGCCGGGCCTTTGACTTACACCACAGCTGCAGCAACACTGGATCCGTAACCCACTGTGCCGGGCTGCGGATCCAACTGGCACCTCCACAGATACTGGCCAGGTCCTTAACCCACTGCACCACAGCCGGGACGCCTGGGGGTTTGACAGCTTGACTGAGCTATCCTTGACAAATCAAACTGTAAGATTTATTTTTTATTAACTAAAATCAGTACTTCATGAAGATCCTCTTTTGTTACCCTCACGCCCTCTCCTGTCCGTGCCCGTCCAGGAGAGCGGCGTCCACCCAGCTGCCAGGTCTCCGTGGACCCGTCTCCACCGTGACGGTTCTTCTGATGGCTCCGACCGTTTCTTTTTTTTGGTGTCACACAGTTGACAACGGTAAGCTGTTTCGTGTCCCGCGTGACGATGTGGTGTCCGCACACACGGCGAAAGGCTTCTGACCGCCCCGTCCGTTAACGTATCCGCTGCCTCGCGTGGTCCCCTTTTCTCGGGGGTCACGCGTTGAAGCTCCCCCCTCTCGGCAAACTCCACTGATCCCGTACGTGCTGTCCCCTGCGGTCGCCACCCAGACATGAGCTCCTCAGACCTCACGCGCCTCGTAACCGAAGCCCCGTGCCTCTCACAGCCTCCCGGCCCCACTCCCACCCCCGCCCCCGGCACCGCGGTCCGCCTGTTCCTGTGAATTCGGCTTCTCCGTGGGTTCCACGCGGGAGCGGTACCGCCCGGATCTGTGTGTCTGGGTCCAGCTTTTCCACTCAGAAAACGCTCCCGTTTCATCCATGCTGTGGCCAGTGACGCGATTTCCTTCTTTTTTAAGGCTCAATAGCAGATGCTTCTTGGAGATGCTGGTTTCATTTCCTTGGGATAAATACCCAGGACTGGAATTGCTGGATCTGCGGCGGTGCTATTTTTAATCTCTGGAGGAAACGCCGTGCTGTTTTCCGCAGCGTCTGCACCGCCCGCACCCCGCCCACGGTGCGCGAGGCCCCGCGCTCCCCCACGCCCTTAATCCGGCACTCGCGTCTCTCTGGCGACAGCCACTCTGACAGGTGGGAGCCGCCGTCTCCCGCAGCTTTGATTTGCATTTCTCCGATGATGAGCGGCCTCGAGCGGCTTTTCCTGTGCCTGATGCCACCACCCATGGGCCTTCTTTGGAGAAAAATCTCTTTGGGTGCCCTGCTCAGATCCAAGACCGCGGATCTGAGCAGAGTCTAAGCGACAAAAGCGTACAAGCAACGAAAGGGAAAACAGATGAACTGGCCGTCATCAAAAGTAAAACCGTCCGTGCTTCAGGGTCACCACCGAGAGGGTGCAACGCCAGCATGGGGCGGAAGGAGATGTTATTGCACATCGGGCATCTGATAAGGACCCGGCCTCCGGGACCTAAAAGGGCTCCTGCAACTCAAAGCCCAAACTCCAGCAACCACGAAAAGAGATGCACAAAGCTTTTTGTGTGCTTGTTTGTATGCTTTTTATGGCTGCACCTGAGGCACATGGAAGCTCCAGGCTAGGAGCTGAATCGGAGCTGCAGCTGTGGCCTACGCCACAGGCATAGCAATGCCATATCCTTAACCCACTGGCCAGGGATCAAACCTGCATCCTCATGGATACGAGTCAGGTTCTTAACCTGCTGAGTCACAACGCGAACTCCAAGACGGACAAGGTTCTGAATAAATATTTCTCCTAAGAAGATACACAGATGGCCACTGAGCCGATGAAGAGGCCCAGCCAGGAGCCCCTCCAGACGTGGTCAGGGGAATAGAGTCTGTTCGCAGGGGCTGATCTGGAGTCGGCCTGGGTCCCCACAGGCAGCAGGTGGCACCGTGACCTCAAGTGGGACGCACTGAAGCTTCCCAGAGGCCCCTCTGCCGCTGCTGGAGTGGGAAAAACCAGATTCCGCCCTGAGCTGGGAGGTCCCCCACAGCCCTGGGGTGACGGGACCGGCGTCCCCAGACCTGGCGGGCCACCCAGCCGCGAGGAGGACCGGCCCTCCTCCTCCAGCCTCTGGAGACACAGCCCCTCGTCTGCCGCACCTGCGCCTTCTCCAGTGCGACACCAGCCGCTCCCCAAAGGCAGGCTCCAAGTGCGAAGGGGAAACGGCCTTAGAAGCTGGCACGGGAGCTCCGAGGGCAAGGGCTTCCCCCGCTGAGTGCCCAGTGCTAGAGCGGCGTCAGGCTCGATGACTGTGCAGAGAAATAGGTGTGCTCGGTGTGCACACGCTGTGCCCGGGATACGTGGTGTGGTCCGTGTGTGTAGAGTCTGTGCATGGCGGGTTCTGTGTGTGCGTTTGGTCTGTGTGCATGTGTTTATGTTTGGTCTGTGTGTGTGTGTGTGTGTGTGTTTGGTCTGTGTGTGTTTGGCATGTGTGTGTGTTTGGTCTGTGTAGCGTATGTTTGGTCTGTGTATGTGTGTGTGTGTTTGGCTTCTGTGTGTGTGTGTGTGTGTGTCTGGCCTGTGTGTGTGTGTGTGTGTGCGTGTGTGTTTGGTCTGTGTGTGTGTTTGGTGTGTGTGTATTTGGCATGTATGTGTGTTTGGCATGTGTGTGTGTTTGGTGTGTGTGTGTGTTTGGTGTGTGGTCCGGGCACCACCCTCCAGACGTGCAGCGGGCTCACGGCAGCACCAGGGCTGGGCTCCCAGCAGCCCCGAGCTGGGTCAGGCAACCCTGACCCTCCAACACCCCCACGGGGCCTGCTTCACGGTGCTTTAGGCCAGAAACACTGTCTGAGGGGAAGAAAGGGGCCGCATCAGCATCCTGTGAACAGCAGGGGCTCCGTGACGTTGTGACGTCAACACCAGAGGCGCCTCCACGGCTGTTCGGGCCACTCACCCGAGTGCCGCCGGTCTGCTGCCTGCCCCGCGGCCACAGCGACGCCTCGGTCAGGGCAGACAGAGGCCGGGATCTGTCACCAAAGGGCTGAGCCACCTTCTGCGGGCCCTGCAAGGTCAACCCCCTTTGCCTCCAGGAGGGGGGGGCCGGACACTCCACCCCTGGCCTGGCTCCGCTCCGGATGCCGGCCCGGGCCGTCGCGAGCACACCTGGGTCCTACAGACTGGAAATGCCCCGGGGGCCCGCCTGGCACCTGCTCCTGCTGGGCCCCTGACCACCAGAGAAACCCAGACCTGAGCCTTCAAACCGGCTTTAAAATGCCTGCCTCGCTCGGCTGCCGTCAGACAGGGGCCAGGCTGACACTCAGGTGAACAGACCCAGAAACTCAAGGACCTCAGCAAAGGCAGCCGGGGCCAAAGCAGAGGCGGGGAGGCCGAGCTACACAGCGCCCCCCAGACTCTCATTCCTCACGACCCATCTGTGTCCCCCCACACCCCACCTGCGCGCCCGCTCTCCTCCCAGCCCGCGGGTCTTCATAAACAGACCGTCACATGGCAGTCTCTCTCCAAGGGGTAGCAGGATGCGTGCCATCACGTGTCGTGTTTGAAAAATATCCTTGTCTTTTAAAGGCACATATTGAAGCATTTACAAGTCCAAGGAATATCTGGGGTTGACCTGAAAACACTCTTGCAAAAGAAAAAAAGGTGGTAGGTGGATGGACTACAGTTCCCAGACACGGACCCTGGAGAAGGGCGCGGATGGGGGTGACGGAAGGGGCTGGCGAGGCCGTGCTCCCCTTTTTGAGTGTATCTGAAATCCGCCGTCACGTGGTTAGAAAGAGGCAGGCGACCCTTAAAGGGACCCCCTCAGGGCGGTTCCCAGAGCATTTCAGAGCCTACCTGGCATCTGCCGTGTGCGGGCTGCGAACCCAGGGGTGGGGCCCTGACGTCTGGCGGCCCGCTCCGGTGACGGGCGCGGCTGCCTGAGTGGAGCGTTTCCTGATCAGCAGAAGCTTTGACGGACCCTGTGCTCTACTAACTCATCGATGGCCTTTTGGTTCATCGCTCTGGTCAGAAGGCAGGAAGCGGGAGGCTTCTGGGGGTGAAAGTCTTGAGGTGGGGGGGCACCCCGAGGAGGCGCCAGCAGCTCGAGGGGACAAGAGCCGTGCATGGCAGGTGCCTCAGAGGCAGGGATGGAGGCCAGGAAAGACCAGTCAGGGAGGCCGAGCCCCATGCAGGAAAGTTCTGGAAGAAAATGTACCGCCCAAGGAAACGGAAACCCGCGGATGACGAGGACGGGCGCCTTCCGTGCCCATTACTGACCTGGCTCCCGACCCTCGCTCTGCCCCCACGACCCCAGCGGAGAGAGTTACAAGACCAACAAAATAAAAGTCAGTGACCGCAGTTCCTCCCAAAGACGACACCATCCCCAACATTCCTGCGACGTTATCCTTCTAGAGAAAGCAGGAAACACGGACCGACAACGACACACAGGGCTGGGCCGGCAGGCCAGGCTTTCTGCAGAAGTGGGGCCTGGGAAGACACGGCCCAGGCTTTGACACACACAGCCAGCGGACAAGTCGGGCTGCTTTGCCTCGAGATGCTAAAACCAAGCCTCATTTCCCTGAGCCCGACCAACCGGACACCCACCTCCGCCCCTCCCTCGAGACAGGACCGGCTCTGGCCCCGGGCTCTCTCGGGACGAGGCGGCGAGCGTCTGGCCCAGTTCCACGGTGCCGGGCTAAACCACAGCTGACCCCGAGGACCGCAGAACTGAAGCACAGCGCTCTGTGACAAAGCCAGGGGCCTAAATGAAATCCGTCACCGCGCGGCTCGGACATGGAGAGAAAACCACCTGCTGGGCAAGGCTGGACACGGAGCCCCGCGCGGCCCTGCGGGAGGGGCACCCTCCCCGGAGCCCCGGCCCCCGGCTCAGAGCTCACCCGCCCCGCTCACCCGCCCCCATCCCCTCAACCCCAGGCACCAACGGAACTCAGCACAGATTTGGGGAAAACAATCACATCCCGCATCAGATTTTTCACGCTTGTTTCGCTTGTGTTACGGTCCCTGGCACAACTCGGGCTGGGCGCCCCACCCCACTCCGATCGATCAGACAGCCCACGCGGACGGCCAGGGACCTAATGGGCACCCACTGGCGGGCTGATTATTATCACTGAGCCTTCTGAAGAGTCGTCAGTGTGACAAGCCTCTACTCCAGATCAAATAAGAGTTCTTTTCTCCTGCTTGCAAAATACTTCCATCTCTCGTGGAGACCCCAACTTGAGTGTTTGGGGCCTACTCCTCTTTCCAAATTCTGTACTTTAAAAAGGTCCCTTTTGAAATAAAAGCAGCTGTCTGGTCAGAATTCTTTCCTATAAGGAAAGCCCCTCCCCCAAAGAGAAAAACCCTGCCCTGCCCACTCTGTCTGTCCTTGACCTGCCCCCACCCGACCCCGAACCCCCCAAATCAGGCCACGCAGCCCCCCACACACACCTTGGCCAGAACCAGAGTGACGAGTTGCCCTTGTCCCTGAGTGACATTCGGCAGCCAGCGACCCTCCCAGTGCCCTCGGGACTGCCCTTCAGACAGCAGCCCAGCAGGCGAGCAGAGCCGGGGGTCTGAGGCAGCAGAGCTGACACCCCGGGTTTTCTCGGGCTTAGGCGATGGTGCTCCCTGCCGCCAGCAAACCACACACCTGAGACCACCTGTGCGACACGCGAACCGCAGGAGCCCAAGGCCTGGAGACTGTCAGCCGTGGCAGCACCACCCTTCCGCCAGAAACCCGCAAGTGCCCACAGGGGGACCGTTTCCGGGAACAGGGTGGCGAGCATATCCTCACTGAAGATGTCACAGAGTTTAACGGGAGGATCTCCGAGTCGCCTCTGTCTTCCAAGTTAAATTTTAAGTATTCACGCAAAGGCCATTTCAGCAGGACTGGTTCTGCCTCGTCCTCTCCGTCACTCAGTGTCACTGATTCTGTCACTGATAGAATCTCACATGCTAGCAATTTACAATCAAGAAAACGGAGGTGGCCGGACGCAGGGTCAGAGAGGCCAAGTAAGACAGAGCCCTGAGAAGCCACAGGACCGCGGTCTGGCCAGCAGACTCGGCCCAGACCGGGAGGGGGCCTGGGTCCCCCGCTCTGTGCTGCGCCTTGCAAGCTCTGCCCGCGTCCTGGTCATCAGAACCCCTGCATCTCCTTTCCCATTGGGCTCCTGGCCTCGTAAAGCCGAGCCTGTGCTGAGGCTGGGACACCGCCCCCCGGCCTCTGGGAGCCTTCAGCAGAGGCAACAAAGAAGCCCCCAGAACGGGCAAACCAGCCACACTGAAAGACGGCTTTCCTTGCATTCTTGCAAAATAGCACTAATGATAACTCCCTCTTAAAAAAAACTGATAAAAAATAAGTTTTATTATGAGGCAAGCACTGGACCCAGTAGGACAATGCTTTCTCTCACTTAGGTCCTCATAACTGCCACGAGGAGTAAGAGCATCTTGTCTTCACAGGAGGAAACACGATGATTGAGGCGAAGTGGCTTCCTGAGGCTCGCAGGTGCAACTGATGGAGCCAAAATGTTCATCCGCTTCTGCCTCATTCCTTCCCCTCCCCCGGGGCTGCGGGAGGAGCCCGGCTGGGCAGGAGCCAGACAGGACGAATTCTGGGGGAGGAGCCGGGGTGGTGGGAGGAGCCAAACAGGAGGACCTCTGGGGGAGGGGCCGGGGTGGTGGGAGGA
>PVHT021183517.1:724906-738920 GCA_004024745.2 Catagonus wagneri
AGTCAGACAGGAGGACCTCTGGGGGAGGGGCTGGGGTGGTGGGAGGAGTCAGACAGGAAGACCTCTGGGGGAGGAGCCGGGGTGGCGGGAGGGAAAACTGCACAGACATCTAAACCCCGAAGTATTCTACCTACTCTTCAGCAACCTGAGCGGAGGGTCCAGCAACGACATCACTCCTGCTGGGTGCTCAGTGTGCACAAGCACCACTACGTTAGAACAAGAGGGCTTGTCCTCCCTCCGCGATCATCTTTCCCGCGACGCCATCTTTCTCAACCTCCAACCTCTCTGTACCTGCTATTGAAAATCTAACAACTGCCCGGATGGAAAATCAAAGCAGAGCATGAGGGTGAAGAGGCAGCACCACGTGGGGGAGGAAGGTGTTTACGGGATGCGAAGGGCAGCTTCGGACACA
Organism: Catagonus wagneri; assembly: GCA_004024745.2. Taxonomy (NCBI): domain Eukaryota; kingdom Metazoa; phylum Chordata; class Mammalia; order Artiodactyla; family Tayassuidae; genus Catagonus; species Catagonus wagneri. The sequence continues at coordinate 725,319 of PVHT021183517.1, forward strand.
GCGGGTCTGGCAGAGGCTCAGAGGCCCTTCCCGCTTGCACCTGCTCAGTCCCCAAAAAACCCACAACGCTTGCGTTGCACAGTCCTTTGTGGTAAGATTCCAACTCAGATTATACGACGCATCAGCTATGTATGGCCACGATAGTGCTGCGTAACACCGCCCCAAGCTTAGTGCTCTAAACAGCCCCCACCCAGCACTGCTGGCAGCTGCATGTCTGCTGGGCAGTTCTGCTGAACTTGGCTGGACTTGCCTGTGCTCCCAAGATCCCGACCCGACCCTGACTCGTCTGGGATGGCCCAGCCCTGAAGACTCTGCTTCCACCACACATACCTGACATCCCTCCAGCCGCTGACCTGGCACGTTCATCTAGCAGCAGCCAGAGCCCAGAGGAAAGGTGCCTGCTGGCAGAAGCTCACAGCATCTGGGCATCTGTGGACGGCAACATGCTCTGTCCACTGCAAAGTAAGTAAGGTGTGGCCAAGCCAGTGTCGGGGCAGAACAACATTTTCTACGAAGGGAAGTCACGTGGGGAGAAGAACACAAACAACCTGTGCTCCTAAGCACTTTGACCACCTGCTGCAGCAGAGGGGCCATTCACACCTGGCCTGCCTGCCCGCTGAGAGTGTCACACAAACGAGACGCCAGCACGTGCACACCCACTCCACATACGGTAGTGTAACTTCACCATAAGGACACACACTGCGGTCCCGCCTCTGCGCACGAATCCCGGTCCCGCCACTTGCTGGTGGCAGATGTGGCCAATTTACTTAATCTTCCCTGTTTCACTTCTCATCCCTCATCTGAAACGCAGGCATAAGAACCCGCCTGTCTGAAAAGGTTGTAGCAAGACAGTACCTGCCATGAAACACACTGAATCATGCCTGCGCAGAGTAAGTGGCCGGGAAATGTTGAGTGTTATCACTAGATCACGGTAACGGTGGTGGTGATGGTGGTGACGGTGATGACGAGGGGGTGGCAGCGGTGGTGACCATGGCGGTGATGACGACGAGGGTGCCGGGAGCGTTCCCCACCCCAACACCCCTACCTCCTCCCTCCACTTTTCTAAATTCTGCTTAACTTCAGTTCCTTTAAGGTCGGCATGAGTTTTCTAAATAAAAATGTACACGCACACCTTTCTTTTCTCAGCAGGAGTGAAATACTACTAATAGTGGGCAAGGATTCAGAAATGCTCATCATTTCACCCAATGAAAAACGATATTAAAAGTTAAACTAGCATCTCAGCAGACCAGGTCCCCCAGCAGTCCCAAATTAAAGATACGAGGCTTGCAAGATGGGAAATGACAGGCTTTTTGATTTTGAACATGGTGAATTTTTGTTAGTGGTAATCATATGTGGATTTGAAGTATCTAAAATGAAAATACAAATCATATTACCCACGATCACAAACGGCAGGAGAACCTCCATGCTCATTTTACACAGTTGTTTTCCTTTAACAGACCAGGCGGCAGGTTCACATCTCAGCACCAGCTTGGCGAACACGACACACTTGGAAGACCTCACATTTTTGGCAACTTTCTGTTGTTAATGGTGCAGGTTCCATTAACAGGCAGTGACTAATATTTTACTTTGTTTCTTCCATGCATTGTAGTTTATACCGGAAAACTGGTTTCAGAGAGAAAATTACACGTAGCCGTTTCTGAATCACACAGACTATAGCTCATTATGAAAACCTTCATCTCTAACGATGCAAATAGCAAGGCTGCAGCAGCACCTGAGCTTTTTTCCAGGGTCTTCCCCGGCTCAGAAAGAGCTGGAATTTGGTGCCGGCACCCGCTGGACCCCGGGCATCACTCAGCAAACACGTCCTGGGTGGAAGTCAGGGAGCCAGGCTTCGCACCAGTGGTGAAGGACACAGGTGCTACGCCCAGCTCTGCCTGCTGGAGGCGCCATCCAGGACGGCAGGCTGGTCAGCTAACAGCGCAGTGGCCGCCGTGGGCGGTGCGTGTGGACGATCCAGGAGCACGCGTGCTCAGACTTCCACTCCACTCTGGACCGTCGGGCCCTCCGAGGCAGCGATGTCACCCGACTATAACCCACCGGTGGTCCTGGCACCTTCTCAGCACAGGAGGAAGTGGCTCCCGGGACCTCACTCTGTGGGTCAAGCCCAGAGGGAATGGCTAGTTGCCTGGAGAGAACACTGTCTCCTCACTAACACCTACGCCGATCAAAGGAGCAAAAGCAGGCACCTTCGGAAAAAAAGCAAACGGTACCCGGAGCGTTGTTGATTGCACTGGTCAGGATCCGAAGAGACTGGCACGTTGCAAAGCGGTGATTCAAGGAGAGTCTCAGAGGCTGTCGTAACAGCAGTGACAGGTTTAATGGGAACAGAACGAGAAAGCACCTGGGAGCCCATGACAGTGGCCTCCAGGCCCTGGGGGCAAGGGGAGGGCTGCTGCCAGGGAGAGGCTGCCTGGGGGCTGTGCCCTCCGGGGCCAGCCCGGCTGGGAAGGCGCTGGGAGGACGCGCGCCCGCCCCTCCTCCCAGGCCGCCCCCAGCGCAGAGCCGAGCAAGGAGGACCCGCAGGAGGGCTCGGGAGATAGAGAGCGTCCTGCCCACGAATAAGTTACGACTTCTGGAGATTTTCAGGTCCCTGTGACTTGGCGACACCGTGCTTGGCGGCGCAGGCGGGCATGTGGATGGGCGATGACTTCTCGGGGCCCAGGAGTCCGGTAGCGGAGGGGACGGCTGGGACAGCCAGGCCACCTCGCTCTCTCCCTCCAGGCTCTGCCACTGGGGGAGCGTGGAGACCCCGGACGTCCGTCCACCGCTGCCCAGACCGGCCCTGCCCGAGGGCTCTCCGTCTTCCTCGCCTTCGGAGGCGGGTGGCCCGGCCTTTCCCGCCGCGTGCACCTGTGGCTGGGGGAGGGTGTCAGCTACAGAAAACCACACGACGTGAGGCTGTGACTTTTTCTATTCGGGTCTCACTGAGGACTCGGGCTGGGAGAGGCCCCGCGGGCTGAGGGGACGGATCCCGAGAGGCAGAGGGAGCGGCCAGCTCACCTGCGAGTGTCACCGGGAGCCCGCGGGCGGCACACCCTGGGTCAGAGGTCACTGCTGGTCACAGCGCAGACAACCCAAGCTAATGGCAGTGCTTTTCTGTGTGGGGAGGGGCAGGGGGTCTTTAAAGTCCTCCCCGAGACCGGGTGTCCTGCCGGCAGTGACTGCGGTGGCTGAGGACTTTGTCCGGCAGAGCGGGGCGCTGAGCAGCCCGCCCTGCCCTTCCCCGTTAGCAGCGGGGTTTTCGGGGGGCGGGGGGGATCACAGAGAAAACAGCAGGAACATGAGACAGTTTGATTGTTTTCCAGAAATAACCACAGGCTCCCTGGGAAGATCCACTGATGGGACATGTATTTGCTGAAATACTGAAAAGCGCATTAAGGAGAGGCTGGCTGGGGGGGACTCCGCTGCCCCCGGCCCCTGGCCCCGGCCCCGGCCCCGGGTGCTTTCTCACCACCGTTTCTGGGAAAGCGCTTTTCACTTTTCCTTTTAGGGGAAAGTAAACAGTGCCCAGGAAAGAGAGAGGCGGGCGAGGGGAGGGACAGGAGCCCCGCCTGTGACCTAGGGACCCCGTCCAGGGGACAACGCAGAGGCGGCCAGGTCAGTGTAAAAGTGGCAGAAACTGCCCGCCAGGAGGCTTGTCCCTTTTCCCCGAGAGCCCTCCAGGGACGTGGTCTTCACCCCAAACGGCTTCCTGGCCCCTGGGCCCCGCCCGCCGGCCTCCTGCGCTGTGTCTGCTGCCCGTGGGCAGAGGCCAGAGCCGCGTGGGTCCCAGGAGAGAAGACGGACGAAGAAAGGACACAGGAGGCAAGACGCCCCCTAACGGCCACACCTGGGGACGCAGTCCGGGAAAGGGGAGCGTAACTGCCTTGGAGAAAAGCACGTCTTTCCAGGGCTTTCTGCTATTAACCCAAACTCTGAGCACCACTGGATCCCAAGACAAACAAGCCATTTGTCACTGTGGGGGTAATTTTTCTTTGGAACACTGAAAGCAATTTTAAAATGTAATAAAGTATTTAAAGGGGAATCGTCAGCTCAGAAAGGAGACTTTTTGAAAAACGTCTTCTGTCTCTGTGTCCCCGCCTCCAAGCGCTAAGTGAGGCCTCCTGAAAAACACCTGCTTGTCGCCCTTTCTGTTCTGGAAACGTCTGCACTTCGGGCTGCGGGCGTCAAGGGCCCGGGGCTGGGGGGGTCCGAGGACCCCAAATCTGTACAAACCAAGTCGAAAGATGAATTTGGCGTCTGCCTCTTGCACCTTCTGTCCTCAGCCCGCTCAGCAAATCCTGCTGCTTTCAACAACCGCTGCTAACGTCCTCTCATCTACAACCAGTGGCCCTAGTTTAACGGCCACACTCCTGGAATGAAAGGTCCCAAAGCAGCTTTTCCATCCACCTCAGAGCGAGCCAGGTTCTGCATCTCCATGTGTGAGTGGGAGACTGGCCCCGGCCGCCTGCTCCACGCCGACCGAATCCTGAGCCGCTGCAGCCACCGACGGGCAACGCCGCCCGGGAGGAGCTCGGGTGGGGGTCAGGGCTGAGCGCCCTGTGCTCCGGGAAAACCAGCAGAACAGGCCTTCAGATGTTGGATAATTTCAGATGAAGATTTTAGGAGCCCAATTCTCGCATCCCCTCGTATCTAGAAAAGCACTGAAATCCTTCCTGGTGACGCCTGCTCCTCGTGACCTGCAGTGACCTTCGTGAGACCTGCAGTGACCTTTGTGAGACCAGCAGCGACCTTCTGTCCCAAGCGTGCTTGGTGGCAGGACCTGCCTCTTCACCCAGATCTCACAGCTCCCGCCCTCGCCCGGCCTCTGCCGCGGGTCCTCGGCGCTCCTGAGACGCTGCCCCAAATAAAACTTAATTCACGACACCCACACTGTGCCTGTTTTTGAAGTGGACAACGACACCCCTTCCTTCCACCCTCCCTCGCGCTCAGTCTTTCCCGAGGCCACGCAGCCTCTGTGGTCTCTCTCTCTCATCACGTTCCTCCCTCTTTCCTTCTCCTTCGAATGTTGAAAAGTTGAGAACAAAATTTAGCATCCAATTTTAGCAACTTCCTCAAATCCTAAAAGACATCTGTGCTCCTCCTTCTTGTGATTATGGACTTGTTATTTATATTATTTACTTATTATTACGGTCATTATTTCAGGCGTTCCCATGTTATAAGCACTCTTGAATTTTTTTTTTTTTTTTGGCTTTTTAGGGCCAAATCGGAGCTGTAGCCACCAGCTTACTCCAGAGCCACAGCAACGCGGGATCTGAGCCGCATCTGCAACGTACACCACAGCTCACGGCAGCACTGGATCCTTAACCCGCTGAGCAAGGCCAGGGATCAAACCCACAACCTCATGATTCCTAGTTGGATTCGTTAACCACTGAGCCACGACGGGAACTCCCTGGATCTTTTTTGCAGTTGGACAAATAGGAAGAAATGATAGATTCATACTGGAAGCAAGACATCACCTGAAAATATCTAGAAATAAAGAGAGAGGAAGGAAATTATGATATGAAGTCTTCATGATTTTTCTTCTTTCCCTAAAAGTTACCGCTTTTAAAATACTGCTGGTAAACTGCGGGTTCCACTCACGCGTGCCCTGAGGCCTTCCTCTGTTAAGAAATACTACGACCTTCTTGAATCTGAAGGTTTTGAAACACCACAACATGAAAGCTGATGGAAGGCACTATTACGTGACAACGGTAGCCACAGTTCAGATGTAAAGAACAGCAACCCTACAGGGAGCTTCGGGCCGGCACGCGCCCCTCGCCTCGCACGCCTCCCGCGCCGGCCTGAGCTCCGCAGCGCGGCCCGGGGCTGCAACGCGGCGTATCGACTGCAGGCTTTTCCTTGAACCCGGACGCTCCGCGATGCACGGCAGAGCAAGGCTGCTGCAAAATCGATCCTGAGTCCTGGGGGCCAAAGGAACACCGCCGAAGGGAGCTGGCTTCCCTTCGCTGTTTTAATTACCGCTTCGCTCTGAGAGGGAACCAGACTACAGAGAACATTTTCTCCAAGAAAAGCAAAATCTAATCAATGCAAATGACACATCATGACACGGAGAGAAGTCTAACTCTCAGCCCCCTCACAGGGCACCTCGGCACATGGAAGAGGCCGCCTGTCCTGCACGGGGACGTCCCCTCAAGGGCCCAGTGCAGGGGGGCCGGGCGCTTCCAGCCGGGGCTACTGTCCAACCACACGAGAGCGAACTCCTTCCTGAACGACACAGACCGCATCGACTCCGCAGAGGCAGGGCAAGCCCCCCAAACGCAGGCTCTGGACCTTTCACTTCTCCTCGTCAGCACCAGGATCTGCCCCCACCGCAGAGGGAGACGCACCCTTCATCAAAAGCACAGAGGAACCAGCCATGTGGGAAGAACCCGCACGCACTTGACAATGCCTGCAGCCTCCAGAGAACAGAGGCCTGGCGTTGGTGGTTTCTCTCTGCGCCTGCAGACAGCACAGTTCCAGGCTGCTGCCACCTGCGGGGTCCAGAAACCCCAGGGGTGTGGTCCACACCGTGGGCTGTGCGCATGTACCAGCGAGGCCCAGCAACCCCGGGGCGAGGTCCACACCGTGGGCTGTGCTCTCCCGGGCCCTGCATGGCCCACTTGTCATAGTGGGTGGCCCGGCACCACCAACCATGAAAACAGTCCACAATTAAATTAGCTCATTGACTCCTTCGCTCAGTACGTACAGACACGGCTCCCGTGCGGTGCGGAACCGCCGCTCTGCCCCAGGGGTCACACCCGCAGATTCTGAGCAGTCGACCAGAGTAAATAAAACGTGTCAGAGGCCGAGACAAGAAACGAAGGACAGCGGAAGCATCGAGAATTACCAGAGGCATGGAGGGAAGGCTGAGGCCCTGTCACGGCGGCTCGGCGCGGCCACAGCGGACAGGGAAGGACCGGGTGCGAGGTCGGGCCTCTCTCTCCTCTTGCAAAATGAACACTCTAAGCTTGAGGTTCTCCATCTGCAAGATGAGAAAAACCAGAGGGGGACCTTACACAGTAGCCGTGGGTCCCTCACGTACAGAAGGCCAGCGTCACCCACAGGAAGCAGGAAGCGCTGCATAAATGCCTATTGTGCTGTTGTTAAAACTGGCATTCGGGCCAAGCCTTGAGCAAGGCGAGCAGGACTGAGAGTGCCAACAAGGAGCCCAGGGGCAGGAACTGCGTGGCAGAGGCTTCCAGGCACACAGGTGGACAGCAGATAACAGCTGGAACTCGGGTTAGAGAGGCAGGCAGGCCCGCAGGTGAGGCCCGGGGGGACTGATGAAGAATTCTGCCCAAGAAAGAATCAGTGCGACATGGCCAAGCCCTGAGGAGAATCGTTCCCCACCCCCCCACCCCCGCAGCCTCTCCGACTGCCCCCGGAGAGGGTGGGGAGAGGCCCAGGCTGGAGAACAGGGGGAAAGCCCAGAGCCAGGAGGAGGGAGAGCTGGGCTTCAGGGACCTGGGGGCCCGGGGACACAAGCCGGCAGGCGAGAGTCTGGATGCAGGAAAAGGAGGGAGAGGTGGGGGGGCGGACACAGCCGGATGCCCTGAAGACTAGAAATGCAGGGGGCGGGGGTGGGGGGACCGAGGCCAGGGCTGGCGCAGCCCAGAGCAGCTCGGGCCACTGACCTCCGGCTAAGTGCGCCCACTGCTCCCGTTAGCATTGTCCCCAGCCCAAGGGGGCACCAGGGCCCTGACCCTCCTGCCTGTGGGTCAGCCACAGGTCTCCACCAGGGGGCACTTCAGACTCCCCAAAAAGCTGCCCACGAAGGGCGAAGACCCTCAGGGGGCGGGCTCAGCAGCATGGCTCTCCAAAATCCCCCGCGGTCCTGACTGCAGCCAGGGCTGGGGGCCCCCCACTCCCCGTGCAGGTGCACGGAGCTGCCCACGTCCCCTGAAAAAGCAAAGCAAGCTTCCGTTCCAGCCTCGAGGAGGCAGGGGGTGGGGGGCGGACGGGGGTGGGCGCGGGCTGCAGAGCCGCTCCAGCCCCCACTCTCCCCTCCGTCCTTCTGCCTCTAGATCTGCAGCCGAATTAGGTAACAGTCAGGGAGCACAGACAGGCCACGCACCTTTCTCTGCGGACCCAAGTCCCGTCACAGGGCCTCACTGCGCATGCGGACGGCGCCGCCAGGAGCGCCTCGCGGGGGTGGGGGGGGTGCCCCTCGGCCCCGCGCACGCGCACAGCGATGCCCCGGGTCTGATGCCTGACGCCCGCTGCTCCCGCAGAGGAAGGCCTGGGACGGCGGCTCTCAGTTCGGTGCCCTCCACCCCTCGACCCCGCCTCGTGCGTCCCCCAGTGACCCCGGGGCGGGTGCAGAGCCTCCAGCTCTCAGACCAGGCGCCCCGTGGACCCCTCCTCCGGGCCGCTCCCCGTCACAGCCCCCGCACTCTGCGCCAGGTCCCCTTCTGGTCTCCCCGCTCCCGCCGCTGTCCCCCCTCCGCAGCCCAGCTCTGCCAAACCCTCTGCACACCCCGCATCGCCTCTGTGTCCAATCCTGCAAGCTGGCTGGTCCTCCCTCCGCGGATCGGGCCACGTGGAAAGGAAAACGGGGCGGGAGCAGGAGGGCCCCAAATCCTATGGGGCAGGGTCCGTGTCACCCAACGCCCCAGGGGCATCCGGCAGAGGGCCAGAACCCCGGACGTTACGCTGGTGACCTTATACACTAAAGTGATTTTCGTGGGCTCGCCTGGCCCGCAGGCAGCAGGAAGGCGGGGACCTAGCCCCGCTCAGTGCGCGGCCCCTGGACCTCAGCGCCCGCTAGGAGCGGCCGGAAAGCACTGGGGCAGCAGCTGAACTGGAAGATGACGTTTTCTCAGAGCACCTGCCCCTTGGGGCACAGTCCGCTAGTGATCACCAGACTCCCGGCTTACCCTTTCTGTATGTCGCCCGTGTTGTGAGATTTAAGAGCCACCTCTGCTGGGTCAGCAGATCCTCCCAACAGCCCGGAACAGCCGGGTTTGGATGGCGGCTCCTAAAGGCACCTTCTCCAACGGGGGGAATGGGGCTTCTGCGAGCAGCGCTCTGTCGACGCCCTTGGGGACTGCAGGTCACTGTCCCTAACTGCGGGGGAGCCAGAGGGATGGGGCCCCAGCCCCTGCCCCAGGAAGCCAGCGCGGGACGTGTGCAAATCACTTGCATCCTGAGTCTCGCTCGCCTGGTGCCCGAACTCAGGTCCTTCCCTTGTTTTATAAATGAGGAGGGCGAGGAGGCTGACTCCGCAGGACTGGAACCGGCACCCGCCCCCGGAGACGGCGCAAGTCCAGCGGGCGTGCAGGGCGGGTCACACCCTTGGCTGACCTGGGCTGGGGCGGAGCGGAGACGGGGTCTCAGGCAGCTTCCAGCCGGGCCTGAGTCCAGTCCCCACCGTGCTGGCTCCTTCTGGGAAGCGGGTTTCTAGAACGAGGAGCAAACAGGAGGAGGAGACGCACTGCAGAGCGGCCTCGCAGGGTCAGGGGTCTTCCCGTCACGGGAACACTGGCAATCCTGCTTCTCTCCCTACTGACGCAATCAGGACTTGTCCCTTGGTTCAGCACAGATCACCCCAAAGTCACAGATAAATGGCAAATCAAGTGCTATGCAAATTGAGTGCTAATTCCAAGCAATTAAAACCTGAGTCACAGCTAAACTGCAGTTAATTTGAAATTTTATTTTTTATACAGTGGAAAACAGCAAAAGCCTCATGTGGAACAGAGACAGAGACCAAAGTCATTCTCCTCGTTGCTCTGAATAGACAGGACATGTCGGGGTGGCTGTGCCTCTTCCCATCGATGCCTGTCTCACTGCAGCGCAGTCGTTTCCTCTCCTGTCTTCTGCCTGAAATAAACACCAAGAAAGGGGAAACGGGGGGCCCTCAGGAGGGAGGGACTCTGGCCGGACTCTGGCCGGAGAAGCGAGATGACGCCTGGCAGACGAGGGGCGGCAGAGGGGACGCTGCAGGGGGAGCCCCCCCAGACTCTGCGTGAGCCCCGCTGTGCGAGGCCGGGAGGGCCGACACCTTCTCCAGGCCACCTCCGTGTCCTGCAAGTCCTCGGTAAACCCACCGAGGAAGAAGACGGCTCTGGGGAGCAGAGCACAAAGGCCGCCGGCCGTGCGGGTCCAGTCCTGGAGACCCGCGCCCGCCTGCCACTCCCTCGGCCAGAAGCGCCGCAGTGACAAGGAGAAGACAGACCTGCACCCGCGGCCCCCTCCCGGGAGAGCTGTTCCCTGCTCTTTGAAACCCCTTTGTGGGTCCTCTTGGCTGCGGGTGGAAATGAAGCACGGAGGTCAGTGTCACGGGCACGCACACAAAGGCTGCAGAGGACAAAGCCCTCGCTGTCATTGTCTGCCCGGGAATGGAAAGACAGATGGCCTCTGTGACAGGCCCGGTAATGTGAGCCCGGATCCGGGCCGCGAGGACAGGCTCTCACCCAAGGATAAATCTGAGCGCAGCCAGGCAATCACTTTGGATTCAGGCCACTCCCCCGGGGCCAGGAGGAGCGCAGGCTATGCCCGCAGCCCGCAGAGTAAATGCCAGTTGCTGTTCCCGGCGAGAGGAGCCTACGGGCGGAGGAGAGGCCGCGAGCGCAGACCGGGCAGGCGCCCTCGCCATCTGCGGTGACCTTCTCGCTGTCCTTGGCCTTCGGTCCTCGCGGGCCCCGCACTCAGGGCCCCTCCCCACAGCGCAGGCCAGGCCTCTCCCAGGCTGGAGCCCCCCAGGGAGCCCCACTTCACCCAGAGCCTTCGGGGGGATGGGGAGAGGAAAAGCAGCTGGATTGTGCCCCCCGCAGAGGCTCCCGGGGACGTGGGGGGGCTGGCACCAACTGCCCCCAGCCTGGAGGTTCTTAGCTTTCCGTTTTTCTAGACGCTCCACATGCTTCTTCCCAAAGAAGCTGCTGTTTCGGCTCAGACCACGAGCTCCCCTCCGGGCCCGGCCAAGACTGAAGCGCAAGGCCCTTCATCCTGGGGACGCCAGCGTCCGGGGGGGGCTCAGGCTGCCAGACGCCCTGGGTTCACCACCCAACCTCTGCTCACTTTCGGCGCCCCCCGGGGCTCCCCAAATCAGAAGGTCCCCCCTCTCCAAAGGCATCAGAGTGTGGCCCGAGTTTGCTCGCCCGGGAGAAGCGGGCTCAGGGCCAAGAAAAGAGCGACTCCACAGTGGACAGGGTGGGGTCTGGGAAACGAGCTTGTGGGACCCAAAGCTTCGGGAGAGATGTTTTTCTAGAAGCCTCTCCCTGGGGTGCCCGCCCCACCTCCTCAGACAGAACACACTGGTACCTCGCGGGTGGCCTCCGGCATAAGTGGAACCTGACCTGCGTCCCTGTCCCCAGGCGCCTCCCCTCTTGTTCCTGAACGCAGAGGCCACACCTGCCCGCAGAGAGGAGGCCGCGATTAAAAACCACATGAGACTAAGCAAATGCTGGGTCCCCATCTCTCAGCCTGACCCCAGTGCCCCCAAAACTCTGGCCCAGGGAGGCCGCGCTGTGAGCAGGCGGGGCTTCCCCGAACCGTGTGACTTCAGTCCGGCGTGCTCGTCCTCCTCCCCAGGTCCCCTCTGCGTCCCCATCCGGAGCCCTTCCCGCTGCAGTGCCGTCCGCCGGCATCCCACAGGCCAGGCTGCAGGGCCCGCCCAGCCCCCTCACCAGCCGCCTGGGGCCAGCCCGCACCCAGAGCCCTGCTCCTGACGGCCCCGCCGCCGGCCCTGGGATTTAGGAGCAAGGGCTCCATCTGTGCCTGGGGCGCGGGCTTCCGGCCCGGGACTGGGAGGCAGGTGGTTCAGGTGGGAGAAGTGGGCCTGGTCCCCTCGCTCTCCTCCCTGGTCCAGATTTGGGGATGAAAACCCTCCCTGTGGCTTTTTCTCTTCTTTTTTTTAACCTCCATAAAATCTGCACACCTACCGAAACGAGAATTATTTATCAAGTACAATGTCTTAAGCACGGGACCATATTTTAAGGAAACTTAAGTGTGGAAAGAGAAATAAAAATGCTTTCCTTGGGGAAGAGAGGGGCCCCAGGGCCTGGACAGGAAGCGGGTTTACTTTTTGCTCTCTGATCATCAAATGGATTTTTTAGCTTTAAGCGGGATTTATTTTTTTGTTGGAAAATTAAAAGAATTTAATGTACACATCCTTTCATCCAGCTGTCCATTGCTGGCTGTTATCCTGTGCGCGTACTTGGAAACCTTTGCCAGGAGACACATGAAAAAAGAAGGACCTTCACCGCAACGTTTTTTAAACTAGTGCGACCTTGAAAGAGCCGAAGTGTCTGCAAAGAGAAGATGGAGCTGGACGCCTGCAGTCCTTAGAAATAAAGGAAAGTCCGCGTGGGAAAGTCCTAAGACATTTTAAGTAGCAAAAGGGGCCCATGAGGCATAGAGAGCCCTGGAGATGGTTTTTCTTAATTTAAATATTTTTTACAGAAGTAAAGGTTTTCTTTGGGAAAGAAGCACAGAGATTCGGGAGGTGCACTGGCGGGGTGGACTAGGGAAAGGGGGTTTACTTTTAGTCCGTGCTATCCTGAGCTACGTGAATTTCCCCCTTTACACCCGTGCATTGGGAAGAAAAGTGTCCCGCTCTACACTCGGATGGAGCCCGCCCCCCAGGGTCCCCGGGTTGACCCGGCACAGAGTCAACCCCAGGCTTCCGGCCCGGACCTCAGCTCCCCCCGTGGACGTCTGAGCCCACTTCGCAGGACCCCAGCACCCCAGCAGATGGATCTGCACCTTGAGGTCCTCGGGTCCAGGCTGTGGACGCTGCCAAAGGGGCCTGGACCCTGGGCTCACACAACCTGCTCCTCTGCTCTGCTCCCAGGCTTCCCGGCAGAAGCTGTGCTGTCGGGTGCCGGCTTCCGGACGTCGGGGGGAATGGGAGACGCGGAGGTGAGAGAACCGCCTCACCTAAGAGAGAGCTGGTAAACGAGGCAATTTTGAAATACTCTTCCTGCTGCAGGTATTTTATTTTTAAAAGAAAACAGCAGTGTGTCTGAGCGAGGACACTCCGAGATTTCTTATTCTCTTCTTTGACGTCATCAGTATTTAAAACACAAACGCATGCCGTTTTTTAAAGATAAAAGAAAAACCAACGTTCAAAAAAACTATAACTATCAACTTAATCAAATGAGGAAGTTTGAAAGTGAAACGCGCTCCAGGAGCGGCGAGTGGAGGCTTCGTGGAGTCGCGGCGTCCGCGCTGAGTGAGGGCCATCTGGCCGGACAGGCGGGAGGACGAGGCACATCTGGGGTGAGGGGTGGGGGCCCGTGACCCTGGAACCGGGGGCGGGTGACATGAGGTAGGCTCAGGGGACAGTGGGTTTCTGATCATAATGTTGTCCAGGCAGAAGACTCAGGCCAGAGGAAATGCACGTCTCTTTTAAAACGCTTTGACCTTGGAGTTCCCATCGTGGCTCAGTGGTTAACGAATCCGACTAGGAACCATGAGGTTGCAGGTTCGCTCCCTGGCCTTGCTCAGTGGGTTAAGGATCCGGCGTTGCCGTGAGCTGTGGTGTAGGTTGCAGACACAGCTCGGATCCCGCGTTGCTGTGGCTGTGGCGAAGGCCGGCAGCTACAGCTCCTGTTAGACCCCTAGCCTGGGAACCTTCATATGCCGCGGGTGCAGCCCTAG
>PVHT021183517.1:739920-758963 GCA_004024745.2 Catagonus wagneri
GTGTGCAGGGCTTGCCCAGGCACCGGCCACACAGCCTTCCCCAAAGGTCACACCTTGCCTAACTTGAGCGCACTGTCGCCCCCAGGAAACTGTCAACAGCAGGTCCACGGAGCTATTGGGACTTCATCAGTTCCACACACGCCTGTGGAGGGGTGGGGCAGGGGCGGTTGGCTCTCTTGGCTCAGTAAGCTTCCCTGTGGTCAGTCCAGGTGGCCGCAGGTAAGGTGAGCTCGTCCCTTTTGATGGCTGCGTAGTATACCACGGCCAGGTGCATGCCATCCCCCCAACGAAGGACAGTTAGGCTTTTCTATCTTCAGTTCCATGAAGTTGCTGGGACTATTCACGAACTGACCTTGGTGTGAACATCAGCTTTTGTCTCTCTGGGATAAATGCCCAGGAGTACAACTGCTGGGTCAGATGGTACCTAGTCGCATGTTCAGTTTTTAACTGACTGTTTTCCCGTGTGGCCGCACCATGTACACGCCCACCAGCATGGAAGACCCCGTCTCTCCACAGCCTTGCCAGCAGTTGTGCTGTCAGCTTTTTATTTTATGCCTTGTGACGGGAGTGCGGGAGAATCTCGCCGTGGTCTCACGGGCATTCCTCGGTGGCTAAAGACATTGGACGTCTCCTCGTGAACTTATTCACGTATGCTTAGTCTGCTTGCTGGAATGTCTGCTCCTGTCTGTCGTCCGTTTTCTAGGTGGATCGGTGGTGGCGGTTCTTATTTTTTAAACTGATGGCTATATACTCTATATGCAAGTCCTTTTTGAGGTATGAGGTTTGCAGATATCTTCTCCGTGTCTGTCATTTGCATTCTCCTAACAGTAAAATTTTAAATTGCAGTGAAGTCCAGTTTATCCATTTTTCTTTACAATTCACACTTTTGTTGTCAAGTTTTAAAACCCTTTGCCTTGCCTTGTCTTAAAATTTTCTAATTTTCATCTAGAAATGTGATTGTTTTACATTTTACATTTAAGTCGGAAACCCATTTTGAGTTAATTTTTTGTAATGTGTGAGGTTTGGGTCAGATTTCTTGTTTTTTAAACATATGGATTTTCTATTGCTCCAGTGCCATTTGTTTAAGAAGCTGTCATTCTTGCACTGAATTGTTTTTGCACCTTTGTCAAAAGTCAGTTGTCGCCAAAAATGGGAGAGCAGGGAAATGCCAACCCCATCCCGCCACTGAAGCAAAGATTAACCCGGCAACAGCAGTCGGGTCGAACTTTTTGGAAGTCTGGCATATAATCAAAAACTTGCAATACCCAGGGAACTTCTTTCTTAATAAAGAAGTTGCTAAATTTCAGTAAAAGAGTGTTGTGACGTTTTAACTGACCCGCTTCCACCGCCCGGTCCCAGGTCCACGAGGACTGTGCAAGCAGCATCCCCCTGATGCGGCTGCTGGGGTCTGAGAGCGGGAACTGTGGTTGTGCTTTTCCTCCTCAGTGGATTCCTGTCACCCCTGAAGGACTGACTCGAGGGCCTGTCTTCGCACCACCTCGGACCTCTCCCAGCGATGGTATTTGCCCAACACATTTAAAGGCACCTGTGGGCCAGGGGTGGAAGCGTCCCGGCCGACACGGGGCTGGCGATTCAGCGCGGAAGTGGGTAACAGAAAGCAATCAAACAAAGGGTGTGGTGCCCAGTGCTGGCGACAGGAAGGGGCGAGAGCGGGGAGGATTACCGGGATCTGAGACGGAGGCCTCTCTGCAGAGCGAATACGGGGGAGGTTCAGGTGAGCCAGGAACGGGCAGGCGAGAAGCTTCCAGCAGGGGCAACAGCCAGAGCTCAGGTCTGAGCCCAGCAGGCCCAGCTGGTCAGTCAGGCGAGGAAGGGCCTCGAGGCCGGAGCGGCCGCACGGAGGAAGCAGGGCCCAGCGGGTGACAGGAGCGGCGGGCCTGGGCAGGAGAGCCGCACTTGGAGGTGCCAGCCCGAGGCCGCCCCGCTCTGGGCAGCAGCCTGGGAAACGGCACCAGTGGGGGCCGCCGGGCGCCAGGGCCACGTCCAGGCACGAGACAGCGGGGCTTGGACGAGCGGAGCGGCGGCGGGGGCGTGACTGGGAAGACGCTCTGCGGGTCCCTGCAGCGGGACCTTCCCCTGGCGTCGCTGACCCACGAGCCCTGCGGGATTTCTGGGTCTCCGGTCCAGCCCAGGCCGCAGCGGCTGTGCCCCCGCATCATCGGCAACCCCGCGGGGAAGGGGGGCCCCCGGCTCAGCGGCCGTCCAGCCCAGCACGGGTGACCGCGGACGAGCCGGTCCCCCTCCGGCCCGCTCGCTGCAGCCCCCGCAGGTTCCCAGCTCCGCCCCGGGCCCAGAACCAGCCCCGCGCGAGCTGCCCCGGCCGCGCTGTCCCCGCCGGCCCCCGGCCCCGAGTCCACACGGCCCCTGGACCGCAAGCCCCTCTCCCGACTCCCCCTCAGCCGGGCCTGCCCCGCGCGCTGTGGGAATTTTCTGTCCAGTCGTGAGAGCTTTCGGCGTGATCGATACGGCCTGGAACCGACAGGCGCGCCCACGGGAAGGGGTCAGAGGCTAACAGGAGCCTCCGGCCAACCCTCTCCTGGGCAGGTTCCCACTCACCACCCTTGGGACACAAGCGACTTCTGAGAGGTGAGGAGCAGGTGCCGGGGCCGCCCGGCAGAGGCACGTGGGGTGAGGCTGTCCCCCCAGGGTCCCGGCTCCCGTCGCGGGCAGAGGAGTGGGAACCCGCCTCTCCTGCATCCGGCCGCCCCGCCCGTGGGCACTGCCCGTGGGCGGGCACTCGGAGCATCTGGTAGCCAAACGCAGCGCCGAGAAGGCGAGGAGGGAGGGGAACGGCCGTGCGTGCGGCAGCCAGGGTGGTCTCCCTTGTTTTTTCTTTCTCCCCCCCTTTTTTTTTCTTTTTAGGGCCCCACCTGCAGCATGTGGAGGTTCCCGGGCTAGGGGTCCAATCAGAGCTGCAGCTACCAGCCTACACCACAGCCACAGCAACACCAATCCGAGCCGCATCTATGACCTACGCCAATTCACAGCAACACCAGATCCTTAACCCACCGAATGAGGCCAGAGATCAGATCCTACATCCTCAAAGACACCGTGTTGGCTCCTAACCCGCTGGGCCACAATGGGAACTCCAGGAGGGGGTCATCCTTGAAACCGAGGCTGCACACAAGTGCCACCTGGTCGGCAAGGCCAGCAGAGCAGCTGGGAGCACTGTCCGCCCCTCAGCTTCCCCAGCCAAGCCCTGGGCATGTGGGCACGTGCTGTCTTCACCAGCCAGAAACTTCTAGCAAAACATGGACTGCATGTCAGGATTTCTGGTCTTCAGACCAGGTTTCCCGGATGGCAGTCTTGGCGACGTTGAGACCTGCAGCCTCTCTGCCGCGGGGCCGCCCCACACGCCATAGGGCGCTCAGCAACGTCCTTGGCCTCTGCCCACTAGAAGGCACCAGCACCTCCCCGCAGCCGTGATGGTCAAACGTGCCTGCAGATGTCACTGAAGGCGCAAAATCGCCCCCTTGAGAATCACCCGTGGGGCCCAGTTAGCGGAGCGTGGCCCCAGGGCCAGCCCAGCCCCAGTCCGGCCTCTGTCATTCCTGGACCCTCTTCTCCACGCCATCCAAGCCGCCTAAGCACCCTGCCCGTGTCCCCCCACCTTGTGTGGCCTGGGGGCCTCTGCGTCAGAACGCGGGGGTCCTGAGAGAGACACGGGGTCCCACCTGGAGACCTTTGTGCCGGGACAGCTCAGGCACACGGACGTTTGAGTCTGTCCCGACCCAGACGGCCCCCTCGGCCTCGTTTCTTCACAGCCTCGTGGCCGGCAGCTCTCCAACACCAGGTTATCAAGGTCACTGACAAGACAGAGAAGTCAGTGATCTGTGCACGTGCCGTCAGGCCTTCGCGGGGACGCGGGCACAGCTGGAGCGTGGCGTGCGTCCCTAGCCCGCCCCTTCAAATGCCTTCTCATTAAAGGATTTCGTTTTACTCTGAAGAGTCCTCATTCTCTTATGAAAAGGGTGCCCGCAAAACGCACAACTGGAGAAACATAATCCTGTTCACTAAAAAAAAAAAAAAGTCCTCCAACGAAAGCTCACTCCCTCTCAAGGGCTGTTTTCCTTAACCTTCATGGTGAATAAACATCATTTTTCACCGTAAGGAGTCTAATTCCTGCAGCGAATCTGTAACAGATGGAGAAAGCTGCCAGGAGATACCTTGGCTGTGCAACCTGCCGCCTCGGCCCCGGGAGCACAGCCCGGGGCCCTCCCCGTCTCCCCAGCCCTCCCCCGCATGACCCCCATCAACCGCTCCGCGGGCTGACCCTCAGTGACCCCCTGACCCAGGTGGCAGGTGGCCAACAGAGGCAGGGCTGCCGCTCTGCCCAGGACAGCCCCTTCCTCACGGCTTGGCTCGATTCCACACACGTTCACCACCCTCCTGGGAAGGGAAATGATGCAGAAAGAGGAAGAGCGCAGCCTGTGCTGGGGGAGTGGGAGGGACTGGGTCTGCTTGGCCCCTGGCATCGCCCCAGGCCCCCGGGACCGCCTCCCTCCATACAGTTCGCAGGTACTCTCCTCCCTCGGGGCCACGGGACGAGCCGAAGCCAGAACTGGCTGAGAGTCACCTGTGCTGGGTGCCGCCCAAGCGTTTTCACACTGAATCACATAAGGTCCTGTGACAGCAGATGCTCGTGTCCAGCTGGCCCAGGTGGTCACAGAGCTGAGGGTCCAGACACGCGGGACCCAAGCGAGGACTCCCCTGCCCCGGCGGCCCCACCTGCCAGCTGAAGGTGCCCCTGGGATTCAGCTCTTGAAGAATTAGGCACTAAACCGGTGACGAGGGCCGGACGGGCTCACCCCCTCCCGGGCGGGCAGACCGAGGACAGCAGGCCGCGGCCAGCCCTGACTCTCCTGCCCGCTCCCCTGGGACCGGAGGAGGCTTCCCAGGAAGACGTGGAGATGACAGTGTGACGCAAAGTCAGCGTCGGTGAGAAGTGCGGCGATCAGGACAGGCTGGCCACGGGAGACCCCACAAAATCCCGTGAAGGAGGGACATGGTGAGAAGCACGCAAGGTCAGAGCCAAGGGGTGTGGAGCGTCGGCAGATGCCAGCCTGTCAGCAGACTGCGCAAACAGAGAAAGCGGACGCGGGAGAGGACGTGCCTGTCAACGCCAAGGCTGTCTCACAGCTGCTCCTGCCGCGGGGACCGGGACAAGGTCCAGGATCAGGGCGGGGACCAGAGCCCGCAGGAAGGTCAGGCCTCAGGGCGGCCCCCGGGAGGGGACAGACCAGGTGACCGTGAGGATGAGGGACAAGATCAGACGGGGCGGGGCGGAGCTAGATGGAGACCGAGCAGGTGGCTGAGGCGGGGCCTCCAAGCTCAGGGCCAGGTAACCCCCCTCCTGGCCGGCCCCCAGGAGCGGGACCCCAGGGGACTACTTCCCAGAGAAACCTAGCAGCACGGGGCCGGACCAGGAGCACAGGGGACGGTGGAGGTGGTGAGGCTAGGATGACAAGGATGGATTAAAACGGCACGGGGAAGCGCTGGACCCCCCCCCCCCCAGGCTACTCCTCCCGTCCACCCCCACCCCCACTCCCTCTGCCACGGCCCAGCGGGGACAGGGGCGCTGCCAACACCGGTTTAAACCCCAGCGGGATTCTGCTGAGGTCACTGAGCAGAATGAAGGGCCTCCAGACGCAGCACTTGTCACTGCCCACCTTCCAACAATGAAATCGGCAGGTCGACAAACGCTTGCTTAGGCACAGCTTGCAATCCACGTAGTTCTTCACTGTTATATACAAAAAGTCA
This sequence comes from Catagonus wagneri, assembly GCA_004024745.2. NCBI lineage: Eukaryota > Metazoa > Chordata > Mammalia > Artiodactyla > Tayassuidae > Catagonus > Catagonus wagneri. The sequence continues at coordinate 745,702 of PVHT021183517.1, forward strand.
GCAGTTCCCGTCGTGGCTCAGCGGAAACAGATCTGACTAGTCTCCATGAGGATGCAGATTCGATCCCTGGCCTCACTCAGTGGGTTAAGGATCTGCCGTTGCCATAACCTGTGGCATAGGTCACAGAGGCAGCTCGTATCCCACGTTGCTGTGGCTGCGGTGAAGGCTGGCAGCTACAGCTCCAATTTGACCCCAGCCTGGGAACCTCCATATGCCTCGGGTGTGACCCTAAAAGGACAGAAAAGGAAAAAGAAATATCCCCAGGGCAGGGAACTATTGAATTCCTTTAAAGGAAGAGGAGGAAGGAGAAGGCGTGGGGATCACAGAGAATAAGAACAGCGAGAGCTCTTTAAAATTAAGATTACGATAGGTGAAATTAAAAATCCAAAGGACAGGAGTTCTCGTTGTGGCTCAGCGGGTTATGAGCCCGACTAGTATCCATGAGGACGCAGGTTTGGTCCCTGGCCTCGCTCAGTGGGTTAAGGATCCGGCGTTGCCGTGAGCTGTGGTGCAGGTCGCAGACTCAGCTTGGATCCCTGTGGCTGTGGCTGCGGCGCAGGCCGGCAGCTGCAGCCCCGATTCGACCCCCGGCCTGGGAACCTCCCTGTGCTGCACATGCGGCCCTTAAAAAAAAAAAGTACAAATTGGCAAATAAAGGAAATCTGCCAGAAATGAAAGAGAACAAAGAAAGTGTTAATGGTCTAGAAGATCAACACAGGAAGTCCAACATCCAACAGTTAGAGACTTCCAGACCAGGACAGACGGATGACGCAACCAAAGCAATGAACAGGAAGAGTCTCCTACATGGACAAGGCCCGCTGAGCGCCCGCGACAACGGCTGAGCGCCCGCGACAGCCACACCACGGGCACCTTGAAGGTGGAAATAAGTGAACGGAAGACGTTAAACGCTTCCGGAGGGAAAACGGGTCACACGGAAGGAACGGCCGGGAAGGAGGCCAGACGGGAGCAGCACGCGTTCTAGAAAACAATGGAACACGCCTCTGAGGCCGCAGCTTCTCAAACCAGCGACATTATCGCATCTCGTAGAATAAAGACATTTCCAGACACACAGGAACTCGACAATACAGAGCTCTTTCTACACTATAAAAAGGCAGGAAAGAGAAGATCAAAGACCGAGGGTGCCCGGGCCGGGAGCCCACCCCAGAGAGGGTGCAGGTGCCCGGGACCGCGGTGACGTCTCGCCCAGGGTGACAGCGGCCCCCGGCTGCGGGGCGCTCAGTCCTGCTGGACGGCGGGGCAGGTTCTGGGGGAGGCGGATCCCGAGCGCGGCCGACGTGGCCTCAGCCAGGCCGGGGGCTCGGGGACTGTCGCCGCGGAGTTCTGCCGTCTCCTCACGTCTCCACCGCAGAAAACAGCCACGAGGCAGCAGAACCAGAGCCACACACACGACACGCACCTCCGGCCGGGGCCACAAGGCCACGCATGCGCCACTCGGCCGGGCCGTGGTGGAGGCGGACTTGTCACAGGCAGCGGTGGGCGCGGTCGCCACCCCCGCCCCCGGGCAGGGCGCCCAACTCCGGACGGGGACTGAGCACAGCAGCCACTCGGGCAGCGGCGCGGGCGCGCGCTTCCAGGCGCTCTCTGACGCGGCCGCGGATGAGCACGCGGCCTAGCGGCGCAGGCCCGGTTTACTGCAGGGAGGGGACCGACGCCCGCATGGACGCTGACCCCTCACCCTGTGGCAGTCCACGGGAAGAGGAGGCGGAGAAACCATGGGGCTTCCGACCTAAGGACCGCTGTGCGCCCGCGACACATTCCCACCCCTAAGGCCCCCGCTGTACAAGGACTGACACGGGCGACTGGGCGAGGCCAGTGGGGGAAAACCACCTCCTTCTGGAGCCCACGTGGGTACCCCCACCTTTAGGAGATAAAAACCCCTATAGGACAATGGGGGGGACCCTTCTCCCCCCTCGCAGCTGTCCTGGGAGCTGCTTGCTTTCCTGTAATAAAGACTTCGCTTGCTTGCAAAACAAAACAGAAGCAGGGGCTAGAGACTGAAGGTTTCTGTCCCCCACGGTTCATATGTTCACATCCTAACGCTCAACGTGACGGTGTTGGGAGGTGGGGCCTCCGCGAGGTGACACAGCTCACGAGGGCGGTGCCCCACAGGGGAAGTCGCGCTCTTACCAGAGGGGCCCTGGAGAGCACCCCGCCCTTCGCCACGTGGACACCCAGGAGAAGACCCTGTCTGTGACTCGCGAAGCAGGCTCTCCCCAGACGCGGACTCTGTGCACCCTGACCTTGGACCTCCAGCCTCCAGATCCGGAGCAAGTAGGTTCTGTGGTTTGGAACAGAACCACGGTACCCGTTACGGCGGCCTGAACAGACCAAGACGCCTGCTGCTACCAGCTATTATTTCCTAGGTTTGCTGCAACAAGTCAGCACCAACCTGGCAGCTAAAACACAGAAATTCGTTTCCTCACAGACATAGAGGCCAGAAGCCCCAAATCAAGGTGTCGGCAAGGAGGACAGCTGGTTCTTCCCGGAGGCCCTGCGGGAGCGGCCTTTCCTCCCTCTGTCAGCTTCCGGCACCTGCCGGCCACCCTGCGCTCACGGCTGCATCCTTCCAACCTCTGCCTCCATCTCCGAGGCTCTCTAGTTCGAGTCTCCCTCTCCTTTATTTGTGTAGACCTCAGTCTGGGGACTTAGGGACCCACCCTAAACTCAGGAGGAGCTCATCTCAAGATCTTAATTCCACCTGCAAAGACCCGGGGACCTAAGACCTGGACCTGTCTTTCTGGGAGACGCAATTCCAGCTGCTACATAAGGTTTGCTCACAAACCCCAAAATATAAGTGGAAGCGGACCAACCACAGCCATCCACAAGGTCTGCGTAGTCCTGGTGTCTGCGAGGCAAAAGCAGACGGCGCCCGTGAGCATCCGGCCAACCTCAGAACCGCAGCTAAAACCAGAAGCGTGCCCAGCCAGACACCTCCACGGCAGAGTGGACGTGGTCGGCACTGAGGTCAGGGCGGCTGCGATTCTCAAAACTGATCAGGACAAGGTCTGCACAGAGAAGAAACCTGCGGAACTTGGATGAAAATAAAGCAGCACCAGGAAGAGAGAAAAGGCAACAAGAAGGTCCAGATAGAAGGAGGGTTAAGTCAGCCAGACTTGCAATTAGCAAGTAAACTAGGACAGCTGAGCTCAAGGACAAACCAGAACTTCTGTGGTGACCTGGACCCCTGAGGATACACAGAAACGTGCACAGACACACTGCAACCTGGTCCCCTGGTGCCTCCCAGAGAGCTTCCCGGAGAAGCTGCCATGGTCAGCGGCGAGCTGCACAGCCAGCCCCTGGGCCCGGGCAGCAGGCAGAGTACGTGGAAGCTGGGGTGGCTGCAGGGTCATCGCTGCCCATGTCCACAAAGTGAGTTGCAGGTGTTTGTTTAGGAGCAAGGGCTCCTGAGCCGGGCCCCGGGTTCAGCGGCCTCCATCCCCGGCCCCCGCTAGCCCCTCCCGCCAAGTTCTGATTCCCACCCAAAAACTGCCTGGCTTGTTCACTTTTCAGAGCATTTATGGAATTAGTTTCTTAATTTTGTCCAGACATTTCAGTCAATTTCAGGAGGGTTAGTTGGTCAGGGTCTTACTCCACCCACATGGAATCCACACTGATGGGTTCCAGGCAGACTCTGCTTAAGAATATGACACAGGGTAGTTGCCTGGTAGTTGAGTGCTTAGCGGTCAGCGCTTTCACCACCGAGGCCCGGGTCTGGGAACAGAGAGCCCACATCAAGCCATTGCACACTGTAGCCAAAAAAAAAAAAAAGCAACATGATGTCCTTTTTATATAATATTAGCCTTGATTTGAAAACATTTTGATAACGATTTTTTTGTTTATTTTTGAGGGAATATAGGTCTGTGCTTTCTTAGACTATCATCAGCTGGTACTGATATCGGATTAATACTGGCCTCACAAAATGAGTTGGGAGTTTTCATCCTTCCTCTGCTTTCTGAAAGGCTTGTGGGTAAAACTGGTACTATTTTATTTTCTTTAGGTATTTGACATAATTAACTAATAAAATGATCTGGGTCCAGAGTTTTCCCTGTAGGGCTGTCCGCTTCTGCATCAGTGAATTCGGAAGCTTTGTACTCAGGTGCATGCATGTGCCGGATTGTTATGCCTCCCAGATGAACTGCCCATTCATCACAATACATGCTCTTAGCTCTTGTAATACTGCCTTGAAATCTGCTTTGTCTGATATTAATATAGCTATGACACCTTTCATATGCTTCCTGTTTGTGGTTTAATTTTTTTAATTCTTTGACATTCATCTATTTGCATCTTCAACTTTAAAGTGCATCTTTTTAAGCAGCATATAATTGGAGACTGTTTTTTCATTCCATCTGACAATCTCTGCCTTTTAATTAGAATATTTAGGCCAATTAAATTTAATGCAATCACTCATGTGGTTGATTTAAATTTATCCCTTCTATTTCTTTGTCCCTCTGTTGCTTCTCTCCTGCCTTCTTTTGTGTCAATCAAATGTTTCTCAGGATTTCATGTTACAGTCTCTTTTAGCTTTGTAGCTTCTTTTTCTCTTTTAAATTATTTTTATTGTTGCTCTAAAACAATACACGTCCTTAAATTATCAAATTTCATTTGGAGTCACTATTGCAACATTTCACGCTTCTCAGTTCACATCTGACACTGTCCGTTTTCCACTTCAAATTTCACAACTTCCCCTTACTTCTAGCAGCAAAATTCCATCTTCCTGTCCTCTCTGCTCTCAGTTTCTTACACTGCGGTTGTCATGTTCTTTACTTCTTTGTGCTTTATAAACTTCACTCTAAAGTGCTGATTTTTGTCTTAAACTGTCAATCGTCTTCCAAGTAAATTATAAGAAGAAGAAACAATGTATATTTACCTATTTATTTTCTGGTGTTCTTATTTCTGTAAATTCCCGTAAATTCATGTTTTAATTCTCTCTGATCTAAGGAGCCTCCTTTAACATTTCCTGTAGTGAAGGTCTACTGGTGACAGATTCTGTTTCTGTTTCTCTGTAAATGTCTTTATCTTGTGCACATTTTTGAAAGATATTTCACTGTATAGAAAATTCTGCATAAACAGCTTTTATTTTCCTTTCAACCCTTTAAAGGTGTTCTTCTAACGTTTCTGGGGCGTCTTTATATTTTATGAGAAAATGGTCATCAGTTTATCCTCGTCCTCTCCCCAGATCTCTTTGTTCGTTTGTTTGTTCGTTGGGCTGCTTTTGAAATTTTCTCTTTATTTTTGGTTTTCAGCAACTTTACTATGATGCGCATTGCTGTGGTTTTCTGTGTATCGGCTGAGCTTTCTCAATCTCTTAACACGATGTTTTTCACCAGGTTGGGAGTTTTGTTTCAGCTATCATTTCTTTCAGTGTTTTTTCCGCGGTGTCCTCCCTCTCTCTCCTGTGAGACTCGTTGCGTGTGAGACTGTTCGTTTCTCTTCAGTTTTTTTCTCATTCATTTTTAAATTGGATAAATTCTAATGATTTGTCTTCGAGCTTGTACACTTTTTCTTCTGCCCTCTTCTACTTGGTGGGAAGCCCATGCATTACATTTTTTTATTCCGCCTGTTTTGGTTTTCAGTTCTGGAAAGCTTCCATTTGGTTTTTCTCTAGCTTCTTCTTCTCTGCTGAGATCCCCTGTCTGTGAACTCATGAAGATCATGTTTTCCCTTAATTCTTTTTTATTACTATAATTATGATTTTTCTATAATGTATTTTATAGCAGCAGGTATCACATTACATAGATGTTAGGTACTTTAATCATCTAATGTTGGCTACTTAGGATGTTTTTAATTTTCTGCTGTTATAAACTACACCATAGTGTGGCTCCTTAGACATAAACCCATACTGCCATCTATGATTATTTCTTTAAAGTAAATACCTGGAAATGGAATTAGTAAGTACACACATTTTTAAGCCTTTTGATACCAAATGCCCCCTAAAAACTTGTGCATTACATCTGGATTAAGGACTTAAATGTTTAGACTTAAAACCATAAAATTCCTAGAAGAAAACATAAACAGTACACGCTTTGACACTGGTCTTAGCAATATGTTTTTGGGTTTTGGTTGTTTGGTTTTTTAAAATAATTCAGTGAATTTTATTATATTTACAGCTGTACAACCACTGTCACAACCTAACTTTAGAACATTTCTACCCTTAATTCTTTCAATATATTTTCCTTTGGATTTTAAAACATACTTACAATAACCGCTTTATAATCTTTTTCAGATAAATCCAATGTTTGGCTATCTTGAGTCTGTTTCTTTTAAGTGATGAACTGATTTTTTTTCTTGGTTATGGTCACATTTCCCTGTCCCCTTTGGCCATTGATGAAGGTATATTATTAGACTCTGTGTTCTGTTATTGTCCTCTGAAGAGCGTTTGATAATCACCTTGCACTTACGCAGACTTGTTCTTTGTTATTTTCTTCCTTGCTTTTGTGTTTATTTTTGCCCAGGCTCTCTAACGTGGTGGTACTCAACCTCCAAACTCCACCTTCTACGCACTTTGTCAGAGCCTTCAGGGAAGATTTAGATAGGTCTTTACTTAAGGGAATGCTCTTTATTCCTTCATCCCGTTGGCTGAGTGGCCGGAGGTGCTGACAGTGTTTGTGTACTTGGGCCCCGGCCCCTAGCACTGCTCAACCTCCCGTATCTCTGCTCCTTTCTCAGCCCACAGCTGCTACCCCCCCAGGAGGCCCCCATGTGGGCTTGCACAGCCCAGACCCCTACCAGCTGCCCATGGAGCCCACACAGCGACCCCTGGATGCCCTCAGCACGGCCCCCTACCCCCCACCGCCTGCTCTGCTCACTCCAAGTGGGGGGCTTCCCCACACGCTGACCTTTGCCTTCTTAGCCCAGTGGGATCGCCGTGCTCTACTGGACTCCAGTTTTCTCTGCCCGGCGGGAGACTGACCAGGACAACCACGGGCGCACCTTGCCAGGTGCCCCCACGTGGGGTCACAGCCCTGTACCACCCGACGGCCATGCCTGATTCCAGTCGTCTCACAAATGCTGCCTGGTGTTATGGCTCTTTAGCGGGGGGTGGGGGGAGGTTAAGTCCAGGACCAGTCACTCTGCCATAGCTGGAAGCAGAGGACCCCTGGTGTCCTTGTAATCAGCTCCTGTTCGCCCAGCTCAGCCAGAGAAGCTACGGCTGCTGGCAGCCGGGAACCCTGCTGGAGCCACACAATGACACGTCTCAACAGCTTCTTACAGGTCCCGTGGCACCACCTCCCGTGGTGCCCCTCAGGCCAGTAACCTCACTAGATACAGCTCAGCAAAGACGTTTCCTGCAGGCGCCGGGGGTGAGATTAGACACAAGCCACAAGCCACAGGAGAGCCCTTGCTGGTCTGGCTCCATCTAAGCAGAACTTTCAAATCACCGAGAACAAGATTCCAACCTGCAGGTTTCCATGGGGACCTGAGAGTCACTGCAAGGGGCCACCAACCTGTGTGACTCCAGGAAGTGGCCAGAGACTAAATAACAGACTGTTTTCAAATGTGCATCGATGCTGTTGCAGCTTATAAGACTCTGTCTTAAAACTGTAAACAATACACGGTAGCTTTGTTTATGCTTTTTTCTTCAATCAGCAAGTATTTAAAGTTAACCAGTGAAATCGTTAGGGAGGGGCTCTGCAGGTTTTCGCGGTGATGAAGGCGCTCCTTTTGTTAAACATCAGGACGCACTGGTCCAGGCGAGCAGGCCGTCACCTCCGCCGTCACCTCCGGCCGTCACCACGCCCTCCCCAGCGCTGCTGTCCCAGCTGTTGGGCCACATGGGGTCAGGCCGCACTGAACACAAGACCCAGGACCACACTCCAGAAAGAGACAGAGGGCAGGTTCTCGGCCACCGGCCAGACAGGAGCCCCGTGCCTTTACCGGCAGCTGAGCTGAGGGTTACGGCGAGCGTCTCCCCAGGGAAACTGCGGAACGTATTCGGAGGCTCTGCACAAAGACGCTCGCCCACCTCTCCTCAGGGTCACCCCAAGAGTTCTGAGCCCCACCCGGAGCCCTGCGGTGACCTCGGCTGCGGCATGCCGACCGTCCGAGTCTTCATCACCCGCCTTCAGCCGCGACTGGAAATGCACGCAGGGCGATTAAAGGAAAACGAGCCTTCCTGGTGGACCGGTGCCAGGCCCGCGTCCCCTTGGCCGAGGCCGCGTCCCGCCCTGCGCGCCCGCAGAGCCGCAGCCAGGCGGGGGCGTCGGAGCGGTGGCCCCCTCGCCGCCGGGCTGGCCGTGGATGATGCGGGACGAGGAGGCGCGCCCGCCCGACGGCTCGGGGCCGGAAGCCCGGGCTTGGCTAAAAACTGGTGTCTGGTTTTCGGGGTTTGGTTTAAACCGGTGTCTTGTGTGCAGGCAGGGAGAGAGAAAAGACAGGGAAGAGACGCCAACAGAGCCTGAGAGAGAGGCGGGCAGGAGGGTGGCGGGAGCGACGGAGGGGCAGTGAAGCGGGCGCCCGAAGGCGCAGTGCGGGGCACGGGGAGGCGGACCCGGTCCAGGTCCCCACCGGCTGCACCGCCACCGTCACCGTCACCCACAGGCGGCGCGCCTGCCCTGCGCTGGGCTTCCCACCACCGTCCACGGAGACCAGCCGCCAGTGCCCCGCCGGACGGCGAGGTGTCGCAAGGAAGGACACCAAGGTGCTGGCTGCTCCGCGCCCGTCCCGCCAACCGCAGCCCACGTGCCCGCCTCTCACTGCTGGGGGTCTCGGCCGCCCCGGGGCCCCTGCCCCACCCCTCGCCCTCACCCGCCCGCCACTCTGGGCTGTGGCTTCAGGGCAGCTCTCTCTTCATCACTCACACATATTCTGCTTCCACGTGTCTGTTTTCTCCAGGAGCCTCACAGGGTACATTTCTTCCTCCTCCTGCAACAGCGGGTTTTCGTGCATTATTCATGCCTCATCGGTTCCCAGCAACGTCCAGCACGTTCAGCGGGAGGGGGATGAGTCCAGCTTTGGGGACCTCAGCACCGCCCTCAGTGAGTTCCTCCCGACTCGTCTGCTGTATAAAAACGTGGATTCTTCTTGTTTGCGTCGGAAAGCTAGCGCCGTGCTCACAGCGGCCGTCGAGAGCCAGGCCGCAGCTTGGCTCCTGTCCCCAGAACTCTCTGTGTCCCAGACGCCAGGCCCCGTGCTCTTCTCCGAAGCCCCGGCTCCGCTGTTTGTGGATCTTCTCACCCGCCACTCCTCCAGTCTGACGTGGTCACAGAAACAGCAGCAGGCCCTTCTCCGGCGTGTCCCACGAGGGTGTGGTTCTCCCGGCCGTGGCCGTGGTCCTGCCGTGTGGCCTCACCCAGGGGCACCAGCCCATGTGGTCGGGGGCCGGCCTCCTTCACACCCACACACTCGCCTCCTCTCTGTCCAGCCAAACCCCGTCCGTCCTGCAGGCCCATCCCAAGGTCCTGTGACCCCAGCCCCGCCTCCCCAACCTGTCTCCATCTAGTGACAGGCCTGGCTCTCAGGGTCGGAGGACCCTGCATGACCACACCCTCTGGCACTGCCCCCCGCCCCCCGTTGTGTCTGGTCACACGTTATCTCCTGTCCCCAGAGCTGGGCTTCGCACCTGCTGCTCCCCTGCCCTGAGCTTCCACGCTGACCAAAAACCCCGCTGCTCTTTCAAGACAGCTCAACAGCCCACACTGGACCCAAAGCCTCGGCCCAGCCTCTCACCCCGCGAGGCCCAGGCGCAGACCGTGCCTCTCAGGCCTCTGCTCTCGGGCGCCAGACCCCTGCCTGGGACACGGGAAGTGGCCAGTGACCGGGTGAGCTGCGACATCACAGGGGACTCGGGTGCCGCCACGGACCGCAGGTTCCGTACCCGAAGCCGCCCGGCGCAGGAGGCAGGGCCCCGAACCAGGAGGGGCCACGCCCGAGGCCCACGCGGGGAGGCCCAAGACGCCGGGAGCTTCAGCTCGGAGCCAGCGCGGCCACGACCAGCGCGGCCCGAGGCGGGAGGTGGCGCCGCCGCCCCAGGTAGTGAAGGCTGTTCCCATCACAGTGAGGACAGGACATTTTCAAGCATCTGCAAGGTCGCGCAGAGTTCAGAGGTCCACCCTCTCCACAAACCCGGGCCAGGCGGCGTCGGGAGCGCTCGTTCAAGGTCACGGCGATCACGCCAATAAACCTCAATAAACCTCACCAACCATTTCCGGGCCTGGCCGGGCCCGCATGCAGCCGGGCGTGCGGTCACACGCGTGCACGTGCCGGCGTGTCCTCCACTCCACGCCTCAACCCAGGCGCTGTATCAACCCTGTGCCGCTCGGGGCTGGGGGCTGCGGGCCGCTTCCCAGTGGAAACGTGAGCAGCGGGGTTGAATCGGCCGGGGCGGCGTCACAGCTAAGCCACCCGGTCTCCGTGACAACGTCCGCAAGGATGTGGGAGAGGAGGCGGTCCTGCCCCGTCACTGGGGACGTACCCGCTGCAGCTGCTGCGGAAAATAGCTGGGCAGCTCCTCACAAAACAAACAAGACTGCCACGCAACCCAGCACGTCCACTCCTGGGCCTTTTTCCAAAAAAAGCCAAAACAATAATTCGAAAAGACACCGGCACTGCCGTGTTCCTCGCAGCGTCGTTCACGACAGCCGAGACGTGGACACAGACCCGTGCCCATCAGCGGATGACTGGAGAAAGAAGACGTGGCTCGCGTACACAGAGGAGTACTATTCAGCCATAAAAAAAGAGCGAATAATGCCGTTTGTACCACGGATGGACTTGAGGGTATTGTGCTGAGTGAAACAAGTCAGAAAGGTTTTTGATCACATGATTTCACTTACAGGTGGGCTCTAAAAGCAAAGGAAAAACAGGATAAATGAACACGCAGATACAGAGAAGAGAGCAGTGGCCACCGGCGGCGGTGGGGGGAGGGGCCCAAGTGTGCGAAGGAGGCACCTGCTCACGACAGAGGGAAGCTCGCTGTGGGGGGGCGCGCTGTACGGTCTGGAGGTAGAAATACACGTGCCCGTGGAACTTACACAAGGTTATAAACCAAAGTTCCCTCAACAAAAAAAATCCGTGAATGGCAGTAACGGTCAGGACGCCCCCGGCCCGAGACCCTCAGCCACTTGCTCGGAGCAAAACCAAAGATCGAGGACTTTCATGGGCCCTCCCCCTCTGCGGGTCCTGGGCCGCCGGGAGGTGCCGACACAGCTCGTTTTCAGGATCCGATTACATCACAGACGCCGTCCTCCCTCCGGGAGCCAGGCCTTGAGGGCTATGCCGGGCGCAGGGCCGGGACGCTGCTCCCAGGGGTCCCGGGGTGGGGAGGGGCGAAGGCTGCTCCCGCCCCGCCTCCCACCCGCGTGGGCTCAGCTGGAGCAGCTCTGAGGGCCTGAGGCTCAGGCTTCCAGGTCCTTCAGCGGGACCATCAGTGCACGGTCACGGCCCTTAGAGCCGGTGGGGACACTGGAGCTGGCCTCCGCGGAGCACCCTCCCCGTTTCGCAGACGCTCCGGGCAGGGTCCTCCGCCAGGCGCTGGGGACACACCCCACGGTAACCACCCCTCGAACCCGGGGCCCGCACCGCTGCCCGCTTCACGATCAGCCGCCTGCCCTCCTCGAGTCAGGCACCTGTAGGAGGCGACTCCGCAGGCTGGGCCACCGCCCTCCACGGTCCCCTCGTCACCCTGCCCCCCTGGCACACCCCACCCAACGTCTGCAGGGTTTCAGGAAGGGGCCGGAGGGAGACGGGTGCTGCTGGAGCCTGCCGGGGTAAGCCCTCCCTCCGCCTCTCTCCCGGACGCTGACACCCAGGCCGGCACCCAGCAGACACCTCGGGGGGTCTTCCTCTGAGGGGACAGGCGAGCCTGGGGGAAAAGGTCTGTCGAGTCCGTCAGCCGAGGCTCCGTGGCAAAGTCCCAGGAGCAGAGGGCCCTGCCCGCCCAGACCCACGTGCCCGCCAGGCCCCGTGAGCCTTTCGGGAAGCGCGCAGAAGATCTAATTGTCACCGGGTGTCAGACGGAAACGTCGACATCGAAAACAAGAGCAGACACGCCCAGAGCAGGCCCAGAAGACCTCGACCGACCGGGAAAGTTGAAAACGGCGGCTCCCGGAGGCTAACCCGCCTTAACCCTAAGGTGAACCTTCAGCCGCCGGTGTCACGGCAGGGGAGGGACCCAGCGGCTCGGGCTCGATCCTGGGCCCGGGCGCTGCCACAGGCCGTAGGAGGGAAAAGCAGGAAAACGAAAACAGAGTAAACCCTAAGTTATCATCACAAGACTGTATATGTACACACGTGTGTGTGTGCACTGTGTGTGCAGATATGTGTGTGCGGATACACGTATGCATGTATATGTGTGTATGTGCAGACATACACGTGTGCACGTGAATATACACATACGTCTGTATATCAGACACACACACACGCACGCACGTCGCATCACCCCCCAAAGCCCTGCCGCGATCATTGCTTCCCGTGAGTCTGTCAGTCCTCGTGCACTTCCACCTAAACGTGCACAGTGCTCGGGTCTCGCTAAAGTGGGTCGGGGGATGGGGGAAATTTAGGAACAGGAATATAAGAAAACTACTGTTAAGTTGCTCAGAGAGAAAAGAACAGAAAACGAATTTGTAAAATAAGACCACTGCGTTAAACCAAAAAGTCAGAGAAAATGAAAAAAAACTCTTGGACATTAAAAAGCAGAGCAGCAAGTATTGAAAATATGATAATATTGCAGTTCCCGTCACGGCTCAGAGGTAACGAAGCCGGTCAGTATCCATGAAGACACAGGTTCGATCCTGGCCTCACTCGGTGGGCCAGGGATCTGGTGTTGCCAGGAGCTGTGGTGTAGGTCACAGACACGGCTCAGATCTGGCGTTGCTGTGGCTGTGGTGTAGACCCGAGGCTACAGCTCCGATTTGACCCCTAGCCTGGGAACCTCCATATGCTGTAGGTATGGCCCTAAAAAGACAAAAAAAAAAAGAGAGAAAGAAAGAAAGAAAATACAGCAATCTGTCTGTATTATAAAGCAGCACGAGACAAGAAAGGTGGAAAATGGGAGTGAAAATACAAGAAAATCAAGGTGTGGGTCCAGGAAATCCAACATCAAAAAACAGCAGGAGCGCCGGAAAGAGAGAGGAGAGCAGAGAGAAGGAAATTATTAAAGAAATAACGCAAGAAAATTTCCAAAACTGAAGGAAACGTGTTTCCAGGGGCACAGCACGAGTTCAGCACAGCTCATGGAGCAAAAACGGCCCCTGACAGCACAGCCCTGGGCAGGTTCACAGCACGAGCTCGGAGAAGACATGCGTGGG
>PVHT021183517.1:764066-805043 GCA_004024745.2 Catagonus wagneri
CTTGGCAAAGGCAGCAGAAAACGTCCTCGAAACCAAATCTGGACACTTAGGAGGCATCCCACACGCCAAACACAACTGATTCTGGACTCCAGGCTAAAACCTGGAGAAATTTTGAGTGCTGTGGATAAAGCCTCCTTCGGAAACCCAATTTTTTAAAAGTAGGTTTCTTTTTACAAACAAGGATCAGCCTGGCCTCAGTGTCCCTCCTGAAACAGCAAATATTAGAAAAAAGGTGAAGCAGAGACTTACGAGTTAAAAGGAGAGTCTGCGACCCCAAATTCTACACCCAGCTAAGGCTCCTGAGTGACGCCTCATGAATGCGCTCTGGCCATCAGCAAGGACAGACAGAGAAAGTCCCTCAAAAACTGGGAAAGGGCATCAAAGCCATCAGACAGCTCTGGATAATCGCTACAAGTTAGATGCAACTGTCATGTGCAATTCCTGAAAACGACAACACGACGTAACCGACAGCCTAGCGACAACGTAAGGGGGGACATGAGAGACAGAAGGGGAGGCAGAGAAAATAAAATGAACGTATCAGTCCCCGCATTTATATTGTAAGGGAGGATCAATAAACAGATTTCATTCTTAAAGCTGATTTTTAGACAATACGCGCTCTCCTCTTCTCCAGGAAAACAAGTCACCGTAACTGAATCAATAGCGAAACGCTCTGTGTGAGATTGGAAGTGCCGTTCCAGAATTATTCCTCCCAAGGTACCGGCCCCAGACATTTCACAGGCTAGATTTTCAGACCGTCATGGAACCGATCATTTCCATGCAGGATAAATGCGGAGAGGTGGCGGGGCTCCCAGCCCCCGCTTTCCCGAAGCCAGCGCGTCCTGGGACACGAGCAAGAAAGTGTCAACAGGAAACTAAGCCGGGAGGGACGGAAAAATTACACATGAGCTACGAGAGCTGCGGAATAACAGCGGCACCTCTGCCCAAACAACGAAACAGGCGAGGACTGGTCTGAGCTCGAGCCCTTCCCGCTGAGTGACAGACCCACTCAAACGCCAGCCAGGGGAAAGCAGGCGCCGGGAGGCAGCCCAGACGGGGAACGTCAGCAAAAACCCTTCTGTGAGCTAAGGAAGCGGGTCATCAGAAATATGTCCCCAGTAGCCCGGCAGCTAAAGATCCAGCACTGGCACGGCCGTGGCTTGGGTTGGATCCCCGGCCTGGGGACCTTTGCATGCGGCTGGTGTAGCCTAAATAAATAAACAAACAAACAAACAAATACAAGAAATGCACTCAAACCCAAAGCCGAAAACCGGTGCCCAGTAGCAAACCACGGGGACGGCGAGACAGCTGACCAACCGCAAGGCAGTGAGAAACGGGGAGAGCAGAGTTAAACGATTAAAAAGATACAGAGATAGTTTTTATTATATATTATTAATAATGTTGTATATATTATATGGTTAGTATCTATGTATATAATTCTGTCCTTTTTGTTAGTAAGAGGCAAAACTGATGTCAACATGACTACCTGAAGAAAATCTAAAAATACACTAATTTTTATTTTTTTAATTTTATTTTTTCATTTCTTTGCTTTTTTAGGGCCACACCCGTGGCATATAGACGTTCCCAGGCTAGGGATCAAATTGGAGCTCTAGCTGCCGGCCTACACCACAGCCACAGCCAAGTGGGATCCGAGCCGCCTCTGCGACCTACACCATAGCTCACGGCAACACGGGTCCTTCACACACTGAGCGAGGCCGGGGATCAAACACTCACCCCCATGGATCCTGGTCGGATTTGTTTCAACTGAGCCGCGACGGGAACTCCCTCTAATAATTTTCTAAATCCCATTAATGTGAACATTAAAAAAGCAGTCTTGTCCTACATGCAACAGCGCAAAAACGGACAAGGGATCCCACTTAGAGCAGTAAAACGGACTGTTGGGGAATTAACCACAAATGGTGCGTCGTGCTCAAAGGCTTACAGCCACGGCCACAAGCGGCAGAGACACAGGGAGAGGGGCACGTTCCACCCCCGAGACCCGCGTTAAGACGGACACTCTCACCAAACTCACTGATGAATCTGATGCAACTCCAGGACAATTCCCACAGAATCGTGTACAGAGAGTTGCTCCAAGGCCCCAAGAAGGAAAAGCAAGGAAGCAAAAGCCCCTCTGCGTTGACGCACCAGGGCTCAGAGGCCGGAAACGCGCCCACACGGGTCTAAGCGCAGCACCGGGACCACTGGGCATCGAGATGTAGGGGCGGCCGCGGGCTCAAGGGCCCAGCCTGCTGCCTGGCCGCTGGCGGGGGGCTGCTCCACTTAGGTGCTGTGGCCCCGAGCGACCCATGCGGCTTCTTTCAGTCCCCTTGTCACTAAGGTGGGGGTGACAGTGTCCACCCACAGGTCTGCCATGCGGCCCAAAGAGGCTGGAACCCATAAAGGACCCAGCACACAGTGCGTCCACGGGGGAGCGCCACGGGGACCAAAACTGGCGCGAGGAAACCAGGCCGTCGAGGGGGCGAGGGACCCACAGCGGCCTAGCCCCACCCGCTTCCGGCAGATGGGACTCAGTGACATCACCGAGCGTGAACGGTAGGAAGCGCGCATGTGGGCGTGGAGCGTTTCTAACCTGACGGAGACAGACAGGCAGACGCAGAGAGGGAGAAGGAGGTTGATGAGGTCGGAGCCAGAAACCGGGAGAGGCAGCCGCTCTTACAGGCAGAAGCCTCCAAATCCAATCTAGGAGTTCCCTGGTGGAGCAGTGGGTTAAGAACCTGCATTGTCACGGTGGTGGCCAGTCGCTGCTGTGGCACAGGTTTGATCCTTGGCCCAGGAATTTCCACATGCCTTGGGCACCGCCAAAAAAAAAAAAAAAAGCTCTTAAACACGTCAAGAGAGGTCCATTTCCACCTGGGTAACTACACAAACTCAAAGCAAAAATGAACAGGTCGGGGCAAAAATAACTTGGGGATAAGATTATACATGAATTTAATTCCTCAGCCTTTAGGGAAGAAACCTTCAGAAAACGAAAACAGAAAAGCTAAAATATCTCCAATAAATCTCATCCTTTTTTTTTTTAGAGTAAAAATATGTCTTAAGGAAGAGAGCCTCCTTATTACAGCCACAAAATCCACATGCACAGCGAAGAACGTCCATCACGGTGTCCGAGCTGAGTGGCCGCCGGCCCCCAGGACACGGTGACCGGCGGAGGCCTGCCCGGCCCGCGCGGCAGCACCTCACAGACGGAGAACAAGGCCGAGCCGGTCGGGCCGCCAGCACCGGTACTGCTGGGAGTACTGAAACCCCACCACCACGATCCTTGATCCTTAGAATGAGCGTGACAAGCGGAAGAGGTGGCACATGCATCCAGCCTCTCAGACGAGCAGCCGAGCCTTGCCCACTGGTCCAGGGCTGCTGGCACCGACGCGTGGCACCCTGACCCCGAGCACAGGCAGGTGCCCGGCTGCCCTGGAGAGCGCGGTGCGGGTGCGCCAGGCCAGAGCTGTGCAGGAGCCGGGCCCCTGGCCGGGACTTGAATCACCAGACGGCAGCAAGGGACACGAAGGCTGTCCCTAGGAGACAGTGAGACGGGGACACGGGTGTCTGCTGCCTGCCGCCCCCCACATCTCCCCTGTCCGTTCCTCCCCACCCCCACCCCGGGGCGGCGGCTTGGGTGCCCGGGCGGAGGGTGACGGCATGATAGACGCTCATGCCTGGGGAGAAGGGTGCCACCCGCCCGTCCTTCAGACCAGGACACTGAAGCCCGACAGCGAGTGACTTGCCAGAGGCGGCCCGGGTCTGCCACACACACACACACACACCCCCCGCACCCCTGCTCCGACCGGTCAGTCTCCCGCTGTCCCCACCCTCCTCAGGACTTAGTCTGGAAGAGTTCAGGGACGTCACACCACCGCAGGTCAGCGCGCCACCTCAGCAAGGACCACGAGGACCCGGGCCAGGCCCAGCACGGCTCCCAGGGCCGCAGAGAGGCCAGGCCCTGACGGCACAGACCCGGAATTCTAGGGGACGCAGGCAGGAGGGAGGGAGAGGCCGTGTCCCGCTGTCAAAGGACCTGGACGAGAAGCCGAGGCTCCTTGCCGCCTCCTCCCCTCGCCGCCTGGAGCCCCACCCGCCAGCGGCACCAAGTCACCACATCCCTTAGCGGCCAGCGCCGGCCACACTGCTGCCCGGCTTCTCCCACAGGGGAGGCTGTGCAGGTCACAGGGAGACCAGGCGGGTCGGGGGGAGGCCGGGTGGGTCACACGCAGGGCTGGGAGGCTCACAACCTGAGTCCCGGGAAAAGCGGGAAATGAACGGGTGGAGAGGAAATGAAAGGCGGCTTCAGGCTTCAAGGGGACCCAAGATATAAAATGCTTGATTCATGCCGCCGACGGGGGTGGGTGAGATTACGATATTATTTTCCGTAGAGATATGACTCTTTTAATTTCGCTGGAGTGCCCGGCGTCGGACAGGAAATCAATTGTCCGCTGTTATCAGCCTAGGAGAGGAAATAAGGCCCACATCCCTGCGCTGCTGTCTTGGCTGAGATTTATTTGAAACAAAGGTTGACTCCTTGACAATAAAGGTGCCTGAAGGCGGCCCTGGAGCCACGCTGGTCTGAGCTCGGGCCAAGGAGCTGCTGACACAGGGACAGCTGAGTGCATGTGGCCTCCACTCAGCCAGGTCCAGCCATACCTGGGACCGAGCCCCCCTGGCCGGGCACAGCGTCCTTCCTTATCTGACCTGGGCTGACAGCCTAGAGGCTTAAAGTTATAAAGATGGGTTCAAACGCCATTCCACGGGAGTCAGGGACATGGCAGTCCCAGACAGACACAGCAGCAGCAGCCAGCAAAAGGGACACTTTGGGCCTGACATCTGCTGCCGTGCCCATAATCACCGCTTCACGGATACACTCCCGCGGGAGCAGAGCACACATAAAACGTACACCTGTCACAGAGCAGTTTTATGAGGGTTTTCTCAACATCGTGCACAGCGTTTCTCGGCTTTCGTGATTTCATCTCTGGGAAGGCAAAAACCCTCCCTGCACAGAATTGGTTTTTGATTTGCTGGTGTTTGCCTGACAGGGAGCATTTCCCGGGAAGAATTATTCTGCTCGGCAGCCCTGCCTCGTCTCCTAAATTCCAAGCCATCTGCTTTTGCAAATCCCAGGGAGATCATCCAGCCACCACTCTCTCCCTGAAATTACTCCCCGGAAAAGCTCGCATGGCGCCAGAGGGACCCCGGAGCAGAGCCGCTGGTGGAAGTGGGGGGCACGTGGCTGCAGGGGGACAAGCGCCGGGAGCTTCCCGGAGGGACCGGCTGCCCTGCTGAGGACCCGAGGTCACCAGGCCGAGCTCGGGGTGGGAGCCGCCCGCAGCCCCGCCAGCAGCACCCCAAGGCAGCCAGTCGGAGGCAGGACCAGGCAGAGGGTCCTGGGGGAGGCGTGGGGAGCACAGCGGGCGTCTGTCCACCAGGCCTGGGCTGACCAGGGGGACGGGAACAGGGACAAGAACCTGCAGGGTCCGCACCCCCCACAAGGGAGCTCGCAGAGGGGCCCCTGGACATGGTAACTACATTTCTGAGCCAAAAATTGAAATGCAGGTTTTTCGGGTTTTTTTTTTTTTTTGTCTTTTTGCCTTTTCTAGGGCCGCACCCGCGGCATATGGAGGTTCCCAGGCTAGGGGTCTAACAGGAGCTGCAGCTGCCGGCCTTCGCCACAGCCACAGCAACGCAGGATCCGAGCCGCATCTGCAACCTACACCACAGCGCACGGCAACGCCGGATCCTTAACCCACTGAGCGAGGCCAGGGATCGAACCCGCAACCTCATGGTTCTTAGTTGGATTCATTAACCACTGAGCCACGACGGGAACTCCCGAAATGCAGGTTTTGATCAAAAAAATTTTTTTTTCATTTGTAAATTTACACGGGATATTGTCAAGATTTGATAAATCATAGGTATTTGTATGTTACAGAAATAGCTTTATTACAAAAATCAAATACTATGGAATCAGAAGAAAGCTATTCCCTCCTGCTGTCACTCAGGACGTGTCGGCTGTGTGGTCCCCGTTTGCCGCGTTCAGCACTGGCTTGGGGGCCAGGCCCGCGTGGTCCGCATTTAGCCGGGGGCTGGGCGGGGGCGGGGACACAGAACAGACACAACCACTGTATTTCAGAAAACAGAAGGGCCACAAAGAACACGGCCGCTGATGGGTGGGACTGGAGGGTAACAGGGACTGCTGGGTTTTCTGTCTCTGCCCCAACAAATTCCCACAATGGCAAATTCTTATCTCCCACTGTGTGGAACCCACTGAAGCCCCGGGGTGGGCGGGCTGGTCTCCTTCCCGAGGTCCGACGTTCCTGGCCAGGCCACTCCCAGGTCCTAAGGGCACCAGCATCCCCCGCTCTCAGCCCCTCCCATCAGCCTCGGACCAGCCACACGGCTGAGCTGCTTGCTCGCCACCCCCACCCCCCTCTGCCCCCTCCCAATTCAGGAGCGCTGGTGGTGGCACTGGGTCCAGGAGCACAGACCTCGGCACAGCCGCCGTGGCTCTCGGCACCTGCACGGCCTGGGGCCTGGGGGTCGGCATCCCGGGGGCCTGTCCTGCCTTCTGCAGGCGCGACCTCCCAGCAGGCGATAGCGAAGGGGGCCCTCGAGATTCTGTGACATTTAAACCCAGACCCGGCGGTCGGGGGCGGCGCTGGCCACGCTCAGAACTGGGGGAGACACCCCGGCAAAGGGACAGCCCGGGCCCAGGCCACAGGCCCTGGGGGGCAGCAGCAGGGGCGGGGACTGCGTGTGGGGCCCTCGGCCGGGCTGAGGGAGCAACCAGAACCATGAGAAGTTTTAAGCACGAGAACGACAGGTTTGATTTATATTTTTAAAAGATCACTCTGTTCTGTGACATTTGAAATGGTATTTGAGACGTGTCTTGAGAGTGCAGGTAGGTTTAGACAGATAAGAGGGTGACAAAGGTGCTTCACGGACACTAAGAGCAGGACCAGTGGCCTGGAGACAGGAGACCTAGAGACCAAGATGCAGATGGGAGCGGGGCGGGGCTGGAAGGATGCAGCACGGTGGGGGCAGAGTGGAAGGACGGGGGACACGGGGCGGGGGAGGGGCGGCGGCTGGGAGGCGGGGGCCCGGCTGCGGGCTGATGGGCCCCTTGTGACCCTCCCAAGCGATCAATGGCACGGAAGCTTGGAGCAGGCAGCTTGCTCGCATCGTCAGCAGGTGCTATTAACGGATCAATAACTGGAACAAAGGGCAGTCCCTGCAGCCGGCCAGGCTGGAGCTGCAGGGGCGCCGCCCCCGGGCCCGCTCGCCGAGCCCCGCCTGCGAGCCGCCTGCGAGCCAGAGGACTCGGAGCCGGGAGCTGGGGGCCTGGAAGGGAAGGCGGCCTCCTTTTCTCCTTGGCCTTCCTTTTCCATTTTTCTTGTTTCCACAGGGTAGGAAATCCCTCCTTGGAATCCGCTGATCCCCGGGGTCAGCCCGTGGCCCTGGGCAGCCTGGGGCCGTGGCCAGGCCCCGGGGCTTGTGACGTGGGGGGCGGGGGTACCCAGCGCCTCATGGTGTCGCCAGAACGAGGCCGGATGGGCTCCTACTTCTGTTAGGGTCCAAACGCAGCCCTGGGTTGGAGCCGAGGGTCACGAGGGTTTGTTCAAACAGTGACACGAAAATGGGGAGAAAACAGGGACCTACCTCTTCAAGTCCTGCCCTGTCTGAGCACAGGCGGTTCAGGCTTCACACACAGAAGCACGCCCATACGCACGCACTCACACACGTCTACACACACACAGACACGTGGACGCACACACCTACACAGTACAGACAGGCACGCGTGCACCCAGTTCGTCGCTGGGGTGACTCCAGTTTCCTCGGAGGTGCCGGCCACCTGGCCCCACGACACCCACATCCCCTGGAGGGAAAAACAAAATCCGCAGCCTTGGCTCTCCCGCAGATGCGGGCTGGCTAAGCCCCCTTTCCTTCCACACAGAGGACACTGCGGTCCGGAAGCCACGTCCCCGCAGGGACTGGCCCTCACCCGGGGCCCGGGCACCTCTAAGCGCCCCCCAGCCCAAGCAGCGGGGTCAGCTCGCCCCACCCTGGGCGCTGCTCCTGGGCTGGGGAAGGGGTGGGCCACCCTGGGATTCCAGCTGCAGCCCCGCCAGGCCCCCTGCCACGCGTCACACCCCACGGGAGCCCCCTGGGCCTCGCCTGGCCTGGGGCGGGGGGCCGGCCTGTGCAGGGGGCTGGGGAGCCCGGGGCTTGGAGGGTCGCGCCCGGTGAGCACGACGCGGTCATACACGGGAAGGAAAAAGCACCTCTAGGCTCTGCCACGCGCGGGGCCAAGGAGGCCAGTGGTGGGAATGGACACGCAGCGGCGTGGGTGGGCTGATCGGCATGGACCTGCACGTCTGCAGACGCTTAAACGGTCAAGTTCGGTAGGTACGTTGTACTGCGATACGAAAATTCCAAAAGGGAGAAGATGGCCAGTTGTCAGAAGCGGACCCGCAGGGGAAGCACGCGGGCTACCTGAACGCTTGCTCTCACGGGGCCCCCGGCCACGAAGCCACGAGGAGAACGTGGGTCCACGGTCAGGCCTGGGCCCCGCCGCCGTCCACAGAGCAAACTGGGACAAGTGCAGTTTCCTCCCGGCCTCGCCGGCCTCCTGGGAACCCCGAGGAAGCCACGTGCTGGCGCGGGACGTGCCCGGGGGGCGGCCCCCATGGGGACCCCACTGCCTTCGCCCATGGCAGGATAGCGCAGCCCCGCCAGGAAGCGGCCGGCTGACAAGCGGTGGCAGCGCGGCAGGCGTCAGGGGCGCCCTGTTCACGGAGAATCTAAAACGGAAATCTGACCGAGGGAGACTGACGCGTGGCCAATAAGCACAGGAGGACACGGAGACTCACACCACCAGCCGCCAGAGGAATCGAATCAAAACCCCACCGGAGGAGTTCCCGTTGTGGCTCAGTGGTTAACGAATCCGACTAGGAACCATGAGGTTGCGGGTTCGATCCCTGGCCTCGCTCAGTGGGTTAAGGATCCCGTGTTGCCATGAGCACGCGGCTCGGACCCCGTGTTGCTGTGGCTGTGGTGCAGGCCGGCGGCTACAGCTCCCATTAGAGCCCTAACCTGGGAATCTCCATATGCCACGGGTGCGGCCCTAAAATGACAAAAGGCAAAAAAAAACACAAAAAGCAAACAAACAAAAAAAAAAACCCACTGGAAACCACTGCTCGTCCACTAGGATGGCTGTCACCCAAAAGCACAGAAAACACGCCGTGCTGGCGAGGACATGGGGGAACCGGACCCGTGCAGGTGGCCGATGGGAAAGTAAAGGGGGCAGCCGCTTCGGAAAATGCGTTGTTGCTTCTCAGACTACTCCGCCCGCAGTCCTGCGCGACAGCAACCCCACACCTAAGTGTGACCCCGGAGAAACGGGGCTTAGGGCCTCACGAGCATCTGGACCCGCGCTGGTGGCGGCTTTTCCACAAGGTCCCCAGAGGGGACACCACTCAGGTCCCATCACGTCGCCGCTGGATCCCTCCATCCATCCAGCAGGAGGCGAACTGACGGACAAAATACAGGTGCACCTCATTTGATTGTGCTTCCCAGATGCTGCACTTCTGGGGGTTTTTTGGTTTTTTTAAACAAATTAAAGGTTTGTGGGAGCCTGGACCGGGCAAGTCTATTGGCACCATCTTTCAAATACCATTTGTTTGTTCGCTTTATGTCTCTACATCACATTCTAGTAACTCTCACAGTCTTTCAGACTTGCAGTTGTTATCATATTCGTCACGCTGATCTGTGACCCACGTCTTTGAAGTCACTACTGCAAAAGGATTATGACTCACTGATGACTCAGGAAAGAGCATTTCTTTTCTTTTTTTTTGTCTTTATTCCTTTTCTAGGGCCGCACCTGCGGCATATGGAGGTTCCCAGGCTAGGGGTCTAACAGGAGCTGTAGCCGCCGGCCTTCGCCACAGCCACAGCAACGCAGTATCCGAGCCGCGTCTGCGACCTACACCATAGCTCTTGGCAACGCCGGATCCTTAACCCACTGAGCAAGGCCAGGGATCGAACCCGCAACCTCATGGTTCTTAGTCGGATTCGTTAACCACTGAGCCACGAAGGGAACTCCCGACAACAAAGTGTTTTTAAACGAAGCTCCGTTTCTCTGCTCTTTAGACGTAACACAGCGCCGCATAACCGTGACGTGTCTGTGCACCAGGAAAAAATCATCTGTTTATGACTCCGCTTCTTATACTGCTCACTACACTGGGTTCTGGAAGAAAACGTGCGCCACCTCTGAGTTCTGCCTGTACGGTCCCCTCGTGTGGAGGAACACTATGCTACGTAACAAAAAGAAGAAAATACTGCTGCGCGCCACGAGGCGGGTGAACCTTAGAAACGTTAGGCACAGTAAGGAAGCCAGACCAAAAAGGGGACCTGTCGTGGAATTTCATTTATACTAAATGTCGAACGAACAAAAAGGCAAATACACAGAGCAAAGGGCAGATGAATAACGGCCTGGGGCTGAGGTCGCAGGGGCCTGGGTGTGGACGGCCGGCTGTTGCTCTTCCGGGAGGTGGAAAGCCCCAGCGTTAGACGGGCTGGTTGTACAGCTCTGTCGACAGCAGGATTCGCTGGCTCCTAACGTGACACAGGTGAGCTTCCTGGTATGCAAACTACATCTCGAGGAGACTGTTTCTAACAGCACACCCTGTCTTCCCTCCACTGCCACGCCTTCTGTCACTCGACAGTCAGCAGCACAGCAGCAGAGGAACGAAAGCTGAAGTCACGAAGCCCAGCCACCTCCCGGGAGCGCTGGCTCGTAGGAAACGCTGAGGCCTGCAGGATCCGCAGGCTCCAACGTCTCTCCCTCGCTGATAATTTTCTTCCCTTCCTCTCTGGCTGTCGTGTGAGCTGCATCTTTTATGAGAGAAGAGACACAAGTTAAAGCCCGAATCAGGCCATTGGCTGAAACGAGGGAGCTGGCTGGTACGCCCACGGGCACCCGGGTGGGGCGGGGACGCGGGCCCTTCTTCCCCTCTTCTCCCCCGCGGGGTGGAAGTCCCTCCGGCAAGGCCAGCGCTGAGAGCTGTAGGTACCGGCCCCTTTGGGACGTGCACGCTGCGGGCGGGTGGGGTCAGCAGAAGCAGGCTGATGCTCAGTAAGGGCGACAGCGGAGACGAGCGTCACCGCGTGCGTGTTACAGGCCAGGGGTGGCGCTGGGGGCACACAGGCTGACGTCACTTCATTTCAGCCTCAGAACAGCCTGCGCCGTCGTCGTCATCGCCCCGGTAACAGGCGAGGGAGCGGCTGGCGGTGGTGAAGGTCAGTGTGATGCTCGGAACCCAGTCTCCAGGACACAGCGGCTCCTGGGGCTCGGAAGTGCGCTGAGATGCTGCCCGGAGCTGATGCCTCACAAGGGGCAGCTGAGTGCCTAGGCCAGGCCCCGGAAGGAGCAGGGCGAGGGAGCGGGGGGCAGCGGGGTTGGGGGTGCTCAGAGCCCGCCCCGCGGCCCCCGAGGAAACAGAGATGCTGGCTTGAGGGGGAGGAGGGACGGAGGGCCTCCCCCGCTCTCAGCGCCCCCGCCGTCAGCCCAGCCCCGACTCTCCCCGCGGTCGGTCCCCGGGCACCAGGGACGCGGCGCTGGCGCCACGCGGCGGAAGGGCACCCGTGAGGCGGGCCATCCACGGCCGAGGCCGCTGCATCTGGAAGAAGGCAGAGGACACACAGTGGGTGACAACAGGCAGGACGCTTAGCGGGACTTCCAAGACGTGCCGGGGAGGAAGGGAGGAACAGCTAGAGAGAAGGGCTCACGTTACGGGGGAATAATAGGAGGGAGCTCCTGCTGTGGCTCAGCAGGTTAAGAGCCCAACTAGCATCCAGGAGGACGCAGGTTCGATCCCTGGCCTCACTCAGTGGGTTAAGGATCCGGCGTTGCTGTGAGACGTGACTCAGATCCCATGTTGCTGTGGTGTAGGCCAGCAGCCGTAGCTCCGACTGGACCCCTAGCCTGGGAATTTCCGTATGCCACGGATGTGGCCCTAAAAAGAAAAAAAAAAGAAAGAGAAAGAATAGAAGAAGTAGACAAAATAAAACCTACAGCTGGAGGAGGCTGAGGGCGGAAAAGAGCAGCCAGAGCCGCGGGGCTGGATCTGGGCCAGGAAAGGGGTGGTGGGGACAGCCTGGGATGGCAGGGGTGGGGGACAGAGCAGGACAGCGCGACCTGGATGCTGGTCCTCGGGCCCTGCCGCGGGCTGCCCTCGGGCAAGGCTGCCTCCCAGCCCCTCCCCCACCCGCTGCAGGGGCAGGGGCTGCTGGAGGGGCGGCTTAAAAGCACGTCCAGGGCTCCTTCGCAAACGCTGACGCTCCCGCCAGCGCCTGGGGTTGTCCTGCTCCGCCGAGAACAGTCCTCGGACGCCTAAGGCTGCTCCCCAACGCCTGGTGTTCAGAGGCATCCGTGGGGTCGCACAGGGCCACGTCTGACAGGACCGGACACGTCTGTCCTCTGTCCCCGCAGCGTCCTCCTCCAGGGGACAGAGTGGGCTTTGTGCGAGGCGGCCAGCACCCGAGGGCAGCAGCACGGCCGCAAGGCGTCGCATGACGGGGCCCAGGCTGGCACGGCCTCGCTCCACCACGTGCTGTGCCTGGACCCGAGGGCGAGACGCGGCCCCAGCCGGCGGGGGGGTGGCCTCCCCGTCTCCCCCGGCCCTGGTCTCCAGCAGACACTCGCCGGGAGCCAGCCAGGGCCGGGCTCCTGCACAGCGCCTGAGCCCCAGGGGGGCGTCCGCGGTGACGGCCCCAGACTCGGGTGTCCGGCTCTACCAACCGTCACCGGCACAAGCCAGTGGCGAGTCGCCGGGCCCCGACTGTAACCGGAGGTGCCCGCGCCCTCGGGGCCGTGGGGGAGGGGACCGGACGGCGGCCCTCGGCGGGTGGACGCGGTGGCCTCGGCTGTCGTGTCCCAGCAGAGACACCTGGCGTCCCTGCAGACTGACGCCCGGCCCTGGGCACCTGGACTCTGTCGCTCTTGCGAGCACTGCGGCCTGTTCCTTGGCGGGTCACTCACGGACGGGGCTGCGCTTCTCCCCGCCACCCGGGCCTGTGACCGCGGAAGGCCAGCGAGGCGCCGAGCGTGTGGCAGCGGTGACCTCCCCGGGCCTCCGTGGGGGCGGGGGCGCATCAGGCCCGGGACACGCGGAGGTGAGACGGGGATGCACGCGGCGGGGATCCGGGCGCAGACGCCTCTGCCTCCCCAGCCCCCGGCCCGCGCCCCATCGCTGATTCACAGCACATCGTCGTCTCAGGCTGTTTTCCACCAGCCCGCAGCGAGAAGAAGCAGCATAAATAAGTGAAAACACTCAATAAACCCTCCCCGCGCACGGACCCCTCATCGATCGCTGGCGCCTCTGACCCCGGCCCCGACCTCTGCCCTCCTAGAGGACGCACGGGCCGGCGCTTTCCCGCCGCTCAGCAGCCCCGCCCAGCGCCCCGAGGCCTCCCTGCCTCCTCCTGGAAGTGTCTGGAAGTGTCACCGCTTCTGGGGGTTTACTTCCCTCGGGCCGTCCCCGCAGCCTCGTTCCTGAACCTCAGTCTCTCAGAGCCCATCTGGGATTTACTGCAAGACACGTCCCCCGGAACAGGGCCTGCCCGTGGCCCTTGACTGGAGATCGATGCCCAGGACCGCCAGCCGGGCACACGTCCCAGCGCTGGCCCCCAGGCGGGTCCTCTGAACACAGACAGGCCTGGAGGGCAGGGGACACCCGGGCCCCCCGACGGCTGGGAGACCCACCGGACGGGTGGTGAGAGCAGCCGGGCAGTGCCCTGGGCACAGGGCGGGCCCTCTGCCGGGTCTCAGGACACCCTGGAATAAACCCTGCTCTCCGGGCATCTGTGGCCGTCCTCCCCAGGCCACCGGTCAGGGCCCGGCCTCACGCTCCCGCCCCGCTGAAGGCCCTCCTTGTCTCCGTCCCCACAGCCCCCCGGGACCTGGCTGCTGGGCCGCGCGTCCCTGGCAGGCGGCGTGGGGCCCAGGCCTCAGCCCCTCTAACCCAGACGGACAGACAGTGGACAGACAGTGGACAGGGAGCTGGTGGGAGTCTTAGGGCAGCCGACAAGGCGAGCTCCCACCTCCCCGAGGAGCAGCCCCTGTGCGGAGCCCGGGGGGTCTGGCTGCTCTTCCCGCACAGCCGCATCCTGACAGGGTCACCCCGGAGCAGGACCAGGACCCACGGCTCCGACGCCAGTGGACGCCCCCCCCTGCCCGGGCCGCACCTGCAAGAAGACCCGCGAGCAGCACTGGCTTCAACGCCACTCACTTTCTCCAGGGCCCCCAGCCTGCCGCCAGCCCAGCCCTGGCCTTGGGCCTGAGCCCCGTGTGCAGGCCGGGGACTCACGGTGGGGGGGGGGGGTACGGGACCACGCGGGGGGCGAGGGAAGCCCGGGGTCCCGCTGTCGGAGGCACGGAGGGGCCCCACCCCCACTGCAGGGGCCCAGGGACAGTCACATCTGCAGACCACGGGGTCAGGCGGAGGCCAGGGCTCTCCACGGCTGAAGAGGAGCCCCGCCCGGACGCGGGGCCCACGCTGGCCTGACCCCCCGATGCCCCGATCTAACCAGAACGGGCTCATCCAGAGTGGCTTCCTGCCTCTTGCATTTTTAAAGACTAAAGACGTTTCTCCTAGTCCATTAGAACAACAGCCAAGCAACCTTCAAACGCCCCCTCTGTGCACTTTTCTGAGCTCCGGGGAAAGCGGAGGCTGACGGCTGCGAGAAGAAGAGAAAGGCTTTATTAAATATGCATCCGCGCCCAGCACCGATTTTCCACTCCGCTGTCCTGCAGACGCCCGGTGCAGGTCCCCAGCCCAAGCTTTCCCAATTAAAACCACAAGCACACAGCAACATCTTCAGCCAATAGAAAGAGGCTTTCCTGAAACCCCTTTTCCTCCTCAAACTTCTCTGACTCAGCACCCGGCCCTCCATCTCTCCCCAGCTCGCCAGCCGTGGGCGGCCCTGCAGGGGGCCAGGGCCGCTTCTCAGGGGAAGCCTGGCAGCCTGGGCCTCTGCAGCCTCTGCCCCGCCTGCTGGCTCCTAAGCTGCGGGCCGTGATCCCCTGGGGACGCCAGCCTCTCCTTCAGGTGACAATCTCAGGTGCCACCTCCTTCTCTGAGGTCAGCCCCGGAGTCCCTCCTCACTGCCCCCGAGGCCCTTCCACCTTGGGGACAGTGACAGCCCGTGAGGGCTCTCCCTCAGTCAGGGCGTCCGCGTCCTGACACGACCTTGGCCGGAGCCGCAGGCTGCTAGGTCAGCCACCGCCCCCCAAGCTGCTCAACAGCCATGAGCCTTTGAAGTGCTCACACGTCACCTGTCACCCCACAGGGAGCTGCAGCTGCTGGAAAGGACTCGCAGGACCAGGCCGAGCAGCGGGAGCGGACCCCACAGCCCTGGGGGGACGAGCAGGGACAGCGGGAGGGGCACCGGTCCAGGAGGCCGCCCGCAGTGCTGCTCAGGGCACGGGGCACGGGCAGAGAAAAGCCCTCTCACGGGGGAGCGTGGTCCTGCGGGGAGGAACGGAGCCGCTGAGGCCCAGCCTTGCAGAGGCCCCGACGCCCCGGGGCTGGAGCAAGAAAGGGGACTGCAGCTTTTGATTTGGGAGCAGGAGGTGCGACCAGGACTTGAACCTGCACTGCTTGGTTTCCAGGGGCAGAGCTCTTGAAGCACGTCAGAGCTGTGCCCAAATACTGCTGCCCCCGCTGCCCTGCAGCCCCCCGCCCCCCGCTACCCTGCAGCCCCCCGCCCACCGCCTGCCGCCCCCTCCCACCGCCAGGCTTCCACCATGCTGCCTCCGTTATTATATCAGCAACCATGTTGCAGAAGCTGCCGCGCCCACTGGCAGGGAAAATGCTGCTCAGTGCATTTAGAACACGCAGGTCTACACCCCAGGCTCTGTCTGTTCCTACAGGACCCAAGTCCAAGCTGTCTTGTCCCAAACCAGCATGAGGCCAGTGTGACTCTCACACGTGTCCCAGGAGCTCCCGCCCCTGGCGCGTGACGTCCCCCGGCGTCTCCGGGGGACAGGAGAGCCCCCCTTCAGGAGCAGCCCGGCTTCTGCACAGGGACTAGGGCCTGCAGACGCCTTGAGTGTTTTTAAAATCTAATGACTTCATGACAGACGCGCCCACGTCCGACGCAGGCCGCACCTGCAGACGCTCCAGGAGGGAGCAACCCCTCGTCACAGCGTTTGGCCGGCCCTGGTCTCTCCGGGCCAGCGCTTCCCTATCGCACAGATTCGGCGCCAGGGCGCTGAAGGTCCACTCAGCGAACCCGCGGGCATCCCCGTCCCCGGCAGGCCGTGGCACTGGGATGGCGACAGGACCGCCCGCCTGGGGCGGCGGCTGGGTGCACATGCGACGACGCCCCACAGTGGGAAGTTACACGCACACGCGCACAGAGGGGCACGAGGAAAAGCGGGGCCGTCGGAACAGGACGCGGTTCGAACCCAAGCCTGTGCCCTGGGTGTCAGCTTCACTCCGGTTCCGCGAGACGCTGCTGCTGAGGCAAAGGGGCGAGGTGCACGCGGGGTCCCTGCCCCACTTCCTGCGGTTAGCGCGGCCCCGCAGCCACGTCAAAAGCGAAGCCTAAGAGGAGCACCCGGTGTGGCTCAGCCGAAACAAATCTGACTAGGCTCCATGAGGACGCAGGTTCGATCCCTGGCCTCGTTCAGGGGGTTAAGGATTCGGCGTTGCCGTGAGCTGAGGTGCAGGTCGCAGACACGGCTCAGATCCGTCATTGCTGTGGCTGCAGTGTAGGCTGGTGGCTGCAGCTCCCACTCAACCCCTAGCCTGGGAACTTTCATGTGCCGCAGGAGCAGCCCTAGAAAGACAAAAGAAAAATAAATAAATTAAGCCTAAAAAATAAGAAGTGGGGACCCAGGTTTCTTCGTCTGTCCCCCCAGATGTTCTGACCCAGTAGCCTGACTGCGTCTGGCGAGGGGGACAGAATGAAGGCCCCGGGAGCTTGGGGTCTGGGACCGAGGGCCCACACCCGGAGCTGAGGCCCGTGCAGCGCTGGCCCCTCGCCCCCGGGTCAGGGCCGCCCCTCCCTGGGCCACTGTCACTCTCAGCACCTGCTTTCTGTAATGGGCTTCCAAACGTTTTAGCGTCTCACAAATCAGGTCGTGGGCAGCGCTGTCCCCCGCGGCGTCCTCCCTGCTCAATTACACCGCCTCTACGGGAGGCAGGGGCCCCGTGCCAGGAAGTCCTGCCGGCGGCGCGCATTCTCCCCAGACAGATCTGCCTCGCAGGCTGGGGCTGTGCCCCGATGTCGCCAGCGCGGGGCCGTGACCGATGCCTGTCAGGGGCACCGCGACGGCTCGGGAGGGCGGTCAGCGCCTCTTCCTGACCTGCACGTCTCAGCAGAGAACCAGTCCTACGTTCCCCAGAGTTAAGGGGCGGGTAACGATCTTTCTGTGTACTCGGCGGAGCTCAGAATTATGGAAATAATAATCACACCCTGACTTTATAGCCTCTTTCCTCCGAAGAGGTCAAAGCCGCCCCACGAGTCCTGCAGCCTATGTCTCGACACTGCTGAGACGAGAATAAAATAATGCTGGCGGCTCAGCTGATGAACGGCCAGGCGGCGCCAGCCACACCCTCGGCAGCTGCCTCCGGGGCACGGGGTGCGGCACCGACCTTGGGAGCAGCTGCTGGCCAGGCCCCCGCCCGGACCGCGGGGAGCGCGCTCCGTGGCGCCCGTGATGGATGCCAGCTCGCACCGCGGTACGTCATGTCTTGAGCCACCACCACCTGCTCTTCGCGCCGCGGACTGTTAGGCGCTGTCGGTCCCTTCCCTTAGTAAGACGACCCCAACGAGCTCAAGTTTAAGTGAGGCAGAGGCTCACCTTAATCCTTCAGTTTAATCACATCCAGCGTCTTGAATATTTCAGAAGGAGCGCACATTAGCAGTTTTTAAACAAGGATGCGTGAAGGTCACGCAGATTTATCCCCTTGGCAGAGCGACGGACGCGGCCCGACTGTCGTGAAGGCAGAGTGCCCTGCAGCGCGGACGCCGAGCGGAGTCTGCCTGCTTCCCCGTGGGGGAAGGGGGAGTCCTGCGCCGGCTTCAGGGGCCGCCAGTGTCCAGCACAGCCTCCACCCCGGCCTTAACCATCCAGCTGCGGGAGCCCCGAGCACAGCCCAGGAAACTTCCTGAGGCTGCAGGTAACCCCGGGGCTGCCGGAAGGAGGAGCAGGGCCCCAGGGCGCCAACCTCCGCTTCCGCTCACAGGCCCCGGGAGGCCCGTCCCCGCTGGGGTGTGGGGTCCCCAGACTCAGAGTCCGTGCCCTGGATGTGAGGGCGCTCCTCCGCCCCGTGGGACCAAAGACTCACCACGAGGCTTCTGAGGCGGGACACGGCTCTTTGCTCCGCGTCCCCGTACCCGGCCAAGCACTGAAGCCCGTATGTGTTTGCTGAAGGAGTGACCCCAAAGACTACTCTGCCAGCGACACCTTGTGACAGGGCCCACGGCACTCTGCCCTGAACACCTGCCACAGATCAAGCCTTAAGAATAAGCCTAACTGGGAGTTCCCATCATGGCTCAGCAGTAACAAACCCGACCAAGATCCATGAGGATACAGGTTTGATCCCTGGCCTCATTCAGTGGGTTAAGGATCCAGCGTTGCTGTGGCTGTGGTGTAGACCGGCAGCTGCAGCTTGGATTCCACCCCTAGCTGGGAACTTCCACATGCTGCAGGTGCGGCCCTAAAAAGAAAAAGAGAGAGAGAGAATAAGCCTAGCTGTTGTCATTGCCTTGCTTAACAGTATTCACTTAAAATTTTTTATAGTGTTGTATAAGGTATAGACCAGTTTTGGAATTAAGCCTATTTACTTAGTAACATTTACTGCAGGTCTCTGGCCCAGCACCGTGTGAGGTACAGATGATTCAAAGAAAAAGTTAAAACATTTCCGTTAAGGAAAAAGAAAGATCGCATACAAGCGGCCTAACTTTCCACCTCAAGGAACGAGACGAAGAACAAACTAAACTCAAAGTTAGCAGAAAGAAGAAGCTAATAAAAATCAGAGCAGAAATAAATGAAACAAAGACCAGAAAAAACAACAGAAAAGATCAATAAAACTAAGCTGTTTCCTTGAAGCATTAAACAAAATTGACAAACTTTTCACCAAGAAAAAAAAGAGAGAAAAGGCTCAAATAAGTAAAATCAGAAATGAAAGAGATGTTACCACTGACACCACAGAAGCACAAAGGACCGTTAGAGTTCTCAATTGACGATTAAATGCCAACACAGTGGAGAACGGAGAAGGAATGGATGAATTCCTAGAAATACACAACCCACCTGAAACAACCAGAAACGATGAGTAGGAAAACTGACCGAGCAACCCTAACCTCCCAACAAGAAAAGCCCAGGACCAGAAGGCTTCACTGGAGACACTACCAAAAGTTTTAAAAAACAGTTAACACCAATCCTCCTTAACTCTGCCAAAAGTTGAAGAGGAGGGAACATTCTAAACCCATGTCACCAGGGCACCATCACTCCGAGAGCAAAGCCAGACAAGGATGCCACAAGAAAACCAGGCATCGATATCCCTGATGACTACAGACGCAAACATTCACAACAGAGCACTAGCAAATCAGAGCCTGCAGCACGTCTAAAGGGCCGTGCTCCATAATCTGGTGGGGCTCTCTCCAGGAACGCAGGGATGGTTCAGTACACGCAGTCAGTAAATGGGACACACGACGTAAGTGGAGCAAACGGTAAAAAGATGTAAGCATCCCGATAGATGCGGAAAAGCACTTGACAAAATTCAGCATGTTCTCATGATAAACCTCAATTTTAGGTGCAGAAAAACTACCTAAATTTCTCCTCCTGGTGGGGCGGCCCGAGGAGGTTCTGTTGGATCCCGGGCTGACTGCAACACCAGCTGTACAGGCCGGGCCACCTCCAGTGTGGCATGAGGGGCTGGGCCCGGAGCCATAACTCAGCCTGTGTCCTCCCGAGGGTCCTTTCTAGGAGAAATAGGATGGGGCGTGAGCAACACAGAGGACTCAGTGCAGACAAACGCCTGCGCAAATCAGGAAGAGGCCAGGCCACTTCTGACCCCACGTTGGCTGCAGAATCAAAGAGCTGTCCGCCTCCGTGTGCTCAGAACCCCCCGGAACACGGCCTGATTGGAACCCAACAGCGCTGCCCACGGACGCACGCATCACTGGGCACTTATTTCTACCAAGTGTGAGTCTCAGGACCAAATGCTATTTTTCTGATCAAACTGAAGTCTTCTCTTTAACTTTGCACACCAGTGTTGCCTGGGGTCTTGAGCTGCAGAAATAAGCTCCCCTCCCCTCCCAAGCAGCCCCCGGCCAGCGTATTCGTGTGGAGCCACCGCTCCCAGGCCTGGGCTCCACTCCTTCCTTGCTTCTGGGTGTGGAGCCCCAGGGAACACTCAGCCTCGGAGCGGGGGCGGGGGGTAACCCAAGGCCCACGCGTGTGCGTGTACCATGCGTGTTCATCTACCTGTGAGCAGAGGTGTCAGGACAACCGGGCAGCCTGGGAACACGCGTGCAGCGCGAACACGGGGGCTTTGCGGCCAGGCAGCCAGACTGGATTCAAGGCTGTGCCGCAACCGTGCCAGCGCGGGGCGCTGGCAAAACCGTCACCGTCCCAGGTCCCGACCCCGCCTTCTCAACAGCTGGTGGCACGGGTCCCCATCCTGTGTGCTGACAGCCTCGGCGACACCCGGCGCCATGTCCCTCCCTGTTAGACCAGGGCTGGCAAGTACAGCTCTTCTGGTCACTTGAAGTCACCGTGACACATCTGAATACTCCCAGTAAGCAAGAGGCTCCTTCCGGGGGCCGCCAAGGAAGAAAGCCACCCACAGGACACAGGCCCCTCCGAGGACACCGGACAGGACACCCGTCCCGCACGCAGCAGGGTGCCCGGCCTCCCACACAGCTCCGCCCGGACGACAGGCCTTCCTCGTTTTCCACGGGTCTGAGCCGGGCACACCTGACCCCCAGCCCGACCCGAGCCCCAGGCCCCGCCGCCCCAGCGCCCAGGGAGACGCGTGTTCACTGCACCTCGAGTGCTGGAGGCTGGTGTCCATGGGCGATGAGAGCCAGTCCGGGGTGCGGGCAGTGGGTGCGGGTGGCCCCCAGGGCGGGGGAGGGAGGCTGGCCTCCACGACGGGCGACGACTTCTGCCGGGGCCTGTCCTCGGCGGCAGCTCACTTCCTGTCCACGCCCGCCTGACCCCGAATTCCACGTGCCCAGCCTGACAGCTTCCGCCCGGCCCGCGGAGAGGACTTCCGGCCACCCACAGCGGCAGCCCAGTCAGGACACACCTGGGGACAGACAGACCCCCGGGCAGCACTGGTCCAGGTCTTTGCCTCGTGGGTCTCGGGCAGCAGGAAACACTGCTCTGCTACTGAGGCCTCGGGCATCCTGACAAACGCTTTGAACTTCATTTAACCGCGTCTCAGATGACAAGACTGGCAGAGAAGCCCAGTGATTCTGTTACGGTCCTAGGCTTGCAAGGTGGCAGAACCAGGTCAAAGCCAGGTCCCAGAGCTCAAGCCTTCTGCTCTGTGCCTCCCTGCTGGTGAGCAGGGCCAGGTGGGCTAGCCAGGTGGGTGAGCCAGGCAAGCAGGGCCAGGTGAGTGGGCCAGGTAAGCAGGGCCAGGCAAGCAGGGCCAGGTGAGTGGGCCAGGTGGGCAGGGCCAGGTGGGCAGGGCCAGGCAAGCAGGGCCAGGTGAGTGGGCCAGGTGAGCAGGGCCAGGTGGGCAGGGCCAGGTGAGCAGGATGGGAGTGTCTGCTCATGAGCCCCAGGCCCCGGGCCCAGGAGCCACCTCCGGACCAGGGAGAGCCTTGAGGTCACAGGTCAGCTCCCCCGTGTTGCACATGAAGGCCAGAGGAGAGAAAGGCCTCCTCCGTGTCACCTGGCCAGAAAGTGGCACCGGACAGAGGGCCGCTTGCTACCTTGTGGCCACACAACGGCCAGGCCACTGCATCCTGGCCATGAGCTCCTCCGTCCTCCCGGCCTGGGTCCTTCCCAGAACGTCAGGAACCACGAGCCCCCCGCGTGGGCGGGCCCGCGGGCTGCCTGGTTCACGTTCCACATGGTGCTCGCTCAGTGCCCACGCGCGTGCCGGGCGCTGTGCCAGGCCCCGGGTTCCCCTGGGAAGGGACAGGTGAGGCCCTCCCTCCTGCTGCTGCAGAACTGCGGCAAAGGTCCGCAGGAAGGGCGGGTTCGAGAAAAAGGTGGGGGCCTTGGGGGTGCCCAAGGCCACGCACAGGGATGGGGCCCAGGAGACAGCCACGGCCTCGGCAGGGAGCCGCTGTTCCCACCTGAGGCACGGGGTCTCCTTGGCCCAAGTCTGACAGATGCTGAGGCCCTGGGGACAGCGACGCAGCGGCCACCGTCAGCACAGATCCCTTCTGCTGTGGAGAAGCCCGTGCCCGGGGGCAGCTCCCGCTGCCTCTGCTGCCGCCCCGACTGCCACCCCCGGCCGCCACGCAAGCACAGTTTAAACGGCACCAAACGACAAGAGAAAGACAATTCCGACAGAACCCTTTTCCACACGCTTATTAAGCAGTAAGACACAACGGGGTGTGAAGCGTCACGCAGTAACTCCTGCCTGGAAGCAATTTTAGACACAAAAGTCGGAGGATTCATCATTATCATATACTCAGCTCTCTCTTTCTTTTTCACGCTATGAAAAATCGTGTCTGAATCTCCTAATCCCATCAGGGCCACATCAAGGAGTGGCCAGGCCATCAGCCTCGGCCGGCAGCTGAGCGGGGCCGCACCCCTGAGCACCCGCTCCAGGCTGGAGAGCAGGCTAAGTGCCCTGCTTCTCACCCGCTTCAAAACCAGGCCAAGGCAGGCCTGTGAGGGGGCGGGCGCAAGGCCGAGCCTCCCGCAAACACCGTCCCGACACCAGGCCCCCGGCCCTGGAGAGCCCTTTGGGCCGAGCACCGGCTCCAAGGCCCACCCGGGGCTGTCGGGGCAGCCAGGCCCCATCACCATCTTGCGTGCCCGGAACCCGTCTATTCGCCCCGTGTCCCATGGGTGCTGCCATGCGGATGGGTCAGCGGCAGAGGGGCTGTCCACCTGGGAGGGAGGTCAGTCACGGCGCCCAGAGCTCCGGCCACCCCGAGGGGCCAGGGCCATCCCCGACTTCCTGGCACCCAGGGTCCCAGCCTCGGGGCCAGGACTCAGCCACAGCCCCCGTGCCCTCTGACCCAGGCCGCCAAGCGGCACCTGCGGCACAAACCTTGCGGGTTTCCCTCATTTAGCCTGAGCCCCTCGCGGCGGGTGGTGACGGAATGCCAGGCCCCTCCCTGCCAACGGCCCGCTGTCGCCACCCCGCCCCCGAACGCAAGCGCCTTCCCAAGACAAGGCCAGGAACACAGACAAGGCCATGCCCCTTGCGCGAAGCAGTGGGGTGAGCCGCTGCAATGAGGGGCTTCCTAGCAGTGCCCACGGGGCTCAGGGACAGCCCTGTCCCCACCTCTCTAACGTGGACGTGGCTGTAGCACCTCCCCTCCCCCAACTGAGAAGGTCAGTGACCAAGGGCACAGCAGTGGCGGCTGTGGTGACCCCACGGACCCCAAGAAGAGGCCCAACAGGCAGCGCAGGATCCTGTGAGCCCCACTGCAGCCCTGTCCCCGACAGACCCGTTCCTGGGTCAGCGATGGTGACTCAGGCCAGCTGGAGGGAGGTGGCTTGTGCCCGTGGCTGTCCTGGCTGGGGTGGCTCTCGGGGCTGGCTGGGGAATTCATTGCCTGGGCAGAGAGTACTAGCCGACCCCCACCCCGCCGTGTGGCCCCCCCCCGGGGTGCAGAGCCTCCACTGGGGCCCGCCCCACCCCCCAGCAGCCCCTCCGAGCCCTCCTCGGGCGGGGGCCCCGCCCTCTTCTGACAGCCACAGGTGCCCCCCCGGGAACACCCGGGTGCCGCCTCGGGTAAGGGGCTTGACAACCTGCCAGCATTTACGGAGGGCGGTCCCCGAGGTCAGCTCTGCGTGTCAGCTCCGAGCAGGCGGAGGCGCGTGTGACCAGGGGGACTGGGTGTTGGGAGACGCGCGGCGGCCCTGGCTTCTCCTGTGAGCACCGGGGGACGTGCCCTGAGGCTGGGAACGGGAGGGCGGCGCGGGTCAGGGGCGCTCAGAGGGGGCCTGCACGGCTCAGCTCAGCAGCGTCCGGTCGCGTGCGCTCGTGGTCTGGGGCTCGGGCCGGGCTGGCTGCACTGCCCTGCACAACGCTGCCTGGCAGAGCCCAAGGCGAGCTCCTGCAGAGTTGGGTCTAGTCGTCCTACACCGCCCCAGCCAGGCGTCCGCCCGGCGCCAACCACACGGATGGGAAGAAAGGAGCTGAAAACTTCCGTCCACAAAGGACCAGTATATGTGTTTAGAGCAGCTTTATTTATAATCGCCAAAGCCTGGACGCCACCAAGACGCCCTTCAGCAGATGGAAGGATAAACAGCGCCTCTCCAGGCGACGGGACATCACTCACTGCTAAAGGGAAATGGGCTACCAGGCCAGGAGGAGGCCCGCAGGAACCGTAACCCACGTTAGCAGGCGAAGGAGCTGTCAGAACAGGCCGCACAGTGTGTGGCTCCGAGCACCGGACGTCGTCGAAAAGGCAAAAGTGCGGAGACGGCTAAGAGATGAGGGGTTGCCGGGGCCGAAGGCGGCTGTGTTCCCTGTGCGGGAACCTCGTCCACGGTGGGCTGTGCAGCTAAGGAGGGGGGACAGCCTCCACGGGGAGAGCCGATGCCGGGCGACAACTAGCGGCCACATCACCAACCGTACACGCTGCCCACAGGCAGGGCCCAGGGGTTTGGGAAGGCTCGGCCACAGCCCCAGCCTGGCGCCAGCAGATGGCTCTCCTCTGGGTGGGCCGGTGACAGCTGCAGCTAAGGGACTGGTCAGAGGGCCGCTGCGACCTCCGGGTCTGGACTGCTCCCTCCTAAGGCCCTGAGGCCACCAGGCTGTGAGGAAGCCCAGCCACTGTGTGTGGGGGGGGTGCCCAGCGCCCGAGGACAGAGCCGTCTCTGCCCCAATCCCGGTCTCAGGGGATCCACCAGCTGAGTCCGCTGGCGCCGGCTTACACCGCTGGGCCTGTTCATATATTTTACAAAGGAGGAAACTGAAGCTCAGAGGCTGCAGGGCATGGCCAGGGCACCGCAGCTTTCAAGGCTCCAGGCTCCGCTCAAACCTGCCTTTAAAAGAGCACGAGCCCGCCTGCCGCCGCCTCTCCCGGCTGTGACTCCGCGGCAAGGTCCCCGCTCACGAGGGGTGGGAGGGGGCCGACTGCGCCGAGGTCCTCGGTGCTGCGCCCCTTCTCCAGGGAACTAAGTGGCTCCGAACACGTTTAGCCACAGCCCTGAAAGCGTCCTGGTTGTTTTCCGAGCTCAGCACCAAAGCAGCCCCAGAGCCAGGCCCCGCGCGGGGCCAGCACCATGCCCCCCCCGCGATCCCGCGAGTGGACGGATGCCCCCCGGGCTGTTCACTGAACGACGGCACTGACGGCACTGCGGGAGCGGGAGGCGCAGACCCAAGGTGGGCCCAGGACCCGGTTCTCACAGCGGGGGAGCAGCCACCCGCCCGGCCGGGGCAGCCCGGGGCCCTCACCAGGCTCTGTGGGGCGGGGCGGGGCGGTGCAGCCCGCGAAGGCAGCAGGGGCTCCTGGCCGCGCCCGGTCTGCAGTCGCACGTGCCTGCCTGATGCCTGCGGGCAACTCACCGCCCTCCCTGTCTCTCCCTGTCTGGGAACTGGAGGCCCGGGACTGCCTGGATCCAGAGACCCCAGACAGGTGCTCCGTCCACCCGCGTGGGCTCCAGGAAGAAGCCGTGAGCCCCGAGTGCCCCCGATGCCCTCTCGGAGGCGGAGCCCCCCCGGCCTGAGTGTCCTCTGGTGCTGGAGCGCCAGGCGCTTTGGTCCCCACCCCCGCTGCTGCCCGAAGGCCCCCCAGGAACCCAGAACCCGGCTTTGTGGGGTGAGCCCCCTGCCCTGTGCTGCCTGGGGGCTGGCACTGCCCCGGACGGGGACGCAGGAGCACGGCCCGAGCTGTTTAAGCAGCTTCTGGCCCCGTCCACAAGCCTCCTTATCTCCAGGTCAGGACTCTGCTCCGAGCAACGGGCTTCCACTCTCCGCCCCTCCTCGAAGTGTCCCGAGGCCGTGGCTGGACTGTCCCCCAGATCCTGTGTTGCGGCCCTAACCCCCCAAGGAGGTGGCCTTCGGAGGGGTCGGGCCCTGAGGGCAGCGCCCGCAGAAGGGACCGGCAGGCTCGCTTCCTCGCTCCCTGTGAGGTGACGGCGCGAGGCAAGACTGCGGGCTGGGGGCCGGTCCTCTCCGGGGCCCGCGTCCAGCCCCCGCGCGGGGAGACAGCGGCCCCACTCTGCCGGGCGCGGACAGGTCAGGCCGCAGCGAGCTAAGGCACCAGCGAAGGCTCACCCCCGGGTGCGGGTCAGAGTACTCGGCCTCCCTGTGCCCGCCGCCCAGCCCGCCCCGCACCAGGCCTCACCAGCATCTCAGACGCCCTGCCTGAACCGGAGCTGCCCACCCCCCCAGCTCAGGCACCAACAGCCAGAAATAGATTCGCGGTCCCCCACCCTCTGAGTTGGGTGAGGAATCAGGGTGGAAACCCAGAGGCGTCCCTGCCCCCCGTCGCTCCCGCCTGCTCGCTGATGGCGTTTCCAGGGCGACACCTGCATCCTGTGGTCCAGGCTTTCTAAGTGCCTCCCGCCGCAATTCTCTCCCAGTCCCCAGTGGTTCACAGGGGAGAGAATGGACCACGAGTGGTCAGTGCACGCGCCCTGCTGGCCCCTGGAGACATGCAAGGCCGCAGGACAGCAACCAAGCTGCCCAGCCAGCCTCTGCACCCCCACCCCCAACCCTGGGTCTGCTCTGCCCAGGCTGTGCCTTCCCCACCTGGCTGGCCCTGTGCTCAGGGATGATGCCAGGGCCTCAGGGGACAGAAGAGTCCCCCAACTCACTGTGGCACTCCCCGTGGGCAGAGCAAAGAGGCCAGTAAGCTCTGATGGCCCCTCCTCCTGTGGCGCCCGGGGAAGGTGACTATTTACAGCTGCACACAAGCAGGCGCTGCCACTCTGCCGACTTCCTCCTGCAGCCTTCCCTGCCGCGACGTCCAGACCACACGAGCGCGGCCGCCCACCGCCCACCGCCTCTCCCGGCTGCCCTTGGCCTTCCTCCTGCCGGCCTGTGGATGGGGCCCGGCTGAGATCTGGGCGCGCCGGCTCGGGCTGGAGTGTGTCCTGCGTGCAGACAGAGCCAGGGGACGCTTTCTGGTTTCATCTGGAACACGGCAATCCCCTCGTCTTCTCCATCTAAGTGTTGGCGCGCACAAGGAGGCCTCTCGCCTCTCCTCTGCCTGCGGCACAGGCGGCGGGCCAGCCAGGCAGGCCCCTCTGCTCTGCGTGCGTGGCCCCCACAGCCCTCCCCCCGTCCCTCCACGAGGCAGATGAGGAAGCAGAAAGGTTGAGCCAGGAAGCGCGAGTCAGCAGAGCGGGAGCTGCCGGCGGTGAAGAGGGCGCGTTCCCGGTGACTCTGGAAGAGCAGGCTGGCGGTCCGGGGTCATGGTGCTCCGGACTCAGGGCTGTGGGACCCTGGAGGGCGTGCGGAAGGCGGCAGCTCCCCTGTGGGGGGTCGGGGCTGCCTGGCCGGTGCTGCGGGAGGGAGGCCGTCCCGCCGTCAGCGGACAGGACCACCGCCGGCTACACCCGCCAGGGATTGAGCTTCATCTGATGAGTCTCGAGGCCTGGGGTCTGCAGCCGGCCTTCACTTGGCCTTGACTCTGCGGTCCCGCCTGACCTGGGGGCTGGAGAAGCCCACTGCCCTGGCCCAGAAGGCTGGCCTGGCAGGCGTCCCAGCACGAATCTATGCAGAGGCTGCGTGTACTCAGCCGGTGCCAAATGTGTGCAGAGTGCTGCTCTTGGCCCTCTCACGGTCCGGTCAGGAGCATGGGACGGGCGGCCACTGTGACAGAGACTGGGGGGCCGGCCTCTCTGAGGAGGCGGGGCCGGGGGGTGCAGGGTGAGGCCTGCGGGCTGAGAGGGCTGGAAGTGTGCGCTGGGCCTGAACTGCAGCCAGGCCGGTGGAGGCAGCCAGGGCGCAGTGGCCCGGCGGCCGGGCGGGGCTGGAGGAGGCACAGCCAGCCGTGCGGGGACCCAGTGGACCCCGGAGGGACCCAGAGTCTGTGCTGAGCTCACAGGACGCTGCCCGGGGGTGGGGCGGGGGGCTGACCTGGGCCTCTCTCGGGGTGTCTGTGCAGACAGCAGGGTGCAGGGCAGGCGGCCGTCCACACAGAGGCAGCAGAGACTTGGAGCCCGAGGCATGTTCCAGACGCGCTGCCAGGAGGAACGTGGGTCCCCGCCGACCCACTGGACGAGCCCAGCCAGTTGCTGAGAGGGTCGCGGCCTGATGGGACTGAGTTCTAGGGGGAGCGGGGGACCTGGATGCGGGGTCCGCCACAACCTCTGTGCGTCACCGGGGCTCCAGAGGCTGAACTTGGGGTGCGGTTGGAGGGGATCAGGAGCGAGAGGCCTCGCGATGGAAGGAGAAGGAGTGGGCAGCCCTGCAGGGCATGGGCTGGAGGCCCGGCCGGGCCCTGCTCTCCTCGGCCGCCTGGCAGGCCCACGCCCAGCTGGCAGGCCCGCTGGCCATTCGGCCATCCTGGCCCGGGTGCCTTTGATCTGGTCTCTGCCCACTTTTTTGTCACCCTTTTTTGTTTTTCGTTCCTTTTGTTTGGTCCTTTATCTTCCCCCGGTTTCTGGAAACTTCACATCACATCCTGCGCCGTGTCTGCCCGCAGGCTGCAGAGGTAAGGGGAGGGCCCAGGCGCGGTTACGGCTGGGGGCGCGGGGGTGCTGGCCTGGGAGCCCCGCCGCCGCCGCCGCCCAAACCCTTGCCTGCAAGTTGCTCCTTCCGTCGCGGGGACACCTGCCCTGCTGGAGCGCCCCTCGGGCTGTCCTGCCCCTCGGCGGCACCGCAACAGCCAGCAGGCCTTTCAAAGGCAGGCGCCGTATTCCCCCACCGCAAGCCCCTCTGCCTGCAGACGACACGGCTTTTTCACACTGACTCTGGACACACACGTTCACGTGAAGCCCCCTCCCACAGCCCAGGCCCCGGGGCAGCACACGCCAAGAGGGCTGGTGGAAAAGTCAAGTCCAGGCCGTTCTGGCCCCAGCACAGCCCCGGGGTCTCCACGGAGCCAGCAGGCGCCAGGGGCACAGATTACCAACGACGTCCCTGCCCCATGCGGCCGGACAGGTGGGGGGGCACAAGCCCCGCACGGTGACATCAGTTGCCCTCAGCGCTGACCTTGCAGTGACAGCCCGAGGGAGCAGGCAGTGGTGCCGCCCAGCCATGCAGGGGACCCCCTGCCCCCCGGACCCCTGTGTCCAAGATGCTGGTCGGAGCGGCTCCCTGGCCACCTCACAGGCACCTCCGAGTCAACGCCCAGGCCCGCTGTACCCCAGCTTCCCCGTCCTGGGCCTTCCCACCTCGGCAACTGCGCCAGTGGCTCAGAACAAACTTGCCCCCACCTCCCGGGTTCTCCTGGCCTCACACTATCTGTCAGTAAACTGGGCGTTACACCTGCAGAGCCGTCCAGAAACCAGCCACCTCCAGGCACCTCAGTGCCGGCCCCCGGCCGCGTGGCCGCGTGTCCGTGCCCCGGCCGCGCACTCACGGCCCTGCCCCTGCTTCTCCAAAGGGACACAGTCAGACGCGTCCCAGGAGCTCCAGTCCCTGACAAGCCGCAGGAGGCCAGCGCCAAACACGCCTGGGGAAGAGCTCTGAACCGCTCTCTCCTGTCGCTTCAGGAAAGCAGAAGCTTGTTTTCTCACATCCCGCCTCCCAGGCAGTGTCGCAGCGGCAGCAGCGACAGTGGCAGCCGCAGAAGTCTGCAGAAGCCTCACGCCGGGGGGAGGGACACCGCCTCCCCGACGGATGGGAGGCTGTGATCCAGGGGGCCCCTGCCCCTCCTGCACCTCTGGCCGCCAGATGCGGGAACAAAGCCTCCCTCTGATGTATCAGCAGGAAAGAACTGGAAAGACCTCAGCGAGGGCGGAGCTTGCCCGTGGCTGTTCAGGAACTCCTGGGGACAGACAGCAAGGTGGCACAGAACGGTCCAGAAACAGCCCCATACGAGGAGGGCCCATGAGCGAATCATAGCTCCCAATGCAACTGTGAAACTACGGAACCTTCAGAAGAAAACACCAGAGAGAATCTTCGC
The DNA here is from genome assembly GCA_004024745.2 of Catagonus wagneri. NCBI lineage: Eukaryota > Metazoa > Chordata > Mammalia > Artiodactyla > Tayassuidae > Catagonus > Catagonus wagneri. Next base: position 794,307 of record PVHT021183517.1, read on the forward strand.
CACCTGGGACCTGACCCCTTTGAAAGAAAAACCTGGGTACGTGGGGCTTCCACACAACTCAAAACTTTCGCTCTGCGGGGACGTTGCTGAGAAGATAGAGAAGATCAAAACTGGGAGAAAATATTTGCAAACCACTCCGCTGACCAAGGACTTGGACCCAAAATACGTAGAGAACGCTCTCAATGGCGGAATTTACAGTTGGTGTAACTTAAAAAACGAACAAAACAGCCGGGACGCGTGGTTGATGCCAAGTGCACCCAGCGTTGCCCAGGTCACTGCACGACATGTGGTCAAAACACCGCACTCCTGGCCCGGCCGCGAAGCCAGAGCGCTGCCGGCCCGCCCGCGGGAACGAAAGCACCGCAACCCCTCGGGAAAGCGGCTTCCCACGCGCGACCCGGCGGCCACACCCGTGAGCACCGACCCTGACTCTGTTGTCAAGCGTCAGGCAATAAAGACCGGGTTCTGCCGCCGAGCCGAAGCACGCGAGCAGGTGCGGGGGTGCGGGCCACGGGCCAACAAACCCTTATTGACAGGAAGAGGTGGCGGCAGGGCTGTGGCTCCCATGGCCTGAAGCCAGTCGTCTAACCCCTGCCTAGAAAAGGAAAACGTCTGTGTACACAAAAGCCTGCACATGAAGACTTACAGCAGCTCTACGCACAATCGCCCCCAAGTGGAAAGGACACGGCCAGCCTTCGCAGGCGCACGGCTAAGCCTCCGCGCTGGACCCACCCAAAGGAACCCCAGCAGCGCGAGCGAAGGGATGAGCGGCGACGCACGGCTGGGGCGGCACATGGCGCTCCGCAGCGGCGGGAAGATGCCGGCGGCAGGGGGCACGCCCGTGGTGCCATCTGCAGGGCACGCTCAGAAAGGCACACAGGCCAGGCAGCAGGTGCAGGCTCTGGGGTATGGGGGCAGCGGGGGCGGGGGGGGAGGCCGCGAGGGGCAGCGGAGGGAGCTCTGTGGTCAAGAGCTAGTTGTACGCGGATGGCGGTGCAGGTGATGGGGCTCTCTTCCGCTGACGTGAACAACAGGACACAGGCAGAGGCAGACGCCATGGCTGTGATCCTGAGCCACCGGCCGGCCTCGCCCAGCTGCGTGCATCACAGGCCGGGCAGGGCCTCAGCCGAGCTCTCCAGCCCCACCTGCCTTCCAAGTCTTGCTGGGGCGGCAGGCCCGGCCCGGCACACCCCGGCCAGCACGCCACCCCAGGGCCTCTGCGCATGCTGTCCCCTTGCTGGGCGCCCTCCTGCAGCTCGGCCGCGCGGCCGGCCACCTGGCCTGGGTCTGGGCACCTGGTCGCTTCTCAGAGCCTCACCCTGGCTCCCGGCGGCACCCTGGGGCCTCGTCTGCGCTTGCCCAGGCACCCGGGCCACATTCAGACAGCAGATCCACGCCTACCGGCCGACAGGGTTTCTGGCGGCCGGCAGACCCCACATGAGCCCAGGCCTTTGCCTCGTGCTCTGCGAAGCCGCAGGTCCAGCAGGCGCCCAGCACATGGCTGCTGAACAAAGACATTTCATCCAAGTGACAGCAAAGTGAAGGGAGGGCTTCCGCCACGCTGTCCCGCGCCCTCACCTGTGCAGGTCTCACCGAAGGGCCTGAAACTCCCCCACCTGCCCCCCCGGGCCTGCCTGCCCTCTGCTCAGCCGTGGTCCCCACTCTGCCCCACTAACTCTGACCCCTGAAAAGAAGAAACAAAGCCCAGATGCACCCTCTGGACTCACAGCGCAGCCAGGAAACCCCACACACACACTGGGGGGGGCGACACTTGGTTTTGACATTTAGATCGACTTTTTTTTCTTTCCTTCATGGCCGCACTCACGGCAGAGGAAGCTGCCAGGCCAGGGACTGAACCCACGTCTCTACAGCAACCTGAGTCGCTGCAGTCGGATTCTTAACCCACTGCGCCACATGGGGAACTCCACGAGTCCATTTTGAGATGGAAGCCCCTAGTGACAAAAGGACCAAGCCTGGCAGCCAACTGGGGCCAGTGCTTCCCTCTGGGCGTGGAAGGGACACCAGGCCAGGTGAGGCCACGCCCAGAACAGACCCACGCGAGGAGGAAAGGGCTAGAGTCCCACGCTCAGAGTTTAGATCACCTGGGCGGGGCTGACCCGACAACACGGGATGTCAGAGGGTGAGGGCGAGGGGTCACGTGGCCTCAGGGTGCTAGGGTGCCCAGGGAACAGCGGGACACTGTGGGGAACGTGCTTGGCGACAGGCAGGGCCATGGCCAGCAGGAGACCCATGGTCGCCAACAGCCCAGCGCTGGCAGGTCAGGCCTAGGACCCAGCACAAGAGGTTCACCTGCCTGTTTTCCGGGCGGGGACGGCGCAAATAAACGACGAGGCGGGGCCGGGACAGAGATCTGGAAAGAATGAGGCAGAGCCGAGCAGCGCGGCCTGCTCTTTTCGTTTCATTTTTAATTTCCAGAGACAGACGAGTCGATATAACTGAAACAGACTGCAGTGAAACTCCCAACACCCTTGAAAGAGAGGGGCCCGGCGGGCAGCCGCGGGGGGCAGGCCCAGGCCGCGGGCGAGCTATCGGGCTCGGCTGGCAGAGGCTCTGCCACGGCCCCCGGCCCCCAGCCGGCGGTCAGAGCAGGATGCGGTACTTCAGCGCCCTGGGCACCCTGTTGACGACGAGCCTCCCGTCGTAGCTCAGGGAGGCGAACAGCCAGGGGTCGGCCGAAGACCACTCCACGGCGTACACGCTGTCCTCGTGCTCCTCGTAGGTGGCGATGACGCTGTCCTGCGGGGGCTCCTGGCTCCTGCAATGCACCGGAGACACCTGTGAGCGAGCAGCCACCAGGCGCGGCAGGCAGGGACCTGGTCTTCGCACCGCAAGCGCGTCTCCTTTCAACAGCCACGTGCTGACGAGGGACACAGGCCCCCTGCCTGGTCCCAGTGCCCGGTGCTGCGTCACCAGGAGGGCTCTGCGTGGGCCCCGAACCCCAGGACCCACCAGGACTGGGGGGAGCGTGACCCCAACGTGCAGAGCACCCTGAGCAGACGCACTTGGGACTGGAAGACGGCGTGCAGGAAAGGGCACAGCCAGGATGGCACGCTCTGAGAACAGACTGCAAGGTCACGGCACGTCACCCGGTGTCCTGGGGGCAGCGAAGGGACCGGCCGGGTCTGGCCTGCAGTGCCTCCCGCTGGCGAGGGCGGCCGGTCCGCGACCTGACCCAAGACAGCGAGGAAGGATGCACCCAGAGCCCCCACGGTGTCACGGGGTGGATGCAGCTTCCTTCTCAGAACCGAGGGCCAAGCAGCCTTGTGTAGCCATGACCGTGTGGCCACTGCACCACCCCGCGGCCGTGGCCGACCCAGTGACTCCAGCGCCCGCGGCTTGGTGCGCGCTCCCACCAGGGCCCAGGCCCGCACCCGCCACCCGCTTACTTCTCCTCCGGACGGCGCTCCTCCTGGTCGCTCAGGTCATCGTCGTCCACCAGGTGGCCGAAGGGCTCGGAGGAGATAGACACCATGTTGGACAGAATGACCCTGCTGTCGCTGCTGGCCGTGAGGACGAGCTGGTCGTGTGAGTGGTTGTAGCGCACGTTCCACACCCTGGGAGGGAGGGAGTGGGCGGAGGGAGCACTGGCACCGCCGACCCGCCTGACCCCGGGGCGGCATGGGGCCTTTCTGGCAGGGGCGGGCTCGTGGCCAGGCTGCAAGCCCTTCTGCACGCCAGCCAGACGCCGGACTGAGCCCGGGGGAGGAGGCTCCCTGCTCTGTGTCCACACAGGCCTCCCCGTGTTCTCAGGCCAAAACCGCCCAAGAAGCGAAAGCCAGACTAGAGACAACCCGGGCCGTGAAGCCCACCCAGAGTGGCCTCCCGGGGAACAGCTGCCCGGCCCAGGCCGCTCCGCGCATTGGGTAACGAGGCCCAGGAGCTCAGAGAGCTGGGCCACCAGCCAGACTTCACTTCCGACCGCAGCCACTGCGGCCACTTACCGAACCTGCCCCAAGTGCACTCCAGCATCGGCTTCTAAACCCACACAAGCGCACACGCACACGCGCACGCGCGCACACAGTGTGTGTGGATACGCGTGCACAAGCATACACGTGCACACACACGCGTCACCTGGATAAAGGCTGGCTCACACTGGGCACACTTTTCTACACCTGTCCTCTTTGGATTCCTAGCAAACAGCACCCAGCACCCAGCACGCGCATGAAAACGTCCCACTGACAGCGGCACAGCCCCACCGCCCAGGCGGCGCAGGGCTGACCTGAGCGTCCGCGGCGTCGGGCACCGGGCCGTCCCCAGCCCTGCGCGCAGACGACGCCACGTGCGTCTGTGCACGTTCATTCCTGCGCATTTGAACCAGCGCTATTTCCAGAGAAAACAGAATCTACTGTTTTTCTTCTTTCCCTACGTTTGCAAATCATAAACATTCAGATATGGAATTAGTGTTGCTTTAGAAAAATAAAACTGAGCTGATTGACTGATTTGCAGCAGCACAAACTGAGCAGGTTTGCGTAAAGCGATTAGCGAGGCGTCGCCCGAGGCCCCGCCCCCACCCCACGCCCGAGCGGCGGCGGGCGCACCAGTGCGAGTGCTCCTCCAGGGTCCTCACGGGCTCCGTGACCTTGCGCGTGTCCCAGAACTTCACCTTGCAGTCGTCCCCACAGCTGGCCAGGCAGTACTGCTTGTTGGGGTTGAAGTCCAGGTCCCGCACCAGCTGGCCGTGCGCGCTCTCGATGCAGTAGACCTGGCTGCGGGGGAGCGCGGGTAAGCGGCGGCCCGCCCCACCCCCACGTGCCCCCTGGACCCCGACTGGCGCGGTCCGGCTCGGCTCGCGGGCAGCTGGGGAGGGAGGGAGGCCGGGGCTCTCAGAGGCACGGCCGGTACCCTGGGAGTGAGAGCGGGCAGACGGCTGTTTAGGGGGCACCGTGCATGTGCAGGCACGCACACACCTGCAGACACGGCGGCCCGGGGACACACGTGCACGCGCACACACGCACGCACAGACCTAACTGAAGCCCCGACTTCCACACCAGGCTGCACCTCACAGGGTGTGGATCAGAATATTCCATCCTTCCGGGGCCCTCTGCTGACATGACCGAGGCAAACCGGAGCTCGGGTCATCTGGGCAGGACAAGAGGCCCGCACCCCAGCCTCCAGGCTCTGCCCCTGTGTGCCCTGCACGCTGGCTCCCCCCCCCCGGGGGGCGGCGGGGCTGCTCCCGCACTCCGCCCCGCACCTGCCCCGCGCCCGGCACCCCAGCCTCCAAGCTCCCCGCACTCCAGGGCACAGGACCTCAGCCCTTTCATCTTTTCTCCTGGAATGGGTTTTCTGGCCCAAAGCCACTTTTAAATCTTGATCCAGTTTTAACATCCTACACCTTTCCAGTATCCTAATATTTTTTCCTAAAATAAGATACCCGAACCTAAGATCTTCCTAGGGAAGCAGGGAAGCGAATAAAATTAAGCCCGTCAAGTCCTCAGCAGGCTGGGGGATGCATGTGCAGAGCACTGACTGAGGGTTTGTTGCAGGCTCTGGGGGCAGCATTTGAATACAAAAGCACAGAATGTTCCAGAAAAGGCACTGAAAGCAGCAGGCAGAATAAAAGCCCAGGCTGAGGGGAAAAGAAACGGTGCTGAGGGGAAGAGCTGCGGCCGCTGGCTGCCCTTCACCCCAGGGGCGGGGCGGGGGCGGGGTGCGGGGTGCCGCCTGCCCCTGGGTTTGGGATCTGCGACGCCCGCCTCCGAGGTCCTGTCTGGACAGTGGGGCCTTCATGTCCTTCAGAAACGGTGGAAAGAGAAGGACGCAGAAGGACCTCAGGACCCGGAGGAAGGACCCCCGTCCTGAGGCTTTTCACGGTCTACGCCCACGGCTTTCAGCCTGACAGTGAAACCAGCAAACCCCTCCAGACGCCCACGCCGATTATCTGAGTCCCGCCTGCGCCTTCTGCGGGGCCGCGGACCGCGATTTAAAGCTGTGTCCCTCTCCTTGAAGGCAACGCGAGTTCTTTCCCGACGCCATCTCTGCAGCTCAGTGATAAATGACGGTGTGCTGCGGGGATAAACTGTATCTTAAACAGGACGCAGGGCCCCCGTTGCCGTGACAACGGCGCGCACACCGTCACTCCCTCGCCAGCGGCGCCATGCCTGGCTCGGAAAGGCTGCTCTTCCGCCCCTTTCGGTGCCGACTGCCGTGAATAATGACTTCAGCGACCAGCCGTGATCACCCCCGGGGCGGGGGTGTCCACGAGGCAGAGACGGTTCCAGAGAGCTCCACACGCACGGCCAGGGGACGGCAGCCCTCACCCTGTGGTCACAGTGACCAAGAGCCCTCAGTCGCCAACTCTGCCTGCGCTGCTACTGCAGCCTGACCTTGGTTTCCAGTGCAGGCGGACGCCCACGGCACAAGGCCACCACGGAGCGGGCGAACCCACCGCGGTGGACGTGCACTCAGCTGGGCTGGACAAAGATGACAGCGGCTCCCCACAAAAACAAGCCGAGCCCACAGGCCACGTGGCTCCGAGCCTCGCCTGGCGGTGTGTGGGGGAGCGTTGAGGCGCCTCACTGACCTCATGGTCCGCGTGTCCCACCCCCGGACGGCTGTGTCGTTGGCCGTGGCCACCTGGGTGCAGTTGTGATGCGGGCTCCACCGTCCCGTCGTGAACTTCAGCTGTCCCTTCCCTTCCAGAGACGCCGAGCTGGCCAGCTGCGAGTGTGTCGATGTTCCCAGAGGAAGAAAAAAAGAAAACAAATCTGAGCCCAGGTCAGAAAATCGGAGGGAGAGTCCTGTCCAGGATCTCGCCGCAAATGATCACTGAAAACAGTGGGGGGGGCTCTGCGTTTGTCCCCTTCCCTTAAGAGGCGAGAGTGTTTGAAGCTCATTTGGAAAAAACTATAAAACTGAATGCAGCAAAAAATAGGAGGCATGTTAACAGCCCCTCTTATTAAGCAGGACGCACCAGCGCGTGATTAGAGATAATCTGCTCAAACGTGAGGCAGCCACACGGCAACGCCGACACCCGCTTCCCCGGAGACAATGGGGCCAGGCCCCGGCGGAGAAGGACGGACGCGGCCCCTGCCCCCACCCTGAGGACCTCTAAGCCCCTTCCCCGGGGGCCAGCCAACCTCGGCAGTGCTGGTGGAGGCCCTCCAGACGCCCCGGCAGGCCCCGAAGACGCCCTCGAGAGCCCCGGGCCGAGGGACCCCTGCCGCTGGAGATTCTAGGCACAAGGCCTGGCACGCCAGCCATACCATCAGGTCCCCTCAAAGGCTGGGCCTCTCTCCACTGGGTGACGTCTGAAGGCAGGAGGGCTCTGGGCACTCAGTCCACGTCACGCCGAGCACCAGCCTCGCTCTGCGGACCCCGAGTGGCACGGCGGTGTGGAGGGGGCGCCCCGGCGCTGCGCAGAGGCCCCAGGGGTCCGGGCAGGGAGCCTCCTCAGCCCCACCCCTGCCCTCATGCTCCACTGGGACTAAGTTCGAATACAGGCAGGTTCAGGCCGACTGCGCTGGCTCAGCAGAGCGGGCGAGCAAGGCCTTGGCCGCCAGGCAGACGCATCCCCAAGGAGCTCCTCGAAGCCACAGAGAGCAGCACCCGCCTGTGGAGCGTGCCTGGTGGCAGGGGCAGGGCTGGAGCTGGAACCCAGGCCAGCGCGGCAGTGGCGACAAGGGCCAGGGCAGGGGGACAGTCACAAAGGGCAGGGCAGCTGTGGGCAGACACGGGGCCGCCCGCGAGCAGGAACAGACCCAGCCGGACCGGGGAAGAAGCAGCCTGAGCCGTGCCGCAGACGGGCGCCCCCGGCCCAGACGGCGCCCGCCCCTCGCCTCGCCTGCCCTGTCCTCTCGCTCCAGACCAGCGTCCTCGCGGCCACCCACAGCGCCACGTCCGACACCCACCCCGCAAGCGGGCTCCACGGAGGACCCCGCCAACCCACAGACTGCCCCCCAATATCCCTGGAGGACGTGGAGCCCGGCTCGGCGGGTGGGGAGCCCGCGGGGAGGAGTGGGCGAGGGCCGCGGGCTGGGGCGGCTCCAGGCCTCTCTCGACAGCGGCGCCGCAGAGCAAAGTCAGCCCGGGAGCAGGGCCGGGAGCGCTGCCCAGCGCACGGGGGCCGCAGAGTGTGGACCAGTCACAGGGAGACGCAGAGGGGACTCTGCAGCGCGGCCCGCAAAGCCGCGGAGGGCAGGGCATGGCAAGAGCCGGCGTGGGTGGAGGGGTCCCGGCTGTGCCCAAGGCCCCGCTCCCTGAAAGGGGCTGCGCCGCGCCTGGCGCACACGCAGAAGCACGCGTGGGCTTCGGCTGCTCCGGCCTCCGCTGGACGTTTAACCGCCGCCCGACAGCTACAGCTAAGGGTTTATAACGTCTCCTTCAGGAAAAATATCGGTCAAGCAAAACGAGTACCGGCGACTCCAGTTTTCCAAAGACTAGTTAAATAAGACCAACAACAGGAACGGAAAAGGGCTGAGTACAACAGCCACGAGGGAGAGCCGACTTCCACCATCTACGACCCCACAGAGACCCTTGGGGGTATTTTGATCCGTGAAATAAGTCAGACAAAGAAAGGCAAGTATTGTAGGACACCCCTTCTACGTGGAATCGAAAAAACACACCAAACTGTGAACAGAACCAAAAAGCAGACCCACAGATACGGGGAAGAAACCAGGGGTTGCCAGCGGGGGAGGGCACAAGCGGGGATTGAGGTACGAACTATTGGGCAGAAACTGAGCTACAAGGAGACGCTGCACAGCACAGGGCACAGAGCTGGTGCTGTACGGTAACGGTAAGTGGAATTTAATGTTTAAGAACCGTGAATCACTACACTGCACACCTGTAACTTATATAACATTACCATACATCAAATATACCTCGATTTTTTAAAAAAGGGTTGAGTGTATTTCCTAACTAATCAACACTCTGTGTTTTAATTAATTTTCTATCAAACAAGGGTTTCATTACCAAACTCTTCAGACAGAAAAAAACATAAGGTCCCATCATCAGAAAACAGGCACCGTAAGCGAATGGAGGGAGCTCTTGGGGACGCTGGCGTGGGACACAGCACAGGGAAGCACCGCGACTGAGCGCGAAGCACCCAGGCCGGGTCCCCGACAAACCGCACGTCAGCAAAGCTCCTCTGACGCCAGCCGGGCCCGGAGAAGCTCATCAGCAAACTCTCAGGCACCGTCTGGTCCGAGAACCCACAGCGCCAGGAACCCAAGCCCCGGTCCCGCCGCAAGCACGTCCGTCCGTGAGCTCAGGAGCAGACCCCCCGCCCCCGCCCCCGCGAGCCCTCAGATGAGACCCAGCCCCACTGCCGGCAGCCCGCAGCCTCCCGGGTCCTGACTGTGCCCGCAGAGACCACACGATGGCGTACGTGCGCCGTGGGAAGCGCTAACCGGGCATCGGTTGTTGGAGAGCCCGGGTGACCGATACCCAGAGGCCGGGACACCCCAGGTGAACTCAGCCGTCGGGAGAGGGTAGCTGGCCGGCTCGGGTCACGGTGCAGAATGGACCGGCTCCTGCTTGGCCCACTGCCCACTCTAACGCGCGGACCTCCAGGGCAACGGGAAACCCGGCCCGCAGGCGCAGGGACATCTGCAAGGCAGATTTAATGAAAACCGGAAAAGGGAGCTCACCATCAATTATTAAGGGTCACAGAGGGCGGCCTGCAAGGCACAGCTGTAGGGCTAATCGATCACCTCTTTGGGCCTCCTGGGGACACGAGACAGGATTCAGCATGGACACCGCGGGGGGGGGGGGGGCACAGGCTCGTCTGATCTCCGACACCAGAGGAAAAGGTGCAGTGCGTCCCGTCCAGAAGCATCGACTGAGAGCCCCCCCAAGCCCCTGAGGAGGGGACCCAGAGAAGGACAGGAATGAGAGGGGGCACCTCCTGTGAACCAAGCGCCGTGCCATCGCGGGCTCGGGTCACGAGCCACGTCGCAGGAGAGTCTCCAGACACAGAAGCTGCTCCCTGCCACCGAGACCCACAGCCGCCAGAGCACCAGATCGGAGGAGGGGCAGGACGAGCGGATGCAGGGCTGAGCCCGCGCTGCTCAGTGCTGAGGATGACGCAGGACAGGCAAGAACAGAGCGCGCCACCCTCCCTTTCTCAAAGGAGAGCCCAGGCAGCAGCGTGGATTTTCAACCAGAGAGGCTGGACACATCCGTGCAGGCCGGTCCACTGCGTCCACAAGCCCCTGAGCTGCCAGGGGACAGGAGCTTGTCACATAACAGCCGTGACCACCACCTGAGCCCCTCTTCCCGCCACATGCAGCCCATGCTCTGCCCTGGGAGCCCTTCCCACCCCCAGGACTGAGAAACAGTAGAGCGAAGCCTGGCGGCCTTGTTGCCCTTGCCGTGATGCCTGGACATGTGGTCGTGCCTAAAAAGGGGACAGAGGGACTTGCACAAAAGGCTTTCCTTACAAACCAAGGCGGATGCAGGGAAGAAACCTGCTGTCTCCTTGTGGATGTTGTGGGAGTGTGGATGTGATGGCTGGAACCACTGTAGCCACCTTAGAGTCACGACCGGAGACAGCAGGGACACTGGACGTGGCAGAGCAGAAACACTCAAAGCAGCCGGGTCCCAGATGCTGCTGAGACAATGGACTAACCAGCCCCGCAGTGGCTTTACTTCCACGTTTCTTGTCAGGGCAGATCATAAAAGCCCCTCATTATCTAAGTCACTTCCTACGTCCTGCAGCCAAAAGCATCCTAGCTGACCCACCACGGTGCCAGCTGAGGCAACACCATCGGGCCCCTG
>PVHT021183517.1:805143-818346 GCA_004024745.2 Catagonus wagneri
CCCCTCCCTCCATCCATCCATCATCCACCCAGCCTTCCTTCTGTGCAGCTCTCCATCCGCTCCCCTCCATCTGCCCCACCACCACCCGTCGCCCACCCCTCCCTCCACCTGTCAGGCCTGTACTGCCCCCTCCACGCACCGGGGACCGTGGGGGTACTGTCCTAACAATGTAACCGCTAGGCTGCCCTGCCTCGGACGTGGACACCGAGGCTGGGCAGGCCGAGCGAGTAGCCCAAGGTCATGCTCTGACTGCGTCTTAACTCACGGCCGTCAACATCTCCCAAACGTGCCCATGTGCTCCAGCCCCCACGTTCCCTGAGCCACCGGCCTGCACCTGCCCCAGACTGTTCCAGGAAAACCTGAGAACTTAAAGGCACCCTCTGCACACTACAGACGCTGTAACTGGACATCAAACCGCAAAGAAGCAGAGGCTGTGTTTCTACTCGTCACGCCCCCGACGCGTGGCCCATTCGTGCACCCAGCTTCAGCAGCCGCTTTTTCTCAGTTTCTAAAGTTTCTCTTTCTCTTGGAAAGAAGTTTTCTGAGAGCTCAGCAAACACTCGCTTGCTAATAAACATCTCCATTCAGCCAGTTTTGCATCTATTGTTTTTTTCCAAGATCTACCTGAAAGATTAAAAAATACCAGTTGTGGAGTTCCCATCGTGGTGCAGCAGAAATGAATCCGACTAGGAACCATGAGGTTGCGCGTTCAATCCCTGGCCTCACTCAGTGGGTTAAAGGATCCAGCATTGCCATGAGCTGTGGTGTAGGTCACAGATATGGCTCGGATCCTGTGTTGCTGTGGCTGTGGTGTAGACCGGCAGCTACAGCTCCTGTTAGACCCCTAGCCTGAGAACTTCCGCATGCCGCGGGTGCGGCCCTAGATAAGGCAAAAAGACAAAAAAAAAAGAGTTGTTTCTAGTATGTATATAACCAAAGGCATATCCTGTTCTTAAGCCATGATATTAAGATACGCAACCTTGCAAGTTACCAAATCCCCATCTTTTTAAAGACCCCAGACATGTAGGGTGGGGAAAAAGGACACCTGGGGAGGGCTGTGACCTTCAAATGCCCTTCAGGATGCCTGCAGCAGGAGGGGAGGTAGATGCCTCTTTACTTTCAGCCCCCACTGAGCAGGTGAAAACGCTGTATTTACATACAAAGCAGACGTAGGCAGGAGCAGGCTGACGGGGGGGGGGGGGGGGGGGGGGCGCTGGGCACAGGGGCCAAGGGCCCCAGGCCTGGGGCTGAACAAGCGGGCAACCCAGAAACCCCACGGCTGAAGACCCCAAGCCCAGGAACCCTCGCCCCCAGCCTGAGGACCAGGAAGGGGAGCCTCGGGAGACAGAAAACTTCTCCACCGTGACGGCCGTGCTTCAGGCCAAGCTATCCAGAAAAACCCTGCCCCTGGGCCACCTGTGACCATGAGGCCCTGCAGGACTGTCCCCGCCCAAGCCCTGTACCTTCTACAAACTCTGATTAACGATGGGCCGGGGGCCAAAATGTAAAATGCAAACTGTAAAACGCTCAGGAAAAACCTTCAAGATCCAAGGCTATTCACAGAGTCCTCACGCCTGACCCCAAGGCACACTCCATAAAAGGAAAACTGATAACCTGGACTCTTCACCAAAATGAAAAAGCCCTGTGCAGACAATGGAATATTACTCAGCGCTGAACACGACCATGAGCCACGGGTCCTGGAAGCCGTGGGGCCTTCCACGCTCACGACTAAGTGCAGGAAGCCAGGCGGGAAGGGCGCGTGCTGCTGCGGGGTTCCCGCTTGAGGACACGGGGAGGCGGCACTGTGGACACAGCACAGAGATGAGCCGCTGCCCCAGGCTTGGGGGACGGAGGGAGGAGCAGACGGCACTGGGGCCGCGAGGAACCTCTGCGGGTGGGGACACGGGCTGCAGCGGTGACATGTGCCACTACGCATTTGTCTAAAGCCGTAGACAGTGCCGGGAGGCGGCTGACGAAACAAGGGACTTTGCGTGACGGTGACGCCCCAACGAGGGCTCTTACGGGGGCGCTGATAGCGGGGGGCACGGGAAGTCCCACCGCCGCGTCCACCAGGCTGTGAACACGAACCTGCTCCAGAGCACGTCCACTGGGAAAAGAGAAGCCTCGGCCCTGCAAAGACGCCGCTGCGGGCACGCGGGCGGGGGACGGAGACCTGCTTCCCCACCAGGACCACGGCTCCATCGAGCGCCCCCCAGCGGGCAGCGAGACCGCCTCCGCCGGGGCCGGCCGGGCGTCCAGACTCGGCCGCAGAGCGAGGCCTGGCTCCTGGGGCGTCGGCAGGTCCGTGACGCCCAGGACCGGGCGGAGACACGCTGCCGGGCCGGAGGCGAACCCAGCGGCCTCTCCCGGGACTCTGGCCGCGCGGGAGCCCTGGGGGCCGGGGAACGTGGGGCCACGGGCGGGGAAGCGGGGAGCCAGCTCTGTGCCGGGTCCGAGGGGCTCGGCCTCCGCCCGGTGCTCTGTCCCCGAACGGCAAGCAAGGCCTGTGCTCGGCCCCGTCACTGCCCACTCTCTGGGCTTGAGCCCCGGGGCTGTTTTAAACCATGGATTGGAGACTCCTGAAGGCGCTACGTGTCCCTGAAGCACTCTCTCTGCCTGCACCACGAGGTGACGTCCCGACCTCTCCCGGAGGCTCCTGCAGGCACGCGGGGGCAGGAGGAGGGCGGCGGCTCGCAGGGCCCCTTGCCCTCCTCCTGTCCCTGCCCCCGAGCGGCAGTGAAAGCCACTGTCAGGCGGCAGAGACGAAAGAGCACAGCCCACAGAGAGGCGGGGCCTCTGCTTCCCGGGGGCTGGGACCCCACGGGGCCTCCCCTCCAGGCCTCCTCTGGGCTCCGCTAATGATTATAAATGGCACCCAGCCTCCGATTTAATTGCAAAAGGTAATGATGCAGTGAGCATAAGATTAGATTCACCACGGAAGGCAATATCCTCAACCAATAAAAAAAAAAAAAATTGAGGAGCCAGCGGTGAAGACGGCCGAAATCGATCAGAAGGTTTCGGCATTAAATACTACAGCCGAGGTCGCAAAGCGATATCGACAGAACCGCTGACGGCAGATAAAAATGGGGGAGAGAAAACGAGATTGGTCTCTGCTGCAGAGAAGTTACAGATTAATCATCTGTCATAAAATCATTGAGATGATGACGACCGAGGGTCTGAGGGGTGCCCGGTCTGATCACAGGACAGCCCAGGGCTGGGCCAAGAGCCTGCAGGTTCCCAGTGCCACCGAGCCGCCTTCCCACCGGGCACCTGCTGCCGGCGGCCCCGCTGGGCCAGGGCTGAGGGCCCCCCACTCCCAGTGGCTGCACCTCCACAGCAAAGCACTGCTGGCTTCCTGTCTCCGAGTGTGCAGTTCTGAGGACACCTGCGGAGACGCAGGCTGGAGGCACGGGACCCATGAGGACACCCGGGGCTCTGGCCCAGATGCCCCTGCAAGTCCCCCTGGAAGGTGCGAGTGACCACTGGGACCTGCGGGGTCACGGGGACAATCTGGCCCATGCAGTTTGCTTCAAGTTACCTGCTGGAGCCTAAAAGTTTGGTGAAATTTGCATTCTGCTCCATGACACATAGATGCGTCTTAGTTTTTTAACTTTAAAATAAAACTGCGATTTTTTTTTCCCCTTAAGTATTATTAATGTGCTAGCAAACGGGCCAGCTCTTAACTTGACACTGACGCCTGTGACACCCTCTGACGGTGCAGCTTTAGAGCCTGAACTGGCCACTCCACACTGTGAGGTCTGACTTCTGTGCCGCGTGCGGGTCAGGATAAACCACTTCCCACGCACCTCCTCAACCAGCAGGTGAAGGAGGGCTTTATTAACCTGCAGGTACCGTGAGGGGACACTGCGGAACAAGTGGAGATGAGGCACACACGTCCCCTGAAGAACTCCATCCAGGAGACTTCGTCCCCGACCTGCTCTGGACTGGGGTGGCCCTCGGCCCCCAGGTAAGGGTGGCATGGAAGCTGTATCGTTTCAGACCCCTTGAGGGTCTCCCCGAAGTTGTTGCTTCGAGGTACAAATGCAATAAAGTTACGAATGTATGTGAAACCACCTTTCTTTTCCTTTTTTTTTTGCTTTTTAGGCCCTGCAGCATATGAAAGTTCCCAGGCTAGGGGTCTCATCGCAGCTGCAGCTGCCAGCCTGCACCACAGTCACTGCTACGCAGGATCCAAGCCGCATCTGCGACCTACACCACAGTTCACGGCAACAGTGGTTAAGACCCACTGGGCGAGGCCAGGGATCGAAGCCGCATCCTTGTGGATACTAATCGGGTTAGTTACAGCTGAGCCACGATGGGAACTCCACGAAAAACATTTCATAAGAGGAAATTTTAAGGACTCAAATATGAAAATATATATACCAACAAGGAGAATACTTACTCTATGAAAAACACAGTGTGCAAAGCAACGAATACTCGAAAGTCAAAGCAGTCCCCAGGAGAGCTGGCGGTAAACACTGAGCAGGCCGAGGAGAGAGCAGGGCTCCTGGTCAGGGACCTGCAGACAGAGCTGTCCCTGTGCCTGGTGACGGAACTCGGAGGGCGACGCGTGGGTGCCCGAAGGGACGGGCCGGGGTGGGCCGGGAAGGTGGCCTCTGTGTGGGTCTGCGTTGCAGGGGCCATGGTGGGGGACAGAAGAGCTGCCGGACGGACGGCTGGACCCTCAGGCTGTGCACACAGGGGTGTGAGGGGGGACAGGCTGAATGGCCACTGGGGCACAGTCTACTGTCATTTCCACTACCAAGCAAGTTGCACGGCTTCTCCCACCCAAAAGGTGACTTTAACCAAATACACACTGAAAAGCCATCCACTAAAAAGACATAGAGAGAAAGAGAAGAAAATCTGCTTCTGGGCACCTGCGGACCCTTGGGCAGATTATGGCCAAAGGGGCAGTCTGTCTATGGCGGGCTTCTGTGCGGCACTCGGACGGCCCGAGGCCCAAACCCCAAACGGCCTCGGCCTGAAAGAGCCGATCACTCAGTTCTTCAACCAAGGATTCTGTCCGTTCATTAAGTATTTCACAACTACTGCCAAAGTTCTACACATACGTGAACCAAGAAGGGTATTCTGAGTTCGGCTGGAAGATGCCATTAAAACAACACAAAAGCCCGAGCTTGTGACTCTTTTACTCACCAGAGCCTGGCTGGAGCTTTCCTGCAAGTCCCACAGCAGGATGAGGTTGTCGGCCAACGAGATGACTCTCTTCCCGTCCCCCGCGGGCTCCCACGCGACACTGAGGGAAGGAGACAGACGAGTCACGCGGTGCGCGCAGGCCCTCCGCCACCCGCGGCGCTGCCGCAGCGCTCTTCCCCGACGACACCGCCGGGGCCGGGCGACCGCTCCTGTGTGGACTGGCCGTGTGTGTCCCCCAGATCGCCGGTGCTGGGCCGGGGCGTGGGGAGCGGTGCGGTTAAATGAGGTGAGGGGGGCGAGGGGATCGGCGCCCCTTGGTGGATGGACAGTTTCCGAGCTGTCTGTATGTCTCTGAGGGTCTCTGTCCCCACGTGTCCCTGTCTCTGTCTTTATACGTCTGCCTCTCTCTTGCTGCCACAGGGACACAGGGGGAAGGCGGCCGTCTGCAAGTCAGCACCTGACCTGCCCACACCCTGACCTCAGACCTGCAGCCTCCAGAACTCGGAGAGTCACCATTTGTGCTGTTGAAGCCCCAGCAGCCAGAGCCAACCGAGACACCGCCGCCAGGGCCTCCCGGGGCCCGAGGCACAGAGAGCCGCCGGTTCTGGCCGCTGAGCCGGAGGAGCCGCCGGGGCCGGGTCCGAGGAGCGGAGGACGCGCACCCACTGCCACGTGCTGAGAGCGCGCAGAGACGGGGCCCCGAGGCCCGAGGTCCCACCGGGCCTGAGATCCGGACGATGTCCTGTTTCAGCCAGCGTGAGCCACGGTTTCCTGTTATCTGCAGCCCAAGCCATGCTAACTGACGCAGTGCGTGCCCGGCAATAACAGAAGACACACGTCAGGTCATCTCTGGGACGAAACCATGAGCAGACCCAAAGCTTTTCAGTTTGCTCACAGATGAGTTTCTGTCTCCCTGGTAGAACCCTTCAGTGCTTGTTATAAAGGGGACAGCCTCACTGCCACACGCGAGGAGCTGAAGACAGCACAGGCACCCTCACTGTTTCCTTCAAACAGCACAACACTGACTGCCTTCGTCCAAGACTGTCAACGAGCTACTATTACTTTCATCACAACCTTAATGAAATTCAAACCACAATTTCTTTCTCACCTATAGCGTAAGAAACACACAGAAGTTCACAGCTCTCTGGCCCCAAGTCCATCACTCCCAGAGCAGCAGAGAGCAGCCTGTACGTTTTCCGACAATGCAATGAAAAATGCACAATATCAAGTCAATAAAATGAAACACCAGAGCTGGAAGAGACGCCAAGGAGCCTGGTTCTGAAATCCGCTGCTCTGATTACCTTAAAATAACAAATGGGAAATTCTAATTTTGAAGATACTTCTTAGGAGCAACGGATCAAACTTCTCCTGGTTCAGCTACACAACTGACAGTGGAGGCCAAGGAGAGACGCAGAATAGGGAAAGAGGGTGGAAGGGGTCGCCCCCGGCCCTGTCCTGGAAGAAGGTCGCCCGGCCCTGTCCTGGAAGAGGACAAGCACTTGTCTGTGTGTGGGACACGCCCTGTCCCGCCCCTGGGGCTGCTCTGACAGACCACAGGCCAGGGATGCACTCACAGAAGCTGACTGCTCAGAGCCACGGAGGTTAGAAATCCGAGGTCGGGGCGCCAGCCTGGCAGGGTTCTGGCGAGGCCCCTCCATGCGGCCTGCAGGCGGCCACCTTCTCACTGTGTCCTCCGTGGGGCAGAGCAGTGAAGCTCCAGGTTTCTCTCCTAAGGGCACTAACTCTGTCACAAGAGCCCACCCCCACGACCTAATGACCCCCCAAAGGGCCCACCCGAATACCTCGGATTGGAGATGAGGGTTTCAACACCCGAATCGCAGAGAACAGAAATGCAGTTCCTGACACTCGCTACCAGGAGCAACAAACTCGGACTGGGCTCCAAGCTTTTCAGCAGATCCCGCCCGTAACTCCTGCATGGCCCCTGGACACGCACACGCACGCGCACACACACACACCAGGGTGGGAGCAGCTGGCGGCCAGCCATGAATGCTGTGACATGTGACTGTCACTGCCCGACACTGTGCCCATCAGTCTGAGAGTCATCGCACAGAAACGCGACGTTTTCAACAGACGCCGTCCCTCTCAGAGACCATGTCCAAGGGCACACCGGCCTCGGATGCCATCTTTGGCACCATGGACATCTGACTTCAGTTTCCAGCCACATTAAAGGCTTCTGGAGGGTCGACCCAACTTATCAAAACCATTGACATTCTCCACGGGGACCAGCAGCAACATCTGGGGCACACGGTGATTAAATCATACTTGCTCATGAATTCCAAGGAAGAGTAAAGGGTTCCAGGCAAGAGACACCACATTGAAAAAGATGAGGAGTTCCCATCGTGGCTCAGTGGTTAACGAATCTGACTAGGAACCATGAGGATGCGGGTTCGATCCCTGGCCTTGCTCGGTGGGTTAAGGATCCGGCGTTGCCGTGAGCTGTGGTGTAGGTTGCAGACACGCCTCAGATCCCGCGTTGCCGTGGCTGTGGCGAAGGCCGGCGGCTACAGCTCCTGTTAGACCCCTAGCCTGGGAACCTCCATGTGCCGCGGGTGCGGCCTAGATAAGGCAAAAAGACAAAGAAAAGAAAGAACAGACAAGAGCACTTTGAAGTGCATTTAGCTCAGCACCGGTGCAGAGGGTTGAGAAACCCTAAAAGGAGAACAATGAGAAAAGCTTTAGGCTTCACGCCCGTTCACATTTTAAATGCCGCGAGGCTCCAGCTGTTCCTCACGGCCGCCTGTGCACCTGCCGCGGCTCCGACGCTCCTGACCCCTCGACTTCGGAGTGGAAGGGAGCACAGGGCTGGGGACTGAGAGGAGAGAGGACAGCGGGGCTGTGAGAGCCGGGCGGGGAGGAAGGAAACAGACCCAGGAGCCTGGGCCTCGGGCGGGACCTGAGCTGGAAATGGCACCCTGGACGCGGCAGGACCCAGCGCGACACGGGCTGAGCGGGTGAGGACCGGCCTGATCGCAGTCCCAGGGCTGAGGCTTGTGCACAGGGGGTGCGACTTGAAAACAGTAAACAGCCAATTAGGGTTTAGAAAATTTTCCATCTAATACGGGTTTTTTAATTTTTTCTTTCCCTTCTTATTGAAATATAATTGATTTACAATGTTGTGTTAATTTCCGCAGCAAAGCAAAGTGACTCAGTTCTATGTGCATATATATGATAGCTACCGTCCGGTTTTCCTAGTCTTCTCCACGGTGGCCTATCACAGGACACCGAACAGAGTCTAGAGTCCCCTGTGCTACACAGCGGGACCTGCTGGGATAAACCATACATAACGCTTCGCATCTGCTGACCCCAAACCCCCAGTCCCCCACCCCCTTGGCAACCACAAGTCTGTTCTCTGTCCGAGGCAGCTTGGTCCCATAGAGACGTTCATGTGTGTCGCAATGTGGGTTTTTTCTTAAGTTCTGACATTTGACTTTGTGCTTATGCCGAGCACCTCAAGCAGACCGCTGCAGTTCACCGTGGGCCATGAGGTCACCGTGGGCGCCTGGGACGGCCGGGGCGGAACACCGCTCACCGGCGTGTCTGGGCCCTCCTCTGCACGACACGCACGAGAGCCCCGCGCTCGCCTTCACGCCGTCTTGATGTGAGCTGTGTCATTTTACGCCCTCACTTAACATACGCCCACTGAACACGTCTGAACTTCAGCAAAGCCCGAGTCTCCACCCCGTGGAGGTAACAACAGGTGACACGTGGCTTCGGGACCGTCTGCGCGTCTGCTGGAACGTGTGATGTCATCGTAATTTCTGCTGAACGGGGGGGGGGGGGTGCGGTCACGTGACTCCGCGACGCCCAGATTTGCCTTTTGTCCTGGACCCTCTGTTCACGGACCAGCTTCTCCAGGGCGGGACCCTGATTCAGTGTCCCTCAGCTGCACACAGAACTGTCTGGAAATGAGACACTTGTGATCACGGGGCCCAACTACTGAGAACAGTTTCTATTTATGACCTACCCACAGGCGACACAGCTGAAAATGAGCTCACTGAGTTTATCGGGAGCAGCCTCTGCGATCACAAGTATTTGGAGTAAGCGGGGTGTGCAAAGGGTAATAAACACGAAAATTCTCTTTCCTCACGGATCATCGCCAGGAAACCAGTGCTATAAAAATAAGAAAACAATACAGAATCTCTGCCATACTTGCTACTCCCAACTCAGAAGTTTATTTCTTTGCTCATAAAAAGCACGCGCATTCCTGCTTTATCACGCTCCCCCAGTGACTGTGAGGGGACGCACAGTTACGTTAGCAAGTCGGGAACACAGTGGCCCTTGCCTAATATATGTGCACTAGAGCCCTCCACTGAGAGAAAAACAGGGAAAGGGCCGTTTCTATAAATAAACCCGATGAAAACCCTAAACTTCTCTGAGGCGGTTAAGAGGACCGTGACGGCAGGACTGATGGTTCAGACCTGGCAGGCGTCACGCCGATCAAACAGAACACACGCTCCTCCGTTCCCGCTGAGCGAGTCCCAGGAGAACGGGTCACACCCCGGACGTGGGCACCCTCGCTGAAGACACTCACGGGACACCGTGCAACTCCTAAAGTGACTCAATATAAAATTAGCTTCATTAGAGTCACTTGCATACCCCAGCTCTGCCCTCAGCCCCTGGGGAGGGGGTTTGGGGGGCCAGACAGGCCACTGTCAGGGCACAAGCGCCAAGGAAACGGAAACAGAGAAGAGGACACGTGTAGGGCAGCGGCCACACTGTGGGAACCAGATCAGCACACGGGGTGGCGCTGAGACCTGCTGTGACGCAATCCCCAACTCGTCACATCGTTACTTCACTGAAAATGGAAAATCGTTTTTTTTTTTTTTTGTCTTTTTGCCTTCTCTAGGGCCGCACCCGCGGCATATGGAGGTTCCCAGGCTAGGGGTCTAACAGGAGCTGTAGCTGCCGGCCTTCGCCACAGCCACAGCAACGCGGGATCCGAGCCACGTCTGTGGCCTACACCACAGCTCACAGCAACGCCGGATCCTTAACCCACTGAGCAAGGCCGGGGATTGAACCCGCAACCTCATGGTTCCTAGTCTGATTCGTTAACCACTGAGCCACGAAGGGAACTCCTGAAAATGGAAAATCTTAAGAAAGAGAACTACCCATCAAGTCACCGGTGACTAAATGAGTGTTTATCCATCAAATTTTAAAACCCTTTACAAAAAGAACATAATAAATTACTTCCCCAGTTTAGACATCTCTCTCTTAAAATACACAGATTGGGCAATCTGGCTCATTTCGAAAGTCCTGCTCAAAAGCTCACAGCAGAACACAAGACAGCCTTTCATAAATGCTATCAGGATTTTTAAAAAGAGTAAGTACTTTAAGAGTTACCCTATTAAGTCAAGAAGCACGTGTTGATGGACTCTGGATGCGCGGCTCCCTGATGGCCGAGACGCACGAGCACCTGTAGTGACAATCACGCCTGGGCCCTGCCTGGCGCCCCTTCTGACAGGCGAGTCTGTAACCCTGGGCACCGAGGGACTCGGTTATCAAAAGCCTGCGTTTATCCTGACCTCTCTCACCTGCACAGACTTACAGCTCCATCACCCACCTGCACGGCTCAGCACAAACACACACTCACGCCACACGAAAGCGTGTGGGCAGAAAGACAAACCCCCCACGAAGGCTTCCCTCGGGCGGTCCGAGGCCCGCGTCTGTCCGACGTGGGATGCAGCCGACGGACACAGCTGCACCTGGGCGAGCTCCTGTCCTGTCCTGCCCCGGGGGGAGCCAGGGGCTCTCTCCGGCCCTGAAGTCCAAGTCCCCGGGCCTTCGAGGCCGTCCCAGCCCAGGCCGCACCTGCTGCCCACTGCGGACCCCTCGAGGCAGGGAGAGAAAGGTCGGTGCGCGGCAGGGGCACCACGCCAGCCTAACGGCAAGTCGGCAAGCGCAAGGCTGCTGCTCCCGGTCCTCCCGGCAAGTTCAGACTTAGATCGGAGTCACAGCTGACAGTCCAGACCCCAGACGCCATCCAAATTCCCGCCAGCGGCCTGGCTGCCCCCCGCCTTTCTCCCCTCCTCCCCACATCCTCCCTCAAACGGCGGGAGGAAAAGTGGCCACAGCTGAAAACTCGCACAGGCAGAGTTAGTGGTCCTTCAGGCTTAGATATTTTAAATTACTTAGATTATCTAAACCTCAAGCTTAACAAACAGAACGTTGAAAAATCCCTTCTAAGCTCTCCCGCTGGACGCGGCAGGATGTCTGTCCAGCATGTTCCGGGAAGGCCCTGTGGGCTGGGGGAGGCCCAGCGGAGACACACTTTGAACCCTGTTATTTAATGGGAACCTGAACTAGCATCTCAGAAGGGCTACGGATGTACCCCGCGGCGTAATTATTTACCCCCTCTGCACCGTGCGCTCAGATCTTTGTATTCCAACTCCTAGATAAGCCGCGCCCGCGAGTGCAGTTTGCAACTCCTTCCTCGCGGCCCGCTTCCTGACGGCCGCCCGCACAGGGGCCGGGCGGCTCCGGCCGCCATCCCCGCCGCAGACGGAGGTGTCGGCCAAGGCGAGCGAGGAGAGCACCCTCCTCTGTCCTGTGAAACCACAGGCTCTTCCTGGGGCCTCGCCCGGGCTTCCTTCACAGCCGGCAGACGGTTTCCGTGGCGAGCCAGCGACCGGGGCAGTGTCTGCTGGGCTCCAGTTGAAAACTCTCACGGCTACGTGTGCGGGCGGAGCCGGAAAGCACCAGCAGGGGTCTTAGGGAACCTGGCCGATCTCCCACGAGGACACTGCCGCGACCGCGGGGAGCTGTCCATCACCGTGGACGGCAGGGTCACACCACGGGGCCTCTGAAAACTTCAAACGCCTCTTCTGACTTATCCTCAGAGACAACTTTCACAAGGTATTAAGGATGACCTGAATTTGCTCTGTAACATTCACCCGAGTCAGTTCACACATTCTATACACTGAACTAAAAAGAAGAAATGCAGCGAGAAACGAGCAAATCCTTTATTCTAGCCAAACCACCTCAAGTATTTGGGGCCCACACAAGTGTCCTTCCTCGTGTTTCCTCTCCAAGTTCAACACCAATGTTCACGCCCCCTTCCTTCTTCTAATAATAAAGGTCACTGGACGCCCCCTCCCAGGAACCCCCCCGCCCCTCAGCCGGCCTGGCCCTCAGTGCGGTGTTTACTCCACCTACGTGGAAGAAGCATCTTTCCCCACAGCTGGCTCAGAAGGCAGAGGTCAGCGGTCAGTGTGGACACGTGCCACGGGCATCTGGAGGGGCAGCAGAGAAAGCCTGGGGAGGGTCCCAACGCCACACTCGGGGGTGCGGGCTGAGCTGGGAGGAGGCTGCAGTCACTGTCACGAATCTGCTCATCCCTGAAGCCGCGGTTCCTGATTTTGGTAACTTCTCCTTTAAGGAGGTTCTCACTGTCCAGGAAACACCGTGACTGGTCTGGCTGCTCCTGACACGCAGGCTGGGACATGGCACGCGGTTTCCAGTCTCCTGGCTTTGCTCCGACTCTCCAGCGGGGAGCACCCGGGGCGGCAGAGGAGCTAACTCTCCAGCGGCTGGACAGCCTCTTCATCATCAGAGAGAGACGGAGCCGAGAAACCCCCCGTGGCAGCTAATCAGCCCCGGGGCCAGTCGCCATGGTGACGTGGTCCCCGACCCCACAGGGAGCCGGCGCCCAGGAACCACTGCCTCCTTCCCGCTCTCACCTGCCACATCCGAGCCCTCCCCCCGCATCGGGGCTCCAAAAGACGCTGCTGTCAACAGGAGCCGGGCTGCAGCGCCAGGAGGCCCTGGAGGACTCAGGGGCCTGCAGCCCCCACTCACACTGCCCACTCCTGATGCGGGCACCGCATGTGCTGATAAACCCATCGCCCATCGGTCTCGCCACGGACTCCAGAGTCGGCAACTCTAACACCTGCAAAACAAGGAGCCCCTCTCACGAGCAGAACCCGGTCGCCCAGCAGGAGGGTGAGCGGTCCTGCTCCAGCCTTATTCTCAGGAAGACGTGTTTCTGTCCAGCACCTGACACCACATCCAAGTCACAGTGTGGAGATCATT
>PVHT021183517.1:819346-842884 GCA_004024745.2 Catagonus wagneri
TGTCAGGCGCTGTCCTGGGTGCTGAGGCCGCGTGTCAGGCGCTGCCCTCGGTGCTGAGGCCGCGTGTCAGGCGCTGTCCTCGGTGCTGAGGCCGCGTGTCAGGCGCTGCCCTGGGTCCTGAGCACGCAGCCCGCGGCCGGCCCGGCCCCTGCCCAGAAGCTCAGTCTACAGAGAAGACGGGGAGCAGGCAGTGGAGAGTCAGGAGGCGGTGAAACTGGGTCAAAGGACAGACAGGCGTGAGTGGGGGTGGAGCAGGAGCAATTCGGAGAAGGGTTCAGAAGGACCTCTCTGAAGAGGCGACACTGAACCAGAGGAGCTGAGGGCTGCAGGTCACGGGCGGCCCCTCGAGGCCGAGGTGGGACCCGCCCCCCTCAGGGCAACTGGGAGTCAGTCCGGAAGGGCCAGGGGCTGTCAGACCGAGCCCGTCACTGCCGCGTTTACAGACACCGAGAGTACCACGTGCACAGAGATCAGCCCAGGTGTCATCACCTTTTCAGGAACGGGGACTTCATCCAGGGAACCGGGCCTGCCGGTGACCCCACTTGCACAGGTGGGTGCCAGAGGCCTGTGGAGTGCTGCCTGGCCCTGGCGGCCGAGACGGAGGCGTGAGGACCGTCCCCCCTCAGCCGGGCTGCTCCAGGGTGGGCAGCTGAGCGGCCCTGAGGCGAGAACCTGCACCTCTGCCTGTCGGCGCAGCAGCAGCACCGGGCGCAGGGGCTGTGCCCATTCCCGGATGCTCCCTCGCGGCCCACAGCGGGCGGTGCTCAGGAGCCCCTCTTCGGGAAATGCTCTCAGCGCAAGTAATACAGGAAAGCAAGCAAGCAAACAAAAAAAGGCCATTTATCTCACGTTTGGCCACACCATTTATTTAACCCTCACCCCCACGGATCCAGCACGCTTTCGATTTCCATAGCGCAAATTCCCTCACAATGCAGCTGAGACACAACAGCCCCGAACGCCGGCCAGGGTGCAGGGGCCGGACCCTCACAAGCTGCGCTGACCCCTCCGGAGCAGAGCACGGCCGTCTCCACGCCGCAGGCCCAGCCCCTGCCCCGGGCACTCAGCACGGACATGACAGTGACACCCGGAGCATCTGTACTCCCAACGTCCAAAGCCGGGGGCCCAGCTGTGCCCCACGAGCGAGGCGCCTACAGACCGTGGCCATCCCAAGCGGACTCGGGGACTCGGGGAGAAGGAAGCAGCGACAACTGGGAGGAGCCCCAGGGAGGGGCCTGAGAGCACGAGCCGCGTCAGACGCAGGCCACGTGGGATCCCACCTGCGGGAACTCTTGGAGAGACCGCCGTGCCGCGTGGGGCACAGGCTCGCAGCTGCCGGGCGTTAAGAGGGGCGTGGGGGGGTGGCACAAGCAAGTGGCAGGAGCCATCCTGGCTCTGTGTCCCGACAGTGGCAGTGGCTACACAGACAGACACGCCTGACGAGATAGCATAGAGCTTAGTGGAGCACGTGCTGTGAGAGGGGCCCCGGGCTGTCTTGACGCCCCGTTCCCAGAGCTGACCCCACGTGGCAGTTACACGAGGTTCCCACGGGGGAGTCGGGCAGGGCGCAGGGCGTCTCCGTGGTGTTGCTACATCTGTGCCCGCATCCCCAAGTGAAAAGGTCAAGGACACACTGTAATGCCACGGATAACAAAAGGAATTCGAGGAGTTCCCGTCCAGGCGCAGCGGAAATGGATCTGACGAGCATCCATGAAGACACAGGTTCGATCTCTGGCCCTGCTCAGTGGGCATTGCCGTGAGCTGTGCTGCAGGTCGCAGATTCAGCTCTGACCTGGTGTTGCTGTGGCTGTGGTGTAGGCCGGCGGCTGCAGCTCCAATTCGACCCCTAGCCTGGGAACCTCCATAAGCCACGGGTGTGGCCCTAAAAAAGACAAAAGAAGAAAAGAAATACTTTGAACAAAGGGAGCAAATCCTGAAGAACAGCATGTAAGGCAAATCTGAGAAGGAGGTTTAAACACCAGATGCCTCCTGACAAAGGCGCAGGCACAGGTGTGACGCGGGATGCAGCCCTGACGCCGCCCCAGGGGCAGGCCCGGCCTTGGCGGCCTGCCCGACGGGGAGCGGGCCGCGTGTCCCCTCTGAGCTCACCCCGCTCTGCACCCCCAAAGGCAGGGACGCCTCCTGCACACACCAACCGCCGGAAACGACCGCAGCCTGCACTGTGCCACTGCCGCAATGCCACGGTGTCCCTGGGGTACACACACAGTCACGTGTGCAAAGACACGCACATACACGCACCCGTGCAGATGTTTGCTGGGGACACAGGGCTGCTGTCCGAGTGAGGCGTGGGCTCCGAACAGCCCTGTGTGGGCGGGCAGCTCCTCGGGGGCAGGCCAAGCCCCGCACCCCTTCTCTGCAGGGGGCCGGGGGCCGGGTTCCTCGGCGAGCAGAGATGAGCACAGCCTGGTGCTTGCTGACACCCGCACCCCACAAAGGCTGATGGACGAGGGCCCCCTGGCCCCCGGCCGCGACTCTGCACCCCTTCCTCCAGACACAGCTGACACGGGGGCCCAGATCAGTCCCGGTCCCTCGTCACCTCCTCTAGTAAACAGTAATGACTCTTTCCTCAGAGGTCCAAGAAGCACGGCTCACAGCGACGCCATGTGCCCCACCCGCCCCGGCCTCGGTTACACGTTCACACCAAGGCCTCCCTGAGAGAGCGTGACTCCAGGCCGGGTCCCCTGACCCGTCACCCTGGATCCCCAGAGCCGGGCAGGCATGCGCGGCAGGTGCTCAATATCTGCTGATTAACGGTGTTTAAGTGGTAGCGGTGACTGAGGATTGACTACACAGGGGGTGTGGCCCTCTCACGCGTGCGCGGGCACACACACACACACACACACACAGTAGTGCATTACCGAGCAAAACAATAATAGCCACTGTACCATCAACGCCCGTGACAAGGGCACACTCCCACGGTCCCTCCTGGAAAGCAGGGCTTCCTGAGCTGGCCACGGCCTCAGGGCCCGGAGAGTTGCCCGGGGAGTGCTGGGGAGGGTCCACGCGTCACCACAGCGGCAGGCAGGCAGCCGCAGGCCAGGGGTCCCTTAGGGTGGCGGTGGCGCGTCCCCGTCCTGAGACTGCAGGGGACACTGGGGGAAAAAGACGCGGGACGAGGCTCCGAGGGCCTGGGACGCAGCGAGACCTGCACCCGGGCATCCACGCCTGGTACACAGAAAAGGAAGCTTTAAGCCTTCAGCCCGAAGCAACACAGAAGTTGCTGACGCCCACGGCCGCTGAGTGAGGTGTGCGCCAGGCCTAACGGACCACGGGGCCTAAGAGCCACGCCTGCCCGACGGCGACCCCGCGGGCAGCTGCCACAAGAAGGAAAGAACCGACGCGGCTTCCCCGGTTCGTGTGCGGTGGGGGGCACCTACCAGGCGGTGCTGCCGCGGGCCGCGTGGTCCAGGCGGCAGAGCAGCTCCAGGCTGTGCGCAGGGCTGGCTGCGTCCTCGGGGGACTCGTGGCCGCCGGGCTCCAGCTCCGCCGGCATCCGCCACACCGCGGCGCACGTCAGGACTTTGCTGTCTGCGGCTGAGGGACAACGGAGACGTCAGGAGAGCGCGGGTGCCCCGTCCCCACCCCGCAGACGGCACCCCAGCAGCCCCCGCCCCGGGCCCACAAGACGCCCCTCCCCTACTCCAAAACATTAATGTTTCAGAAAAAAGGTTAATTCCCCCAAAACAGATTTACTTCTGTTCTTCTGCAACAGTTCTTCAAAAAAACGGAGCAAACTGAGGCCGAGGGAGGGGATGTCACCACCACAGCGCAGCCAGAGTCCAAGACGGACATTAGCGGATTCTCCCAGAAAGCCTTGCGGGTGCTGCATGCACACAGGTGTCAGCGGTGGCGCTGGCCCCCGTCCACTGGGGGACGGGTGTGGGCCGGGCGCTGCAGGCTGAGCCCCGCCGGAGAGCCAGCCAGCGCCCCAGCCCCGGGGGCACATCGTCGCCCACTGAAGCGCACATCCCCACACCCTCCTGCCAGAGGCTGCCCCAAGGGCCAGACGCCCCTGATCTTTAAGATGCTCCAGGAACCTGCCTATTCGTGGGGCGCGTTGCAAAGCCTCTTTGAGGACAGAGACTAAGCTCAGACAGGAGAGCGGGGTCACCGCTTCTCAGAGAACGTGCCTGGCTCCAGGTCTCTGTCCTTCTTCACATCTTTTCAGTAAGACAGAAAGACGAAGAAAACAGAAAGAAGCAGACGTAACATTATGTGATAAACTGAATCATAAATTCCTAGCTATGAATCATTTCAAATTTGCTTTCCGTTTAGTTCTAAACAGCGTATGTGCTAAACACATTCCCTTTTTAAAGATGGGCTTCAGTAAATGATGATAAGACAATGAACGAACAGGCTTCAACATTAAATCACCAACTGGTACCAGTGAAGAGTACAGAAGAAAAGGCAGAAAAAGAAAGAACACGCGCGAACAGTAATTCCTGCACTCGAAATAAGGAACAAAACAAAGGACCTCACATTCAAAAATGTCCCACTGCTTATTAGACACAAGGGTCCCCCAACCTAAATGCCACCTCATCAGCTGAGAAACAGAGCAGTGAACACACTGGCAGAGGGCCTGGCTCCCTGGGTGCTACTATTATAATAACAGTATTACCAGTGACCAGACAGCAGGCAGAAGGATCAAGACTTAAACCACGTCTTTCTGACCCCAATCTCGGTGCTCCATTCATACACCTCACTGCAGTGGTCTGAAATACTACGGAATTGCAGCTTAAAGAAAAAGAACACAGCGGAGTTCCCACTGTGCTGCACTGGGTTAAGGATCCAGCGGCTCGGGTCACTACAGAGGCACAGGTTCGATCCCTGGCCCAGAGCAGTGGGCTAAGGACCTGGTGTTGCCACAGCTATGGCTTGGAGTCAATCCCTGGCACAGGAACTTCCAAATGCCGTGGGTACGGCCATTAAAAAAACAAACAAAAAAGAGGGATAATGTACACTGTACATAAATTTGATGTTAACATTTCCATTTTCAACCATGAAAAAGCACAACAGTTTCTGTCTATGTGAGAAACTAAATTTTTTTTTTTTTTTTTTTTTTTTTGCTGAGATTTTCAGTTCCATAGTCTGTTTGCAGAGCCCATGGGATTGGCAATGGGACTCCTGAAAGAGAAGAACGACCAACTGACGCAAGAGCTGGCGACTTCAAGGTGGAAAGAAGCCACGACCCAAGACCTTCCCCCAACAGACATACAGACTCTATTAAACTCCTAAGTGGTAAAAAAAGATTCTGCCTGACCTAAAAGGTGATGGAAACACTAACACGGGGACTAGGCAACGGCTGCCCCGCACGACGCGTGAACCGCAGGACACGACACAGGCGGCGGCAGAGGACCAGCTTCTGCACGGGAGCGCGACCGGCCGCGGGGTCCCCGCTGAACAGCCCCTCCTTCGGAGACTTCTGCTAAGGCGTCAGGAAAACAACTCTTCCGCAGCTGCATGCTCACCCAGCAAACGACCGCTGCGGGTGAGATACCAAATGCTTTCTCTCCCCTTGAGAAGAGGCCTGAGGTGAGAATGCTTTGTGCTACAGGCTGCAGTCAGCACCACGCTAGAGCCCCGACTAGTTCAGAACGGCGAACGACGGCACAGGAACAGGAGAAGGATAAAAAACTCTCTGACTTGCAAATGACTCTGTGCATAGAAAGCCTAGGAGAATCTACACATACTGATACTGCCAATAAACAGGGAAATTAGTAATACTGCTAAACACAAAGGTGGCATATAAAAATCAACTGACACCAAAAAATTTAGAAAATAAAATCTGAAAAGTATTATCAGTCAACTTGAAAAAGTGAAATATCCAGTAATATTTCAAACTAAAGATGTGCAAAAGGAAGAACACTGCTGCGAGAAAACGAAGACCACGTGACAGGGGAAGGCACCGAGTTCACGGGTGGGAGTTTTACTGCCATAGAGGGTCTGGGAGCCGCAATCGAAGTTCCAGCAGGCTTTCTGGTTTCAGCAGAAATCAACAGCCTGCTTCTCAAGTCCTAAAATGTCCATGGAAACGTGAACCACCCATAGAGCCAAGACAGCCATGCAGAAGAACCAAACTGAATGGTCTGGTCACAATCTGATATTAATCTACTCTTGATACGCAGACAGATATGTAGACCAGAGAAAGAAAACGGAGCCTAGAAACAGGAGGACGGAGAACGGCTGACAGGCCAGTTGGGACACAATAAGGTGAGCTGCGTTTCTTTGTTTTTTGTTTACGCTTTTTTTTGGTCTTTTTAGGGCTGCATGTGCAGCATACGGAGGTTCCCAGGCTAGGGGTCGAATCGGAGCTGTAGCCGCTGGCCTACACCACAGTCACAGCAACACCAGGTCTGAGCCGCGTCTGCGACCTACCCCACAGCTCACGGCAACGCCAGATCCTTAACCCACTGAGCGAGGCCAGGGATCGAACCTGCGTCCTCATGAATGCTGGTCAGATCCATTTGCTCTGAGCCACGACAGGAACTCCAGTAAGGTAAGTTAAAGCCTCTGAGGACCAGCCAGGAAGGGCCCCAAGGAGCGGATGAAGATGGCAGATGGCGGTCCGGGATCTGGACACAGCGCCCGGCAGACAGGAAGAATTCAACCAGCGCAAGGTACGAGGGGAGCCCCAAGAGCCCGCAGACACTAGAGATCGTCCTGAAGAAGACCAGAAAGTGACAGAACTCAGTGCAGCTGGGGGGCACCTGCCAACATCACCGTCCCTCGAAATGCGCAAAGCTGCAAAATTTGCTGAATCAGAGTGAGCTTTAGGTCCAAGGAATGTGGCAGGCATTATCAGAAACTCTCTGAAGCCTCAGCAGCAGATGAAATGGAAGGTAAACAGTACTAAATGAGAAAGCTGGAGGGATACCCATGGAGACATGCAAATTGGCTCCGAAACTCTGAGGATTTCCATATCGGCAGGAATCTCAACAGAGCCTTCGACACACATCCACCAGCTATCAAAGAAACTAAGGTGCTTTTAAGAAGGAAAACCCGATCTTTAAAAGGAAAACGCTATAATAACCGCAGAGGCACTCGTCTTTGATCTCTGCTTTCAAAGCTCTCCTGAAGTTCACCTGCAAGGTAACGGCCAAGCTGAATCCTGCTGCAGTGACCGGCCGCAGAGGGCAGGGCCACGCCTCCCTACAAGCCAAGCCTCTGGCAGGAACCACAGCTTCACCCACAGCGCTTCAGACCCACGGCGCACCCCACAAAGGGGACCCCCCGCCACGCCCCTCCATCCTACGGCCGGAAACCGAGGCCGGGCGCCTCAATGCCCCTTCCAGCTCGCAGGCCTCACTCGCCGAGAGTCAGAGACGACATCAAGCCTCCAGACCCTGGCACAGCCGGGAAGCTGCGGCGCTGTGTCCAGGCCGACCCGGGCCGGTCCAGCTCCTCCGGGTACCAGGCGAGCTAAAGGCACTTGATGAGAAAAAAGATAGGCAGGCACGTGAACGGAAAAGGCACCCGTGGGGCTGCCAGCTGTCCCCCGCAGCGCCCGGACTGCCGCCGGCTCAGGGCTCAAAGGAGATTATGGCCTTTCTGAGCCCCATCAGCCGCTGCGGTCGGCTCGGCTGAAGGGCCAGCAGTGCCCGGCTGGGGACATAACCTCGTCCCCAGCTGGAGGGCACGAGGCGTCCACAGGGCGCCGCAACTCGGAATCCAAGGCTATTTTTAGAGACTTCCGCCGGCTCCGAGTCTGACACAGGCTGAGCAGCATGAATGGGGCAGAATCCAGCTCCAAGAAGCAGCCGCCTGAGCAGGTACAACTTGGTACGCCGCCTCTGAGCCCAGAGGTGTGCCCACGAACGCCCTCCTACGCTGGCCTTGACCTTTTAAGTGACCCCGGAGAGCACCCTGCAAACACCGCACCTCCTGGAGCAGGAAGGAGCCCGCACGGAGGAACAAAGGGCAGAGCAGGGCCCTGCGCCTGAGAGCCCGAGGACGGGTCAGGGAGACGGCACCGCAGGAACAGGCTCCCGGCCACGATGGCGAGCGGGGATGGGGCGCGGAGGTGGCCATGGGATCCAGCGACAAGGTGGGCACAGCAGGGACGTGCCGGGCAGAGCGTGCCAGCCCAGGGCTCCGGCAGCGGAGAAGAGAGAGTCGGACGGTCTTCAAGTGCCCCCTGACCTGTCTGAGCAGCAGGACTCAGGTCTGGGTGGACACCTGCTCACTCTCTGGACAGCGACCCACCCACGGTCTCATGAAAACAGACACAGAATGGCCCGTGTCCCCAAAGAGACGAGCTTATTTTTATTTTTCTTTTGTTCTCATTTTCAGTGCAACTCTTTCCTTTCTTTTCGTTTTTTAGGGCCGCACCCGCAGCATGTGGAGGTTCCCGGGCTAGGGGTCAAATCAGAGCTGCAGCTGCCAGCCTACACCACAGCCACAGCAACACCAGGTCTGAGCCACATCTGCGACCTACACCACAGCCAGGGCAACGTGGGATCCTTAACCCACTGGGCAGGGCCAGGGATCGAACCTGCATCCACAGGAACACTGTGTCAGGTTCTTAACCCACCGAGCCACACCGAGAACTCTGAGACGAGCTTATTTAAATCAGCAGTTCAACTACGATGGCGCCCAGTCACAGCAGAGATTGACACCACCCCCCAACCTTCACACGTCCATTCTTTGATTACCTAATGATCTGCTGATCAATATGTTTAGGTTTCTAATATTTTGCCCCAGGCTGAACTATCGAAGATGCCCTTCCATAAAAATAGCCAACCAACACAATTTACACGAAAACAACTCTGACTTTTCAGTGAGCAGGCGGGAGGTGGGAAGGGTCTCTCTCAGAGCCCAGGAGGCAGCACTGGGTCCGCCCGGCGTCAGGCAGCGCGAAGCCAAGGCGCCAGCTGCGCAGGCAGGTGACCCCCTCAGCCTCGGTCTCCCGGGCTGGGGGACGGGCGCCGCCCCCTCAAGCCCCTCCTGGGGACCCCGAGATGACGCCGTGAGACGGGCAATGGAACGTACGGATTGCACAGTCCGTGACACAGGGCGACACCAGGCCCTGACGGCGAGCCTGCGGAGGCTGTGATCTCCAGGCGGGTCTGTAAACGGGGCTTTGTCGCCTGCAGAAAGGGCCCTGCTTTCCAGCCGAGCGGGGGCGACGTCACACAGCACGCGGCTCCGGGGTGAAACGCCGTCGCCCCTCGGCCCCCATCTCTGGCCCAGTTGCTAGAACCCCAGAGCAGCGGGCGTTGGTCAGCTAACGCCTCAAGGAGCCTGTTCTAAGGAGGAAGGGGAGACGGACTTGGATTCTGCACAGTCCGTCTGGGGTCCCATCTTTTAGGAAATATCTGGAAACGGGAAAGGGCGGCTCGCGGTCCCTCCCTCCTTCTGGCCTCCTTAACCCGCGGGCCTGGGGAGGCGGGGCTCCGCCCTGATGCCCAAGCCTTCCTCGTTCCACCTCCATCATCTGTCTTACGCAACAAATGCCCCTTAAAACGGTTCAGCCTCTCAGCGCCACCCCTGCGTGCCTTCTGCACCTTCGTCCCGGGGCTGAGGACAGGCCAACAAGACAGCAGACGCCGCCCGCACCCCGCCCAGTTCGCAGGGAACAGGACCCCGGCCTCCTCAGTGCACGAGTCCCCCCCACCCCTGAGATGCTCGGGCTGCACCCATGGGATGAGGAGCAGCCCTGGCCACGGACAGAAGGATGGACGGACGCTCGGCTGACCAAACCCGGCCCGGGGGGGCAGGGCTGCGGGGGGCTCAGCACCGGACGCCTGGTGGGAAGGAAGAACTCAGGGCGCGGCTGCTGGATAAACGAGCTGACCCCTCTGGTCCGGGAAGCGTCCTGCCAGATTCCAGCAGCGAGAGCAAGCCCTTCGGTGGGGCAGGCGCTCGGGCCAAACGCCCACCCAAGGCCCCTGGCGGCGCCGTGAACCAGTCCCCCAGGGCGCTTCGCGGGCACGGGTACTGCGCCCACCGCCCAGCAGCCGCAGGGGGGCCTCTGCTTCATGTGCAGACAGGAAACCAAAGCTCTGGGAGGCGGCCGGGCCCAAGGACACACCAAGGACACATCAGCGGGGGGGAGCCGGCCGGTGACTTCAGCACCAAGCTGCGGACAGCCAACTCCACGGCCTCCGTGTGGGCCTGGGGCAGGGACCAAGGGTGGCCCCCGTGCCGACTCGGCTCCACGAGGCCAGGGGGCTGGGCCCACCCGTCTCCCCACCACCGGGAGGCCTGCCCGCCACGGCACGCGCTTGGCCACGTTTGCTGGGGAGGCAGACAGAGGGCTGGGCGGACAGAAGGTGCTTGGCCCCGTCCAGCGTGCGATCCACCCACCCACTCACTGGGTGCCCAGCGCCGCCAGGCTCTCTGGTTCCCAAGAGGAGACGAAAACCCGCTCCCGCCGTGTCCTCCCTGCGACTGCCCCCACCTGCCTGGATGTGCCACCGCGCCGCCTGCATCCTCATGGCCGCGCCCGAAAAGCCCCGGACGCGTGGTCTGTGCGGCTCACGGACAGGACCAGGCCGGCTCCCAGCACCCCCGCCCGGCTCCCCAACCAGCGGGCCCTCCCCGGATCACGGTCCGCGGTCAGAGGCGAGTCCGGGCAGTGGGGAGCCGGGCCGGGGAGGAGCCGGCAGGAAAAGCCGGGCCCTCGCTGGAAACCAGGGCCGGTCTTTTCCAGCCAACCCTCTGCTTCTCTCGAGGGGCACGGAGGGCCTCTAACCTACGCCTCACCGTCTCATCCCAAAACACGGGAGGAGTTCAGACACTGAGTGAGAGGCAGATTTGAGGAATCTTTAGCAGTTTCAGGGATTTTCATTCAAGTTAACCAGCTCCTTCAAAAGTTACTACGGGGCAACCAGGCGACCGAGGAACGGCAAACGTAGCGGCTGAGAAAGGGCCGTCCATCGTCGGGCTGCCGGTGTGTGTGGACAGTTCTTCTGCTTCCCTGACTGGTGGTATCAAGCAAATTCAGGTCGTTGATGGTGCAGGAACGCGTTACAGACCAGGCCGCGGCTGTGGTCCTTGGAGGAACAGAGGCTGACTGGGGTCGTTGCTAAGCAACGGGGCCTGCCTCCCCAGCCCCCCCCCCTCCTCGGGCTCCTCAAGTGTCGCTCCAGGACTTGTCAGCCAGTGCGGGGGTGGCAGGCACTTGACTCGAGTCCAAACGTGCAGATCCCAGTGGATGGGACCGACCTTCACCGTCTCAGAGAAAAGCTGCCCCTTTCGGCAGAAGCTTCTCAGTCGCGGCGGGATGGCAGGGGCGCCCCCGCCTCGGCGGCCAGACCTCTGACACAGGCGCACTTGTGGGAGTCCACGGGCAGGCAGGGGCTCTTCTCAAAGGAGGCCCACCCTCTCTCCAAATTCGCAGAGGCCCTGTCAGCACGGCATCACGCCCGGGCCCTGCGCGCAGGACCTGCCGCGGCTGCTGGCCTGACCCCGGCGCCTGCACACCCAGCCTCGGCCCTGATTAAAAGCATCTTCCAAACCCATGATCCTCGCTCCACGCAGCTTTCCGGGCCCTAATTGCCCGCTTTGCTTTCTTCCTGGAGCAGAACTGCTCCACGAACGCGTCTACTGGCTGGGGCGAGGCGGGGGGGCTCGGCTTCCCCACTAATTGGCGGCCCCTCTGCTGCCCGCCTCCCTGACCTCCGGGCGCTCACTGCTGGCCTCTCTCCCAGCCATTGGGCCCTCTGCCTGTCTCGTCCGGCCCTCTCCCAGGTCGAGTTTTAAAACAAAGGACGCCAGCCAAAGGAGGTCCCGCCCTCTGTGCAGACAGGGGGTGGAGGCGACTTGACCCAAGACACCAAAACACTCCTACCACTGACGGCGGTAACCGGGGGAGGGGACGGAGGGACGGGAGGGCCTGGGTCCTCGCCTCCCTGGCCTGGGCACCACGTGGGGCACAGGAACCAGCCCCTTGCCCTCTGCCCCGCTGCGTCGGCTTCCCCACCCGCTGCGGGCAGGGGCTGCAGGCCCAGGGCCCGGTCCCCCGCCCAAGGCCTGTGTCATCATGTAAGAAATCCTTTTTTAAACGCCAAACGATACATAACAATGACCCCTCATAAAGACGCAATTTTGCCCCTCACATGTGGTGGGCGACTGGGTTGGAGAATCAACTTCTCAGGAACTGAAAACTCACAAGAGAAAAATCTTTCCCCTAAGACACGGCCACAGCAATCAACTCCGCTTACACTTCTTGAGGAAAGTTTCCTAAAGGTTATTAACTGTCTTATTAGGTTATTAACTTGGGCTTTAAACAGCTCTCGCCATCGGCCGTCTGGACTGAAGTTAAGGAGCCCGGGGCTGGTCCAGGGGGAAGGCGAGGGCTGTGGGGGCAAAGAGGACCCCGGGAGGAGGGGCTGAAAGGGGTCGCTGCGGGCAGGCCAGGGTGGCGGGGACACGGCGGGCGGCCGGGAGCAGCTAATGAACCCGGGGGCCCCACAGGGTCCTTCTGCAGCTGACGGGGCTAACGGCGCCCGGACCACGTGTGTCAGCAGGTACGGACGTGCCCGGCTCACCGTCCGAGGCGCGGGCCAGGCCAGGGAGAGAAGGCAGCGCCAGCGCTGGTGGCCGGCTCCATGCTCCGGAGCCAGGCCCCAGCTCTCCAGTCGGGAGGCAAAACAGGACTAAACTTTAGCCTCTGCTCGAGCCCCGGCGTCCCCAGCCCTGGGGACCTGACCACCGGTCTTCACACTGAGGGACAGGCTCCCGCCGGCGGGGGCGCGGCTCAGAGGAGTCACGGCCACACCCAGCGCCACCGCACGGACACGTGGAGGTCAAGGATTCGATGTTTTTGTGATTAGGATTCCCACCGAGGGAAGGTGGGGAGCTGGCTCACGTGAACAGCACACAGCTCATCTCACACCTGGACGCCTCCGTGGGGTCAGACCCGCTCGGCACTAAATGCTCATCATTTATACCCCAGCTGCTTTCAAAAGGGACCCGGGAAAGACGGCCACTTCCTAGTGCGTTTCGATGTAGAGCAAAGTAATATTATTTTTAAAAGATGTCGCACTTTTACAATCACCTTATCTAAACACAATGCACCCCTCCGCTAAGACAGTGGTTTTAGGAATAACCAGGGCGGGTGCGAATTCGGGGCGACACACAGGAGCTGCGCGTGGGGTGACACGACGAGGGAGCGGGTGAGCGCTGCACCGGGTCCCTCCCAGCCTCGTGCTTCATCCGCATGACAGACCTGCTGGTACCTCCTTCTGATACTATGGCATCGCTGCCGCTTCATAAACAGCAAAACCAAAGTTCTGAAATACCTACCACGTTCTGGGCTTTCTGGGAGAGAATACAGTTGGATCCTATCACGTGGCCAAGGGCACGGCCAGGAAGGACACAGCCAGGATGCAGACGGAGTCTGCGGGACTCCAAAGCTGTCTGTGCCCTTGTCTTGCGCCACCTGAGGGCACAGCGCGGTGGCCCCAGGCCACTGTGTCCTGCTCTCTGAACAAGGTCCTACTACTGGCTACCTGCTACAACCACTCGGGGACACCTTCAAACTCCTGATGCCCGGAGCTACTGCAAAACATCCTGCTCCAGGTGAGGCCAGGGACTGAGGCCTGCACAGGAAGTCGGGTGACCCTCGAGTGCGGCCAGGCAGAGGACCTGTCACTTGTTTTATGCTAAAGGCTGTCACCTTCACGCAAGTCCATAAGCTGGCCACCCAGCAAAGACAAGCGCCTAAGGTGACCTAGTGGTCCTATGCCATCACGACGGTGACGCAGGGGCTTTCTCCATGGCTGCCCTGCCGTGTGGACCCACACGAGCATCTGGACAGGTAGGTGCCGTCACTCCTCCTCCACAAACAGCGGCGCCGAGTCTCAGAGAACCCAAGAAACTCCCCAAGGTCACGCGGCCCTGTGGAGGGCTGGGGCTCAGATCCAGGCTGGTCTGAGTCCACCCAGGCTCCGGTGACGAACAGATAACCTCCGAAAAGCCCTCAGCTGCAAACGTAATGCCAGTTTCTTCAGAATGGAACTCTATGGATTAAATGTGGTATGTTGAACTCCTAACCCCCAAAGTGACGGGTGGGGGCTCCGGGGGTCGGGTCTCAGGATGGGACCAGCGCCCTGGGGTCACCTCCCTTCACCACCCGAGGACGCCGCCTAGGGGTCAGGAGCAGGTCCTCGCCAGACCCGAGCGCCTCTGCCGGGCGTCCAGTCTCCAGAGCTGGGGGAGCCAGTGTCTGCTGCTAACCGGCCCCGAGCGTCCGCGGCACTTAGTTACAGCAGCCCCAGAGGGTTAAGGCGGGGATCCGACTGCTTTTATTTTTCACTAGGGTGTAGTTGACTGCGGTGCGGAGTCAGTTTCTGCTGCACAGAACAGTGGCCCCGTCAGGCGTACATGTAGATATGCACGCTTTTCCTCGTACTTCCGTCACGTTCTACCCCAAGGGACTGGAGAGTCCCCTGCGCTGTCCGGCAGGACCTCAGGCCTCATCCATTCTAAGTGGAACAGTCTGCGTCTACCAGGCCCAGCCTCCCCGCCCGTCCCCTCCACCCCAACCCTGGCCATCACAGGTCTGTTGTCTACGTCTCTGCATCTGTCTGTTTGGTGACAGGTTCGTTTGATTATTTCTAAATATAGTAAAATATGAGGCAGAGATGAGAGGGACCTGCTTTACAAAAAACCTAAAGCTAAATATAAACCTTAGTGGCCTGATCTCGGAGAAAATAGCCACTAATAGGAGTGGGAAAAAAAGGTGGTTTTTTTTTTTCACAGTAAATGAGATCAGCCATTTTAAACCGAGCATGTAAAAACTTTCAGTTCAAGTGCAGGCTTCCCAGGCAGATAAGAAATGTCTTCTTCCCCCGTGCGGGTTTTCCTGAGGCCTCTGCCACCCGCGGTCGACGCCGCCCTCGTCTCCTCCCACTCCACCGCGATCTGACACGCCAGCCCAGCCCGAGTCTGTGCACCGACGATAGGATTTACTGAACGATGCGCACAGAACGTTCTGGTACACAGGGCCTCGCCACCAGCCCCGGGGCCGTTTAGCAGGTACCGGGGATCGTGGCCTGGTCATCAGGCAGCCGCGAGCTGCCTGCACCACGCCTGGCACTGGGCCCCGCTGGCTGGGGACCACTGCTGCCCGCTAGCAGCAAGGCTGCCCGCCCCCCAGGGGCCAGCGCGCCTGCTGGGTCCTGCCAGCCGGACACCCTTTGGGCTCCGAGGGGAGCGGTGGACCCCCCACCCCGAGCTTACCGCCCATCCTCCCGGGTTTACAGGGAACACGGGCCTCACAGGTGTCAGAGCAGGCGTCTCCAGACAGTGGGCAGCGTTCTTACAGGCCCCAGGGCAGACCCACCCTCGCGGGGAGAAACGAGCAGGTACTTTAAGGCAGTGACGGGTCATCCTCCCCTTTACTCCGGGCGACTCTGACCTCCCCCAGAACCCACCAGTCTGAAGTCCTGAGGGCTCCTGTAACGCGTGCGGAGTTGGCACCAGCCACGCTGCTCAGTAAGACGCTTCTTCTTTGAATTTAACCAGATGAAATGGTGGCTATTTGAACATCACAGACTCCAAACACCCGAACAAATACCAACGTTAATAAGCCTTAGATGAATCCAAAATGTAAATGATATTCCCACTCTTGCACTTAAAATAATCAATAAACAAATAGTTATGGCAATAAACACGAAATATTTTTAAAAACGTAGACGGAAATGAACTTTATAAGAGTGACCGTGTTCATGGGCCTAGCGCCGAGCACAGAGTAACTTTCTACCGGCCCAGCTGACCTCGCTGGCCCGGATTTGGCCGAGACCTTGACTTCATCCAAGACTCAAGTAAAACCCTTAGCCTCTCAGTTTCCACATCTGCAAAATGAACATCCCGCGTTATCTAAGGTACTTTAAAGATGCCAAAACTCTATGGGGTCAGTTTAAAAGGCAGTTTTCCCCACCACAAAGGCACTTTCTACTCGCACCCCGACGGTGGTGAAAGCGCCACTTCAGGTAACCCCGCCAGAGCCTCCTCTGCGTCCCAGGCACCCCCCCCCGCCCCAACCCCCACCCCTCTCCTTGGCGCCTTCGGGCCTCAGCGGAAGGACAGCCACATGCTGCCTTCACTCTCACAAGTGTTTCCTTTTCTTTCCTCTTATGGCCACACCTGCCGCATACGGGAGTTCCCGGGCCTGGCACTGAATCTGAGTGGCAGCTGCAGGAAAGTCAGGTCTTTAACCCACTGTGCCAGGCTGGGGATCGAACCTGCACCTCCGCAGTGACCTGGGCCGCTGCAGTGGGATTCTTAACCCACTGAGCCACGGCGGGAACTCCTCACAAGTGTTTTCTAATCGGGCCCTGCAAAGCCTGCTGGGATGTCATCAAGTCCTAGGGCTCTCCTCCCCCACCCTTCCCTTTCCAAGGGTCAAGGTCAGACGGACTCTGAGCACTGACCCAACAGCCCATCCACAGCCCCGCCTGCCATGCCAAACTCCATGGAAAATAGAATCATTCAGAAACAAAACCAGGAAGCTGACTGTCACCCACGTATTTCAGGATTAAGGATTATTTCGGGATCGTCCCTGTCACACAAACACCTGATGACCCAACGCTGTGTTTGTGAGCCAGGGGTCACCAGGGCACACATTTAACAAAGACACGCACGCCAGGTTACAAACGCGGAGCGAAAGACGAACCCAGAAGCCCGCATTGCTGGCAATTCCCACGGCTGCCCCGGAACGTTCCTCTGACTGCCCTTCACGCGGAGAAGGCGCACCGCGGTCCGCAGGGGGGCTCCGCGTCCATCCTGAGGGCTGCGGCGGTTGACCCAGCCAGGCCAGGGACGCGAACCTCGGGACAGGCAGCGAAGCAGCTCTCCAGGGTGCTGGGGGCGGGGCGGCTTCTGCGACAGGGACGTGCGGGTCTACTTGGTTTGAGATGACAAACCACCCCGTCTGTAAGCACCCCTTCCGGGGTCAGCGGAGGAAAACGCCTCCTTCCTCAACAAGCTGGGCGGTGGGCCCCGCAGAACAGGCCCGCCTGTGGACGGCCGGGCTCAGCCCCGGGCATGTGGGGACTCTCCCGGCCAGGCTGCCGGGTCCCGGACGTGCTGACCGCCTCCGGCTGCACCTCGCAGTCACACCCAAACTGCCAGCCAGAGCGCAGCCGCCAGGCGGGTACTTCTGCACCCGCAGGATGGGTCCGCCGGTCACACCTCTTCGCTCCCGTTCGGACTGGCCGAGCGTAGGCTCCGAGAGACAGCGACAACAAGGAAGTCACAAGTGGAGGAATCACGAATAAGCGGCAAGCTCGGGAGACTTAAATTCACCTTATAAAATATCTTGGGAGTTGGGGGACGTGGATGGATGGGGAGCCTGGGCTGGTAGATGCAAACTACGGCAGTCAGAGTGTATGAGCGCTGAGGTCCTGCTGGACAGCGCAGGGAACTAGCCAGTCTCCCTGGATGGACCGTGAAGGAAAAGAATATTTTTTAAAAAAAGGGAATATATAGCTATGTATGACAGTCACCTTGCTGTACTGCAGAAATTGACACAACACTGTAAATCACTGTGATTTTTTAAATGAACGAATAAAGAAATAAAAGACCTTGAGTGCTGAATGCGGCGGGTGTTTCCACGAGGAACACAAGGGAATAAAAAGCAAGGCAGGAACTCAGTCTGAGCTCCTCACTCTGGAGCCAGGGCGGGAGGCGGGAGGCGGAGCGGCAGCTGCGAGGGCCTAAAGGGACCTGCACGGGGGCTTGGGGGCCACCAGGTGCGAGAAAGCCCACGAGTACTTCATAACAGGGCCCCTGAGTCTACACAGCCTGGGCCAAAACCCCCAGAGTGGAAGGGAAATTAATAAGCCCACAGTCACTGAGGGGGGCTCCAGATCCATCTGTGTGAAACCTTCCAGGCACACAGCACAAGAAACTAACGTCCCTGAGCTCCGCCTGAGTGTGAGGCACGTGCCGGCGGGGCGTCTGGAGGCGGCCCTGGGGACCCGCGCGTGGAGGGGGCCCTGCCTGCCCCCTGCAACTCCCGGAGAAGCACGACTTGCAGCCAGCCCTCTGGAATCACAGGGAAAGCTGACTTTAGACAAAAAAAATAAAGATCAACAATTTGGGGAGTTCCCTGGTGGTGCAGCAGGTTAGGACACAGCACTGTCACTGTTCTGTCTCAGGTCCCTGCTGTGGCTCAGGTTCGATCCCTAGCCCAGGAACTTCCACGTGCTGCAGGAATGGCCAAAAAACAAAACAACAACAAAACCAACGCGGTTGATCTGGTTATTCCTAGAAGGATCTGTCCCTTTTCAAGTCATTCGCAAAAATAAAATATCCAGAACATGCAGTAAGTGGTAACCTACAGCTGACAAGCTTCCCAGGCATTCGAAGGCCTCGTCTCCAACACCCAGCCCAGCCCCGGTCCCGAGGGTTTCTTTTTCTGCATGGCAGGGCCCCCCTCTCAGCAGTGGCGGCTGCGAGGCCGGCTCCACAGCGTCTGTGAGAGGACAGGCACGGGGTGAAGGAGCAGGGCAGCCAGGCACGTCGAGGGAGGGGGCAGGCCTGCGCCACGGCCAAGGGGTCACCACCCGGGAGCTGGCGCCGGCCCCGGGCAGCGCTGCCGTGGGCACCCGGCCTAGGGCTTGTCCCCTGCCCAGAGGCCTGTCCCCCGCCCAGACGCGAGCTCTGCGAGGGGCGCGGATGTGTGGGAGCTGGGGGGCCCGGCAAGGACAGGAATGGCCGTGCCTCCAGGTCCTCCCTGCGGGGCTGGCGTCCTAACCGGAGACGCGCGTCAGGTGCGAGCTACCAAAGCCGCCTCATGCCGGGGACCTGCTTCCACCTGGAGGCCGCCTGCTGTCACCATGACCCCCTTCCCCGGAGCCGGCCGCTCTGCAGCTGCCGCACCTGCCCTGGTGGGGCCCCTGCTGTCCCTGCATGGGGTCCCCTCTGGCCGGCGGAGCCCAGGCCTCACGCTGGGTCCCTGACCCCCGGGAACTGGAAACCGGGTTAATTTCCACGAAGGGAAGGGGACTAGCGCCCTAGGACCCCCACATGCAGGAAGGCTACTCGGAAGGTGGGGAGCAGCGCCAAACAAGGCAGGAGTCCCAGACCGGATTTCCGAGGGCTCTGCCCCAGGCCCCAGGCAGCCAACGACACACTAACGCCGTGGCCTTGGATCCCGGAAGAGCCTCGCCCCCTGCTGGCGAAGCGCACCGTGCCAGCCTGGGCCTGACAGTGCCCGCCGGCTCAGATCGGCTCCTTGTAGGAAAACAGCTAAAATAAGTCATTAGCAAGTATGAGGCCCAAATAAATGGCTGTTGTGTGTTTTCAGGTGGGTATTTTCTATGGTCCCACCTTCAAATCCAGGGATTCTCTCCTCTATAATATTCATTCTGAGTCCATCCACTGACTCATTTTGCTTTATTTTTCTGGTCTTTTTAGGGCCGCGCCCTCGGCCATGGAAGTCCCCAGGCTAGGGGCTAAATCAGAGCTGCAGCTGCCAGCCTACAGCTGCAGCAACGCGGGATCTGAGCTGCATCTGCGACCTACACCACAGCTCCCAGCAACACTGGATCCTTAACTCCCTGCATGAGGCCGGGGTCAAACCCGCGTCCTCACGGATGCTGTCGGGCTCCTTAGCACCGAGCCACACGGGAGCTCCTGAGTGTTTCCTTTCAGTTTCTG
The DNA here is from genome assembly GCA_004024745.2 of Catagonus wagneri. Taxonomy (NCBI): domain Eukaryota; kingdom Metazoa; phylum Chordata; class Mammalia; order Artiodactyla; family Tayassuidae; genus Catagonus; species Catagonus wagneri. The sequence goes on from PVHT021183517.1 coordinate 838,976, forward strand.
TGGCTGTCAGGGACATGACCGCCACTTGGTCCTTTCCCCCTTTCTCCCGCCTCTTTCCTTCCTTCTGGCTGGGTGGTGGCCCTGGGGGTCAGGGAAGCCCAGCTACTGTGTCTTGAGCACGGCCCCGTGGGGACGGGGGGCCCCAGCCACCCCGCATGCACACAGCCAGCGACATCCACCAGGGACGGGGACAAGCCGATGACCACGTCTGTGGAAGGACAGGACGAGGAGCGATCTGGATCTCGGGGGTGCACCGTGAGCGCAGAAGTAAGGTCAGAGCTAAGGTCAGAAGTTCAGGGGTCACTGAAGACTGACCACAGCAAACAGGTGTTTGTCACGTTCTTCCCCTGAGCCTGAAGGACACAAACGGTTCTGAAGAAGAGGCTGTTCAGGGCGTTCCCGTTGTGGCACAGCGGTAACGAACCTGACTGGCATCCATGAGGACCCAGGTTTGATCCCTGGTCTCGCTCAGTGGGTTAAGGATCCAGTGTTGCTGTGAGCTGTGGTGTAGGTCGCGGATGCGGCTCAGATCTGGCGTTGCTGTGGCTGTGGCGAAGACCGGCGGCTACAGCTCGGATTTGACCCCCTAGCTTGGGAACCTCCATATGCCGCGGGTGCGGCCGTAAAATGACAAAAAAAAAAAAGATGTTTAGGACATTATAAAATCTTCTCTTCTTGATATTTTTGTTAGAAAGAGGAGAAATACCTTAAGTTCAAAGCCTTTTAAATGTCTTGGTAATTTAAAAATAGTAGATGAACCTGAACTTCAGGGCAGGTCTGTGCTACGTCACACAGAACTCATAGAAACCTGCAGGGCGCACCTGTCCTTGGGTATGACATCTCTCACAAGGACGTGAATACTTTAAACTTATTTTTATCCATTAAGCTTTGGCACACTGATAAACTTTTTATGATTCTTTCCCCACAAAGCATCGGGGTTTTTTTTCAGATAAACAAACTGGCCCAGTCTTCACACACTGGAGGAAAGAACCACTGGGTGGGGGTCAGGACAAACCCCTCCTGAAAACGGGATGTGGTGCGTTGTCGCCAAGACCCTGGCAGGGGACTCCCTAAGCCTCTGCTTTCTTACCTGTCGGGGGTCTGTGAGGGCGTCTACACTCGGCAGAAAGACCCGCCCAAGGGCTCGGAGGTGCTGCGGGAAGCGCGGGGCGGGGAGGCTCTGCCTCCGACGGACCAGGCCTGGGGTTACGCACACTCAGACTAAGCTGCTTTCAAAGCGTCAGACACAATTGTTTAGGCACGCTGATCACTGGCTGTGTCTCCTGGTGCTCAGTTTACCAGGTCTTTGGATGAAGAATCCGGGGTCTGAAACGTGTAAGGACTCCTACGGGTTTCGCAGATCTGTATAGCTCTTTCCTGGGGCCTCTCCAAGCAGAATCCGCTCAACGGGGTCTGTTAGAAACACGGTCGTGAAGCAAGATTCCTGACGGATTCTTCTCTCAAGACCAAACAGAAAATGCGTGCCGAGACCCCAAATTCTTCACAGTGCCATAAATTGTGTATGAAAGCAGCTTGGCCACTCTGGGGCAGGCTGCTAACCAATGCAGGGGTGAGGGGGGGCGGCCCCCTGGGGTCTCAGGTCGAAGGCCTTGACCATGGAGTCCCGACACCAAAGCCAGGAGCTGGATGTGGACAGCACAGCCGGCCGCAGCCCACGGAGCCGCAGCAGGTTCAAGGGGCAGAAAGCACCACTCAGAGAACTTCAGGTCAGACACTGTCAGCCGAGAGGAGGGGGCAGCGTCTACAGCGCCCCTCGCTCTGCACAGCCCACACTTGGGGTCCCCGGGAAGCAGCCTCAGGGACCCTGACTCCTGCCTAGGCTGACTGGGGGGAGGAAGCAGGATGCCTCCAGGACAGGCCGCGCCGCCCCGTGCCTCCCGCCAGACCCTGGCCCACCGCCCTCTCCTCGTCCTCCGGCTGCTGGGGGCTCCACTCTCCGTCACTGACAGTCCGAGCCCTGTCCATCTTCATATCCCCGATGGCCAGAGCTGTGCCTGAACCCGGGGGCCCAAAGGAGCACGGCTGAGGGAACAGAGGGATGGCTTGGGCAGGCTGAGGGCCGGGCAGGCCCAGGGGAGCACGTGGACGGCCGCCCTCCTGGCACCCACTTCCCCTCCTCCCTGCCCTCCCCCCACCCAAGGACTAGCTGGGGATGAAGTGACAGCCGACCCAGGCCCTGCCGCCGGAGCGCACGGCAGCTCTGGGCAGGCGGGACACGGCCCCATTCCCAGAGTAACTCCTCGCGACGACGCCTGCCTCGGACCCCAAGGAAAGGCTGTCTGCTGGTGAAGGTCAGGCTCTCGGGGCGGACGGCAGAAAGGCTGAGTCTCTCCAGGACCCAGGGGCCACAGAGACAGGACGGAGTTCTCTGGGCTCTTTTGCTACGGACCGCACCGCAGCCCTCCTCCGACACACAGCCGGTGTGGGCGGTGGAGGGCAGGTGGCTAGAATAAGACAGACGTGACAGGCAGAGAGGGAGCAAGAGCGCCTGAGGCGGAGGGATCAGCCTGAAAATCAGCCAGAGCTGGACGGGTGCCGGGGGTGCGAGTAGAGGCCTGGGGCAGGAGGGCTGCTCGGGCGAGCTCCCAGAAAACTGCACCCTAATCCTGTAACTACATTCCCGCCTCATGCGGACATCAGGAGGCTCGGGGAGGGTCCCTAACTGCTCCAGGTCCAGGGGGACAAACGTGAGGCCAGGACGGGTCCCGCTGAGCTGACCGGAAAGGAGGCGTGGCTCCGGGCCGGTCCGCAGCTCCGGGAAGCTGAGCCGAGAGCCGGACCTGGCCTTGGAGAATGGGTCGCAGGGGTCAAAGGGGAAGCGGCGGGCTGAGAACTGAGGGCCCGCACTGCGGCCTGGGCGGGAGACGGGAGAACACCGGCTCCGGGACAGCACTGCGAGCGGGAGACCTCCGACCTCCACCGCACGCTGGGGTCTTGGTCAGCGGGCGCCCCCGGCCCTCTGGCGGCCTCCCGCCCCTGCCCCCGCCGGTCACGGCAGCGGCTCGGGCTGTCTGCAAACTTCTAGCCCGGTCGATGGCCCAGCAGGACTTGGCTGCCGCCGCCCCCAGCTCGCCGTCTCCGGGGGGCCGGGTGGAGGCGGCATCTCGGCGCCCGCTGCTCCGTCAGCCCCTCCTGTTCTCATCTCCCGAGGACCCTGCGCTGCGTGATCTGCAGTCTTCCTGACACTTCACCTCCCTCTGCTGAAAAGTCCGTCCCGTCCTCAGGCGGGACGCCCTCCCCTGAGCGGGGGCGAGACTGGGTCCATGCCGGCAAGACGAGCTGCCACTCACCCCTGCTCACGGCCGCGGGGCGCCGGCTGAGGAGGCAGTGGGAGGCCTCGGCACACCCTGCCGGGTCACCCTGCCCATCTTCTCACTTTTACTCTCCATGCCGGCTTCACCTTCATTACTTTTTATTATTATTATTTTTAAAGAGCCTCTTTAGGTCCTCCTGAAATTTCACCAGCATACTGAGATTTTTCTCCTTTTCAGGGTACTTGCACTACCTTTTTTAAAGACTGTTTTCGCAGGGTTTTATATCTGGGGAGTCACAGGACTGGAGTCACATGAATGACAGGACACAGAAGCAGGAGCACGGGCTCCGGAGCCCTCAGTGTCGCGGCCCCGTCGTCTGTCCCCTCCCAACCCTCCGGGGGGCTCGGAAAACGCTCTGGCTCTGGAGCTCAGATGTGTCACTGCGATCAGCCCTTCCTTTCAGGGTTGCTCCCCAAGCCAGGCCTGGGCCTGAAATGCCCTCCACCCGGGGAGTCCTGCTCTTCCTGGGTACCCAGAGTGCAGGCCTAGTCACTCCACAGACGCTGCACTGGCCGGGAACCCTCCAGCACCGTATGCTCATCCTGAGCCCCCCCTCCGGCCCCGCCCCCTCCGA